>OZ024742.1:209631212-209643712 GCA_964016885.1 Eledone cirrhosa | reverse complement strand
AATGAAAATAAAACAGACAATGGCAAATGTAGTTTCATTCAACGCTTACAGTTTTGTTTTTCTCCCTTTTCTGATTAACTACCTTTGTTTTCAATAATAAAAGAATGATGAGATAAAAATGTGTCAGTTCATTTCCCTCACTCCCGCTTTCTCTTATTCTGTCTGTCTATTTGTCTGTCTGTCTACTTGCCTGTCTGTCTGTCTGTCTGTCTGTCTGTCTGCCAGTCTGTCTGTCAGTCCGCCTGTCTGTCAGTACGTCTGTTTGTATGTATGCATGCATATGTGTATGTACGTATGTATGTATGTATGTGTACGTACGTATGAAATGCATATATGCATATGTACATACATACACACATATATATATGAATATTTAATGTATATATGTATATATACATATATATGTATACACACTCTTATTTCTCTCTCTCTCTCTCTCTCTCTCTCTCTCTCTCTCTCTCTCTCTCTCTCTCTCTCTCTCTCTCTCTCTCCCTATCTCTCTCTTTATATATAGAGAGAGAGAGCGAGAGTGAAACACAGAGAAGTACGCATTCATATATTCTCGTTCATTAATTGATTTGATATTTAGTAAAAGAGCAATTTTTTGTAATTATATTATTGAAGTAGTGTACGAGTGATATATGTTGTAATTCAATTTATTATATACTAGCAGTAAAGCCCGGCGTTGCTCGGGGCTGCTCAGTAGCTGTGTTAAAGTTACAATGTTAAGTTCCTTTCTTGGCTTAAAAACTGTAGTCTACAGTGTTGATGTTCATGTGGTACTTTTGATTAACATTCCCTCAACCAGCAGTATGCCTTATGAAGTTAAGAAAACATAACCATAACCCGAATGTTAAAACAAAAGAGGATGCTGGGGATAAAAACTGCACTGGTAATCTAACAAAAATCGAAAATGTAAACACTGCAACACTTGTCTCAGAGAAAAACATCAGCGTAACCAAACTATCAGTTATTTTGAAACAAAGAAATTGGATGGACATCAAAAAAAAAACAAAAAAAAAAAACGTTATCCGAAGTCGAGGGGGCAGGCAGCATCAAAGAGGTTCGCACCTGTGATAAAAAATATTGACAATGTGATAGCGTAGATGTTTAAGTATGAACTATGAAGAGCTCACCACATACCCATGGTGGGTTTGACGGGCAGATATTAGACAGCCACAGCATGTGAAATGGACAGCTGCAGCAAAAGCCATATTCACCAAAAAGAATCGCTGAAATGCTGCTTCCATTGCATCTTCACATTCAGTTGAGAATGATGACAAAAGTTTACTTCAGCGCAGCAGAAATGCTGTTGTTGCGTGTTGTCTAGGTCAGAATGCATATTGAAACAATGAAAGAAATGACGGGAAAAACTTTTGTATGTATGCGCCAAGTTGTCAGCGACTGGAGGGGCGTCCTTAACAATCGAAAGCATCGATTTCAGAGTCCGCTTTGATTTGCAAGCAATGCTGGTCCCTAGAGGCCTAGGTGTCAATAGAATGTACTGCATCGATGTTGAATACAGGTTTCGTAGACATTATATATTTAAAGCAGTCGGTGTAACAATGCCGTTTTGAACAAAAAAACCCTATAAAACCTCACGGTATACAATATTCTTTGTTTTTCCGTTTGGAGCAAAAGCAAAGAGGTTGTTACGGCTGCCAACTCGAGAACATCCAACGTAGAATTGTCATGTGAAAAACATGGCTCATCCAGGTGAAGTCCTGCCACAGATAAAGTCTGACCATGGGACTTGTTGATGGACATAGCAAAGGCAGCACGAAGGGGAAATTGGGTCCTTTTAAAAGAATAGGGCGCATCCACTCCTGCTGTAGTAAGAGTTACCGTAGGTATTAAAACATCTTCTCCTTTTCCACACCCCGACATATTCGTAGCATAAATAATGTGCTGTGACATCCTATTGACAACAAGGCGTGTACCATTGCAAAGCTTGGCAGGGGTTATATTTCTGAGAAGTATAACTGGACATCCTTCCTTGAGAGACAAAATATGTTGAGGTAGACCGGGAATATCCAATGAATTGAGGAATTCGATGGGATAATTGACCGCATCATGTCGATCAACATTGGTATCAATAGACTTAAAAGTCTTATTATTTCCAGGAAGACATTCAAGCATTTGGCGATTAATGGCGGAGACAGTGACATTTGTAGGAGCTAATATAGTCCTCTCACACAGCCCTGTATGATTGCGGTAATTATCTGCCAAGTTGGGAAAAACGGCTGCCTTGGGATCTTCGACAGTGTTAACCAGACAGCATATATTGTCGAGTGCAATGTCTCCATACGCATCTGAAGGTACTTTGCCGTTACCAAGAATGAGAAGGTCTTCAGCAAATTTTTCAGACACAGTATCGCCATGCAGTTGAACACGTATGTTAGTGGTCAGACGAAGTGTTATTACCTGTTGCCACAATGGAGAAGACTTCAGGCATGTCCGAACTTGATCCGCTCTGGTGCCCTTTGGAATAACCGTCAAAGTTTGTCGAAAGTCCCCTGACTGTCTCTAGTGTCTTTCAGTGTTCTATCTAAGGCCTCAATAGCTCCTTTGTGAGCCATGGTGCATTCATCCCACACAATCAGTTGGTACCGTCGTAGCAGTTCTGCACTCGGACTATCCTTGGTGATGTCACAGAGCGGTGTTTCAGCTGATACGAAGTTAAGCGGAAGCTTAAAGGTAGAGTGTGCTGTCCTGCCGCCAGGAAGTAGTGTTGCTGCAATACCGGATGGTGCAACGGCTATTGCGATAACTTCATTCTGTCTAACTTTGGCAAGAAGAAGTTAGTAACAAAGGTTTTCCCAGTGCCTCCAGGGGCATCAAGAAAGAAGATACCATCCCATCGATGAAATACATAGTCGGTGATAGTGTTGTATGCAAATTGCTGATCGGGAAGTAGTTTGGGTTCCATTTCAAACACATATCTAGCTAGAGTGTCGACATCATAAGATGTATCTTAGATGATGAGAGTTGGAATTTTATTAGAATCAGTGCGATGGGTTTGTGGCAGACCGTATGCTGGCAAGGCATTCCCACCCATAAGGAAAATCCTGTCTTCTATGTCTATAAGCCCTTTATAGTATAAAACTTATACAATATATGACCAAACATCAATATAAAATGTATACAATTTATGACCAAATATCTCAAATACAACCTTGTTCTTTCCTTGAAGCTCAAGATTCAAAGTGTTCATGTGGGTCGTGATGTCCACTAAAAAAGCTAACTTGACAACCCACTGTGGATCCTGAAAGTAAGAATTATCTTGGTCTTTGCTCTCTAAAAACATAGATATCTCTTCTCTCAATGCATATACTCGTTCTATCATTTTCCCGCGGCTAAGCCATCGAACATTTAAAAAATATGTAAGGTCACCATACTCTGCTTCAATTTGTTTTAGAAATTCTTGAAACTGGCGGTGATTTAGTCCTCTTGACAGTATAAAATTCACTGTTTTAACGATCAATACCATGATGTCCTTAACATTCAGTGATTTTGCACATAATGCTTCTTGATGAATAGTGCAATGAAGTTTGATTAGTTTTTGATCAATACCGATGTGGTTTAGGAGCAATGCAACAAACCCATTTTTCTCTCCAACCATTGCTGGTGCTCCATCTGTAATTACTCCAGAAAGCTTTGATAAATCCAGATTCATTTCGGTAATCCATTTTATTATGCTTTCCAAAATATTTGCTCCAGTGCTAGTGTCCTTCATAGGAATCAATTATACAAATTCTTCCACAACATCAAATGTTGGTGTTACACCCCTCACAAACACTGCAAGTTGACAAGTATCCTTCATATCTGTGGTTTCATCGATAGCAATGGAATAATACTCCAGATTATTTAAAATGCCCTCCATGCCACTTCTGACATTTGCTGCCAGCTCTTCAATTCGCCTTGTTACTGTTCTTGCCGATAAGCTGATTTCAGAAATTAATTTCCTTTTTTCTGGACAAACAACATCTGCTACCTTCAACAATAATTCTTTGAAGAAATCTCCATCAGTAAAAGGTTTCATCCTTTCTTCAATTAGTTTTGACACCTCGTAGTTAGCACGTGTGTTTCGGTCACTTTCTTCAACTTTTCTAGTGAAAAAGGATGATTGCTTTGTTACATTATTTCCTCTACTCGTGCTTTTCCAGTAAAACTGTTGTAATGATTATGACGAGTTTCATAGTGCCGTTTAATATTTGAAACTTTCTTCACGGCAATGGTTTCTTGACAAATTAAGCAAACACATTTTCCGAAGTGCTCAATGAAAAAATAGTTAAGTGTGCAGCCATCGTTAAAAGTTCGGCACTCCAAATCCACTTTTCTTTTCTTAGCTTCCATGGGCTTGATTTTGTTCAAACAAAAAAGATTTATGGAAAGGAAAAAGAACAAAAAGTATAATAATCAGAATGTAGAAATAAGAAACAATGAAAACAAATGTAAACGCAAATACAGTAATGCGATAAAATATGATAATTGTGAATAAATTATATAAAACCAGATTTCTAACGACGTTGTTAGATCAGGGTTGCCATTTGTTTTTTTAAACAACTTTTGGCCTAATTCTAATAATAATAATTCACACAATTTATCACAAATAATTAAATAAACGTTATTATCGTATAAAGATACCTACTGTATAGTTGTTATACCACCAGACAACAAACTCAAATGAAAATACTCTGGGAAGGAGGGAACGAAGTAATTTTTCCAAGGACAGCTTTACCTTGTGCTGGGGGGCATAGGTAAGGTCAGGCAAACGAAGACAACAATAATTCACGAGTGATTTTATTGAATGACAATATGGGTATAAAAGCGAGTCATGCGAACCGTAAGGTAGTATACCTTCCAGTCGCTGACGAAAATGCATACTTCCAGCCAACATTTGTGTTTGTTGACTGAAACAAAAACACATACATGAAATCACAGGAAATAATAATACAGGTGATATAAGGAGTGGCGGAAATCCAAGAAAAAGATGGATAAGAGGAAATAATAATAAATGGAAAATATGATAATGTTACAAAGGTATCTGTAAACATATACGGTATGAGCAGCGATTCGTGATGGGCATCAGGTCGGCACGACCTTGAAGTGAACTACTGTATCTGTATTCGATACTAATTAGATAATTAGTGTCTAGTGTAATATGGCGGGCCGGATAAAAATCACTCGAGGGCCGGGGATTGCCCACCCCTGGTATAAATCATCACTCAAATCTACTTCTCTGTCAGGAAGTAGTAGTTGAGCCTGGTGCAGGAAGTCCTCTGACAGTTGCTTCCGAAACTTCAACCATAATGTGTAAGTATCACAAATGTTACATAAGTGAAAAGCTTTGCAAAGAGCTCTCGTAGGTTTCCAGCTGAGTATTATGAATCGTTCTCCGCCGAGGTTGCATCCCATCGTGAGTCATCTTCAAGCATTCCACGAGCCAAACAGGCATCTCTGTAAGTAGACCAAACACGATTACCGTAAGTTCTGAGGGCCTGAAAACTGGTCGGTCCTTTGGCCTCATGCAGTAGCATTCGAAGATAGAAGCAACTGTGTTGATTTGGAGGAATCGTATACACTCGCCCCAAGCAATTAGTGAATTTGATCCCGGGAACTCCAATAACTAGTTGGCCAGTCTTTCTACGATTCCATGTTTTTTTTATTCCATGTGTAGTATGATGGCACCCGAGGATACAGCAATGATTTTGCGAAGTCATCGTATTCGCACAGTTTGAAAAATCCAGTTAAAATTGTCTCCCTTGGGGTCTGTGCCAATTCAGCGGCATTTTGTTGGTATAGTACATCCGTTGACCGTGTTCTAGGTGTACATCTAATTTCACATTGAAGGGTGCCTATCCTGTATTGGAAAACCGAAGATTCGCCAAAAGGACTCGCTACTACTTATGTAGCACCCTACTTGGAATTGCGTTACTTCGTCTCTATTGTTTTCGTTGAGTATACCGAACGAAGCAGCGTCAAAACCCTTATTAACATACATATGTATTTGATGCACTTGACTGTCTGTCTGCACAAATTCATCGTCTGTATCAACACTCTGCACGACTGTCTGCCAGCACAACTTTATCGCCTATATCACCTCTCTGCACGACTGTCTGTCTGCACAACTTTATCGCCTATATCACCTCTCTGCACGACTGTCTGTCTGCACAACTTTATCGCCTATATCACATCTCTGCACGACTGTCTGTCTGCACAATTTTATCGCCTATCACCCCTCTACACGAATGTCTGTCTGCACAACTTTATCTCCCATATCACTTCTCTGCACGACTGTCTGTCTGCATGCCTGCATCGTCTATCAGCCCGACTGTCTGTCTGCACAACTTTATCGCCTATATCACCTCTCTGCACAACTGTCTGTCGTTTAAAATCATTGCTTCTAAATGAAAATCTCATAAGGCTTTATTCGAGATCAATGCTTTTTTTACAAAATATTTTCTTGTTTTACGGTGTATTCAAATAGGCTTGTTTTTAAGTAAAAATATTGTTTTAAAATACCTTTTAATGGAAATGAAGCAAAATGGAAGCTTAATGTTGAACCTTCGAACTCATGAATTTTGCAGGTTAAAATTGTGCTGGTCCGAAAACTGTTCGCGTATTTTTGTACCTTTGCACGTGTCGTTTATTTGTAACGTAAATAAGTAAACAGAATGACGCCATAAAAGGGAAATAACTCGTCTCTCATCTCTATTTATACATTTGAACTGAAAAATCAATACATTACAAATTCGATTTTTGCACTTGGCGTGGGTCGATTTGAAAATTTGTTTGACCGATGTCTCCGCCGGACCTTCATCTAAATGAACGTATGATTTAGGAGGAGATGTGTGCCGACCGTTTTAGTAGACAGACAGATAGACAGACAGACAGACAACCTCAGTCTTATATATATAGACTAGCAGAAAACCACCCATTAGGCGGATTTCTGCTAGTCTATATATCTAAAACAGAGAATGTCTGTCTGTCTGTCAGCTCACTAAAACTTGAGAACCATCCAACCGATTGTTTTCAAACTTTAGACATGTAATACTTATGGTCCTGTGAGTATTTTGAGCAAAAATTATTTCAAATTTTCAATGCCCTAGGGACCGCATTAGGCGATTTAGCGTTCTCTCTATATAATTCTTAGTCTTTCTTTTTAGATAGATACATAGATATAACGTTGCGCCCTTATAATATATGTCTGTATGACTGATGTCTGCATTACGTCATTATGACGCGCTCAGTGTGTGTGTGTATATATATATGTATCGTAATGCAGACAGCAAGACATAGCTTTCCTTCCCCTCTTCCAGCGTGTCTCTCTCTCCCTCCCGCTATCTCCCTCTTGTAGTCTGTCTCTTTCTTTCACTCCCACTCTCTCTCTACGCGTCGGACAGACAGACAGAGAAATTTCTGGTTATATATTATAAGGAGATAGAACAATCGCTATGAGACCTGAATATAAAACGTATGGCTTTGTAGTTAAGACCTTCCCTTTGTATACACAGTGTTCCCATTTCAACTCCATTGCTCTGCACCTTATGATTCTGCAATACTCATGTGAAGATGAAGCTCCATTTTGAATGGAAATGCGTAGGCAGAAACTGTGGAAGTCCATTAGATGGACTCTAATTGTTATTATATGGTACCTGTTGACTTGCTTTTATTGTTGTTTATCCCAATATAAGACCTGATCAAGCACGCTTGTGATGAAAATGAATTCAGACTTTCACATCCTGTCGTTACATTACATGATGTTTTCATATTTGAATACGATACAATTTGAGAAGTATTCGTCTGTTCCTCCTAGAAGGTGGAACGATTACATAGAAACCTCATTATTTGAGTAACCTTAGTGAAGCCCTATATATTGCAAGTATTTATATCAAATCACCGAGAAGCTCTGTAGTTTCTCCTACGGCCATGCCCACGACATGAGATGTCTCATTTGCAATTGTTTCTACTTGTATTTCTGTATGTGTGTCAACGCAGAACTTCATATATGTAGGTGTACCTCCAGGGGTATACCTACATACATAGGGGCAAAGGGTGCGTGCATACAACGCATGCAGTGCATGCGTTATAGAATCTTGAGTTGATCAATTGCGTCGGTTGAAGCAAACAGAATTTTGACTGCTTACTAAATCGTAGACACATAAAAAGATAACACACACACACACACATACACACAAACACACGACAGCGTCGGTTGAAGCCAGCAGAATTTTGGCTGCTTACTAAATCGTAGACACATAAAAAGATAACACACACACACATACACACAACAGCGTCGTTGAAGCCAGCAGAATTTTGGCTGCTTACTAAATCGTAGACACATAAAAAGATAACACACACACACATACACACAAACATACAACAGCGTCGGTTGAAGCCAGCAGAATTTTGGCTGCTTACTAAATCGTAGACACATAAATAGATAACACACACACAGACACTAGATAACACTACTTGCGGCTTTGACCGGGAGGGTCATTTAGAGGGAATTGGGTAGAGGGGGGGGGGGGGGGGGGGTAAGGCTGCACAGCCCAACCTCTCGCCATGGCGATTGGACTGCATGCCCTGCTTTCCAGGTTACCCCACGCCACTGGTACCTCCCGGCTTTGGTCACCTCATACTTGCGTGCAACCACACCTTAGCAATCTCAGCTGCAGCCATTCTTTTCACGGTCTAACGCACATCCACTCAGAGCTTGGCACAGACAAACAAACATGTACGCGTGTGCGAGCACACACACACATACATACACGCATACACACATGTGTCTACTCAAAATATATTTTTCAAAAGCTCTCTAATATCTAAGATGCCTTCTGACACGTATGCCTTTACTTCCTCCCAATATTTTTTCCGTTTTATTCTTACTCTCTTCTCTCTTTTTACTTCTTTTCTTTTAAATTCTATCTTCTGGTGAAGGACTGGTATCCGAAACTCTTTTCCTATATCAAGCGTTAAAGAAATATATATCTTCATTGTATTGTTTCTTCATTGTATTGTTTTCCGTTTACATTTGCATACTCACACACACATATATATAAATATTCATAATTATAAATATATATATATGTACACACACATTTACATAAATGTTTACATATATACGTACACACACACGCGCCCGTGCACATATATGTCTATATATTATTTAAAAAAATGAGTCCGACGTTGGTGGGCACACCTTTGGCCACTGTAAATAAAGAAGCCCTTTGTCCTCAATATGGCAGTCATTAAATAGACACAGAACTATGCTATTTTAGGGAGAACATTATTTAAATTATATATTGACATGTCCCAGAAGCTAAATAGCCTATGTATTAAATTTGAACGAAATCGGATGGAAACTATGGAAATGCATTGCCTGCATACAGACAGACAGACATTTTCGTATATGTAAATGTGTGCATATATATATATATATATATATATATATATATATATATATATATATATATATATCTATCTATATATATATATATATATATATATATATATATATATATATATATATACACGTATGTGTATGTGTGGACAGTGACTCATATATGTGAATGTTGGGATATTGGCGGGTTGATAATGGTCATTTCAATAGCGAATACTTGACTGATTGAAAATATTAACAGGCATTGTCTTCTGATTAACCATGATAAATTCATCAGATTAGAGCTTAACGTATTGTTTATCGTATTGATTTGTTTCTCTTCACTTTGTTATTTTGACGTGAACAAATATGTCTCTCTTACAACATCAAAAACAAAAGATTTTAGCTGTCGTTCAAGAATCTAGTTGTATAGCTGATACGGATAGAAGCCGATCCCCTTATCTTCTCATCTCAATATTCGAAGTTGTCTAAAAAGAAAGCAATTTTATTCATTGAAAATATCAGCTATTGAATTTGATAACGAAAAATGTCCGCAAGTTCTGTGTTCCGTGTGTAATTCCTGAAACTCTCAGCTATTATAAAATAATGTTTATGTTTACGTATTTATTTCATCTTTTAAAGTAGGTTTTATCCCTAGATGATATTATATATGCTACAGTGTTTTCTATCTTCGACAATCTAACATGTTTAATGTCTAAATTTTCTATCACAGAAAATCAGCCTCATATTAGGAACGCGTCTGGGGTTCTCCTTTCTTCAGATGGTGTCTCCTCGCGAGGTGGAAAGAATACTTTTCTGGTCTCCTAAACCCGATCATAACAGCATATTTTGAAGTACACAAGGTGCATCAGGAGCTCTCACTAATCTCTCTGATGCTAAGGTCACAAGGGTAGTTAAAGAGCTCAAATGTGGCAAGGCCCCCGGAGAAGATGAAATAAAGAAAGTATTCTCTGGCTGATTCCTGTTTGCCGGGTAACTTTAATCTCTGGAGAGGCACCTAAGCAATGACAATTGGGGGTGATAATCCCAATGTTTTAAAAGGAAAGACAAGAGAGAATGTACCAATTACAGAGGAATATCATTGTTAAACCTCTCCGGTAAAGTCTATACTAAGTATCTGGCAAAGAGCTGTAGGGAGATTGTCGAGTCCCACCTAGCTTGTGACCAGGTTTTCGCCCCGTACTTAGCACAGACGACCAAATATTCACACTGCGGCAGGTCCTCGAGAAATTATGGGACTATTGCCAGCAGATATATTCTTGTTTTGTAGACCCCGAAAAGGCAAATGACCGCTTCCAACAGGGCTTGCTGTGGAAGGTTCTGCAGGCGTATGGGATTGAAGGCCAGCTTCTTGCTGCCCCGATGTCTCTACACGAATGCCTGATTATTTGTGTTCGAATAAATGGTGCTAAATCGAAACCATTTAATGAGGGATGTCGGAATCCACCAATAGTGCGTACTGTCACCTCTCCTGTTCATTATTTTCATGTACAGGATTGACATGCACCGCCAGTTTCGAAGTGGTATTACGCCTGGCAGGGTAGACCTGAGCTTGGCTGGTATCGCTTGAGGATCCAGCCGGACCAGTTGGAGACGGTTGCGCTGAAAGGAGTGTTTGAGGACTCTATCATCACGACCCTCTCAAGAATTAGTAGTCGGCGAAGAAGAAGGGAAGAAGAAAACCAGCCTCTGACTAGTTCACTCAAAGTTTCCTATCTTTCCCCTGTATATTTTTCCTTTTCACATCTGCCCACACCTTTCCCCAGTATTCTCAACTCCTTACTTGCAACATGTGTTACATTTTCTCACAGTCACTCCTTTTCTTTTCTGTTTTTTTCCCGAAATGTATATTGTTCCCATACTTTACATTATTTACATAATGAACAGCACTTTTTCTATTCTATTTGTTTATTTTATATCCGTTCTTTTGTTTCTTTCTTTCATAGTCGGCACATTCTAGTCTTCTCAGCTCATCTGTCTCTATTTGTCATCATTTCAACTTTGACGTTTCTTACTTCTTCGTTCAATTGCTCATAATCTTTCTAAGTTCCACCTTCTCCAATTATTTGAAGATTGTTTCCGGTGCCATGAGGATCGAGTTTACTTGACTGGAAATAGATATAGAAGACCACCCACCAGTGTCAGCATCTGAAGCTACAAGTGCTTACAATAGAGATAAACATTTCAATTAATTAATTTAGGAATTCTTAGACTAACAATTTTATTTGAAAAAAGAAAAATATATATAAATGTAAAACAAAATAACACTTATAAAATTCCTTATCACATATGTACAACGTTTAGTAATCTTGGCTCTTCCATTGCACATGTATTTTGTTAGTTTCCTCTTGAAGAAACTTGCGTATCATTATTTAATCGTTCAGGTACCAGCTACGCACTTTATGACAGTGATGAGTCAAGATATACTCTTTCCTGCCACTGGATGACACTGTAACCTGTTTCTTTCTATTATCAGTCTTTAACAAATTTGACGCGTTTCAGTTCTCGATAAAGGAAAAAAAATCTAATTGAAAATTAGGCGCCCGATTTTAAAACATACTTTGGTACATGTATATAGACAAGGAAATAGGCGGCGAATTGGAAGAGCCGTTAGAACATCGGATAGAATGCTTTACGGTATTCGTTCCGGCTCTCTGCTTTTTGAATTCAAATCCTGCCGAGGCCAACTTTGCTTTTCATCCTTTTGGGGTCGATAAAAAATACCAGTCTACTACTGGGGTCGATTCTTCCGCTATATGTCTTTCTCATTTTCTCTCTCTCACTTTCTATCTTTCTCTGGAAGAAATCTGCTGTACTCAGGCCTGGAGAGGGATGGGCTCCGCCAGGCTTAAAAATGCCCAAGAAACGCCGTATGTCAATACGGCGCTCCTACGACTCTATCAGGAGTTACAGGACCATAAATACATAGACAAGGAAAATAGATTTTATCTACAACTTCATTTACAATTTTCCAGTTATAAATATTCTATTTATTCGGAGAAGTCTCCCTCACTTTACACGAACTTATGTTATTTTTAATATACTGCCACTAATGATACAAATGCCAACACCTACGGTCATATAACGGCCATGT
>OZ024742.1:209601212-209626212 GCA_964016885.1 Eledone cirrhosa | reverse complement strand
GTAAATATTTGTATCTTTATACGCATGATCATATATATATATATATATATATATATATATATATATATATATATATATATATATTATATATATATATATATACATATATAAAATATATACATACATATATATTTATGTATATATATGATACTTATAAGTATGTATATAAGTTTATATGTATGTATGTAATATATGTATGTATATATATATATATTATATACATATGCATGATATATATACGTATATGTATATATGTGTGTATATATTATTACACATACAGATAGACAATGACATATATGTATATGCTGTCACTTTATATATATATATATATATTACAAACACAGATAGATACGATCATCTATATGTATACATATATGTATATGTTTATGTGTGCAAAGCTGATGGTGTAATGGTGTTGTGTGTTGAGGAAATCGGAAACTGTCGATTTTAGCATTGCAATACATCAGTGTGTATCTCTTGGGACAATCCATCATGCCAATGAAATTAGGTGGTTGATTAAAAAGTAATAAAAAAACACATTAAATCACAGAAACAAAGTAAACAGTCTTGAAATGATGCGTTTTGGTTTTTATTTCTCTCTCTCTCTCTATCTGTCTACCTGTCCACCATTGTCACTAACTTTCTAGCTTTCCATCTCAACAGACTTGTTTTCTTTTTTAATCTCTCGCCTTCTTTGTTTCTATTTGTGTGTAAATAACTCTCTCTTCTCTCACTTTTCTCTCCCCCAACTCTCTCTCTCTCTCTCTCTCTCTCTCTCTCTCTCTCTCTCTCTTATATGTGTGTGTATATATATATATATATATGTGTATATATGTGTGTATATTTATATATATATATATAAAACACGAGAAGAAAGAAATATATATATATATATATAATATAAATATCTGTGTGCGCGCGCTTGTGTATGTATATATTTTGTATATATCTGTATGTATGTATACATATAAATATGTATGTATATATATATATATATATATATATATATCGATATCTATCTATCTATCAAAAACGAAGGAGAGGCGGTTTTCCTTTGTGTGATAGCTATGGCGAAAGAGGTTGTATGGTGGACAAGGTTGAAAGGGCTGAGGTCAGACACCTTTCTCTCCGGCCAACAACTGATTCTTTTTTTCAAATACCACTTTGGAAGAAGAATCAGGATGGAGAGAGAGGTGCTGTACCCCAGCAAGTTTTATGAAAGGTGGGTGAAAGTGGCGAGAATGGCCCGAGTGAATGGGCCTTCTCTCTATATCAGCCTGTAGGTTGAAGAAAAGGAGGAGGAGAGGAAAGGAGTACAAACTCTTCGTACTCCTGGAGATGAGGGTTGCACATTTTTTCGGGGCTATGTGTTACCCATATAAACTCTCTCCCCTATTGGGAAAATCGACTAACTTTTTAAATTGCATTTGTGATGACATTTTACACGTTTTTATTGTATGTAAACTTCCCCCTTTGTATTTGTCCCCTTCTTTTGTGCCCCTGTGGCTAATAAAGAAACATATCTATCTATCTATCTATGTGTATATGTGCGTGTGTGTGTCTATGTATATGTCTGTACATGTTTGTGTATATGAGTAAATGTACGCGTACGCAGATATGTGTCCTTGTATGCGTTTACGTGTATGTGTGTGTGTGTATGCGCGTGTGCGAGAGCGGATGTACAAGGCCATATAGGCAGGCGCCTGTGGACGTGTATGTTGGTATGTATATGGACGTGGGCGTGTATGGGTGTGGGTGTGAGTGAGAATGTGTATGAATATCTATGCGGGTGTATATTCGTACATATGCGTGTGTACATATGTGTATGCGTATATATGTACGTGTGCGCGCGTGTGTGTATGTGTGGGTATATGTGTGTGTGTGAGCGGACTTGTGAAATACCAAACCCAGCTTGAGTCCATTGAAGTGTGTCTGACGGAGAGAAGCTGATGGCCAGTGTGGCAGCAAATATTGACCAAAATTTATGATGACGTAGGAAAACAACAGCCAATAGTAAGACAAGAGAGGAAGATGTTTTTTGAAGCTAACACCCCAGTGAGAACATTTGTTCCGAAAGTATTGCATGTGTCCGAAGAACCTGCAGATCTAGAATCAGACAGATCCACACAATGATCGTGTCTCGAGCTATCTGCCGGCGAAACAATTGTAACACACAATAAACTGAGTCCAGATGTATCACTGATTTTTCGTTTTATATTATATCACACTCTGCTCTGTAAGAACATAGAGTGCTCAACTGGCATACCGCCTATGGAAGCATCATAGCCACCATTAAACACACACACACACACACATATATATATATATATATTCAAAATAGAACAAAGACAAGGGAAAAAACAACGGAAAAAGGGGCTGTCCCATCTCCCCACCTAAGTCAACCTTTAGAAATGACGACAGTTTCGGTATTTGTAGATCGATTCCTTCATTCCAGTGCACATTGAGACATAACAAAACAGGTAGAGACGAGTTATGCCTTTAGGCAAATCACACAAATATAGTGTGCAAGGGAAACTATAGAAAGAAGAGAAATAGTAAAGCAGAATAGAATAAGGACTGTTGTCCAACGTGCAGACAAAGAAGGACACTGAGGCGTAGACAACGTAAAAAGCGAGAATATTGGAAAACAGGCTGGATGGTGCTTTGTCTATTATATGATAGTTCCAATAAATGCCCGCATGGCTAAGTCTTTGGAATATATATTCAAAGTAGGGAGCGCACAGGACAACGGAAAAAAGGAAAGGCGGACAATCCCACCTCCTCAGTCAACCTTTGGAAATCACCACGGTTTTGGTCCCAATTAAGGTCAATACCCTTCGTTCAAGTGCACATTGAGACATGTATAAATATTCACAAAATTGTATATACCAATGTGTATCTTTATTTATTCTGTTATTTAATCACCAGTCGGCATCTTTTGTGCGTCTAGCTATGTTCTTATTTAGCTTGCTCACAATCTTTAAAATCGAAATGTATTTCTTTAAGTGTCTGAAAATATCTTTTGAATAGTTCCGTCTATTTTCAAGACTTTCTTTTAGAGCAGTATGTGTAACACCAATCATTCTCGGGAAATCTAAAAACCTTGTGGCGCTTATTGTCTGCATTCCGAATTTTAGACACCTTTACACTTAACCGGAATTAAATCTGGCTGTTAGTTTCGCGGTAAGAAGGAAAACAATTAAAATAAATTTAATCGAATTATTTTTCGTTTTAAACATTAATGAATTTATTATATTTGCTATGTTCATGTGACCAACGTCTAGCCTTTTGGATTCGGGTGTGCTACTCCCCTGACAATAGCACATATTAATTATAAAATTCGGTTGTTTGCTGGTCTTCCTTTGTACAAAAGAATTGTCATAATTTGTAACTTGCCATTTGTAGCTGAAACTATATTTAAACAACATGACTAAATGTTTTGAAGCATGCTTAAATGTTAAAAATATTAAGTATGACACCCCAGACAGACATATTTAATTATTATACAGCATGGTGGATTATTTATTCCTCATGGGGTTTTGTTTTCTGTTATAACATTTAAATTTGCCTTGCAGCAAAACGGAAACATGAAGTTAGTGAATGGTTAGATTATCATTTAAAGGCAGGTCAATAAAAGTTAATATCTTGATAACAATGACATGCAAATAACAACTGGGAATTAACTCCCAACTCTTAACATTTTGTAGTACCACTAATATTTTCGAATCAAATTTAAATATTATAAACATTAAGAATGGTTCCACATTTAGAATTATTTATGGAGTATATAGTCATGATTTTGACATTCTGATTTAATAATCAATAACCATTTCAAATCAGTTGGTTATGAATGGGGTTTCTCTGGGACATTTCAAAATATCCATTAGTATAGTATTCTCTTTATACATATGTGCTTGTAACATAAAAGAAAATGGTTTAAATCAATTAGAGATTGTTAGTTGATAAGGAGGGAAGTTGTAGTACTTCACGTAGTTAAAATGCACGTTTGGCTATAATGTTTTTATATGATTAAATTACAACTGGATAGTTGGGAAGATTCAGGGACTCTGAGTGACATGTTTAGTACCAGAAGAACAATAACAATTCCGTTATAATTTATGGGAATCATGCAATATAAAGTGAATTAAACGTTGTTATGTATATAGCATACATACGTTATATTAGACTACCGAGGAAAGTTTTATAATAATTCCAAGGAGCTATGCACTTTGTAAATTTAGGAGAGTGAGGCTACATAATACTCACGCACTAATAGTAGAATTGGAACGGGATGGTATTGAACGCATTATAGATAGGGCAATTGTATTGGAGTAGCAATTTTCTAAGCAACCATCATCTTTGTTTTAGTGAAAATTAATCCTACTAAAACTGTGTCAATCAATACTAGGCGGTAACCAGTTTAATTAGAATTCTCCCAGGTGTGACGGTTTTATTTGACTTAACACGTTGCAAGAAAACAAATACGAAACGAAGAACGAACCAACTCCAACATCAAACAAGCTCCATTGGTATCCCGTGTTAATTCATCTCTCTTCTGTAGTCGTTTTAGTAGTTACCTTATTGATCTTTGAAGTATGAAAACGTATGTTCGGAAGACCATTATTTGAACTAAAAGGACCGTGAACAATTGTAGCCGCGAATCTTTTATCGACAATTATCTTTATGTGTGTGTGTGTGTGTGTGTGTGTGTGTGTGTGTGTGTGTGTGTGTGTGTGTGTGTGTACGTGTGTACGGGCGTGTGTGTGCATTCTTAACTTTGCACTAACTCTGCAGCTACCATTAGTAATAATGATTGAATGAATTTTCGGTTTGTATTTAAACTATTTTTATGTAACACTATTTTATTAACAAAAATGATTTGATAATAAAATACAACGAAAACAAGTAGGTAACAAAACCTTACAAATATTGATAGTGAAGCGTTGTGAAGCGATGTAAAATCGAAAACTTTTGATCTTCCCCATTAAAATAAAATCGATGAAAGAAAAAATAGTAAAACAAGAGAGAGCAGAGTTGTAATAAATTATTTCTGTATATTCCTGATATTTACATACAAATATAAACAATCGGTTGTGGAAAAGCTGTATCTTTGCCAAAGCGCTAAAAATGAATAACTAACCAATGGAATGGTTACATATAGAGGTTTTTATTTAGGTAGAAAGTTAAATAGATGTACTAATAGAACTAATAAAATAGAACACTGAAATAAAAACCGTTTTTAACAAAAATAACCAACAGAAACAGTAATATAAATAACTGATATTCAATACAAAGTAAAAAAATAGTATTGTGCAAGAAATAAGCAGCCAGCCACCAAGACCCAGTTTTGATTCTAATATCACTAGCACTAAATAATGAAAACAACAATATTTCATATTCCATCGACTAAAATATAAAGTCTTGTGTCTAGTCAAAAGAAGAATTACATTTCTTTATCAATATCTGAGTCTTTCCCGATCCTCGGTTAAAATCAATTTAACTTGGTTTTCGAATAAATCTTATAGAGTAATAGAAAAAAAATGGTCGGAAGTGTTGATATTCATAACTTTTTTAAACTCAGAATAAATGGATGTGAAACAAATGAAATTGTAGCGAGAAAAACAGAATGTTGCGTCGTATATATAAAGCACATTAGTAGACTAATCCAAACCGGATTACAGACTTATCTAGCCAGTAATAAATGCTAGCGGTGCTCTTTACAACGTTGATTTCTTATATTGGCCGAAGGCATCATATTTCTATGATGTGGGATTATAATCGAGAGATGATGTTTATTTTTATCGACCCGGGTAAAACGAAATGCAAAAGAAACCAAGTTGGTATTTGAACTGAGTGATCTAAGTATTCTATTGATTTCTGACTGAAGTATATAGATTCAAATATATGTGACGAAGTCCTGAGCTATTGAACTGACCTCAATTATCATAATTGACGATGCAATGTCAAGTGACAATGTTAGTTGAGTCCCTGGTAGTCGAGGTTTGTAGGGACTCTCCAGGGTCGGCTATGGCTGTAAGATTGATGCGCGAGTAGTAGTTCATGCGGCATTTGGTGCAAAGGTAGTATGAAGTCTGGGTAGAGGGAATGGCTGCAATTATCTTTTTTCTTTCAATCTCTCCTGCTGCAATCTGACTTTTTGTCTTTTCACCATATGTGATACAACTTTTGTAAGCATCTTTGAATCGGTGTTTCGCTCTTCCAGCTCACCTGGCATTATTTGTCAGCTGTCCACACAAAATGGGCTCCGTGTGCCGAACATATCATATGCATTGAAGGTGACGTTGGGTCAACAGGAAATAAATGTTAGCGATATTGGTACGCTGTATGGTGTCACAATGAAGTCTCAATCCCGCCAATAGAGTTTTAGAATGCGCATGATGCAAGACATATAGAACACATTCAGCTGGCCTTTTTACCTCGCATACGTGTTCCATGCTTCGCTACTATAGATTAAGGCAATCAGAACACAAGCTTGGTAGACTCGGATCTTGGAGTGAGTCACTACTGGTTTTCTCCATAATCAGACTTATCAGAATGGTGTTTGCCTTTCCAGGCTGCCTGTTGTGAATGGCTGAAGTCGTTAACGGCTTCAACTATGGTGTTGGCTATTTTGATTGAGGGTGAAATGTTTATATTCTTTGTGCAGATGTTGTTTTGCTTTAGGATTATGCTGAGCACCAACTGCTTGCAGTAACCAGCAATCGGTTAGCCAACAACTAGAAGGAATCTTCAGTATTAGTTACAAGGGCCATCTTCTCAACAATATTTTACAATTATATAGCTCAGAAGTATAAGACATAAAATCAACCAACCCAAAGTGCTATTCATAATATCAATTTCTTATATTTGCACAAAGTCAGAAGGGGACCGATATTCTAGTTTGACTATTACTGGTTACCATCTAAACGGCTTTGATTCGCGAATTATGAGACTGCTGGATAAGATGCGTTGCACTTTCTGTTCAGAATATTTGCGTTTTGCTTAGGTACCGATGATCAGGGGTAATCATCGTATAGCAGGAATATACTAACCAACCCGCAACTGGCCAGTGTGGACAAGTGGGTCTACATACAACCAGTACAGATAAAACAAAACAGTAACGGCAATGACGTCTTGAGGCTTCATCCAAGAGATGATCAACAAAAGCAAAATAGAATGGAATACTATGTTTGGAAAGTATAAGAAGAGATGGTAAAGACTGGAATACTTTTGAGTATAAGTCTGCTGTATTAGGCTTGCCCGGAAATAAACAACAAAAACAACAGCATCCAAACGAATTAGTTCGAAGTGCTTGGTGAGAAGCGAACTCAGGATATACTGCATATAATTTCCCTACTTATAGGAATATGGAGGTAACATAAGTTATTTATAAATATTCAGTCTACCGCAACGATGGTCACAATAACAAAAACATTAATAACAAAAAGGCAAAGATATAAATAGAAGACTCGAATAACAGAAAATTGCAAGTAACAATGGAAATAATACAATCAGCAAAGTAGCAGGCAATAACAACATATTCGAACTTAACAATAAAAACAAAAACAACAGTAAAAATGGCTTTAATAACAAGAAAAATAATAACATTAATAGCAACAAAAACAACTTCAATGCCAACACGATAATAACTACATCAATACGAAAATCAACAACAACGTTGACGACGACAAAAACAACAACAACAAACTAACGATCTTAATGACCTCTTCGATCTCGATTCATTTAACAATAGCAGCACAACACATTAGCATAACGGAAATACAACGGCGGCGACGATGACGATAAGGAAGTTGGCAGGGTTGGGAATTGCCATGATTAAAATGGTGATGGCGGTAGTGGAAGTGATACTGCTGGTGTTGCTGGAAATGATGATATCAGGAGCTGTAACCATAAAAAGCTAAAACCGTAGATGTATATGTAGAAATGCACTGTTCTCTGGGTAAGAGAGGGGTTTGAGTTAGAAAATGCATCAACATACACAATACACAAACCAAAACCCCCAAATATATAAATAAATTAATAAGGTACACAGATACGCACACAGACATATCCATATACACATAGAAACACAGACTCATGAACTCTCTCACACGCACACACTCTCACACACACACACACACACACACTCTCTCTCTCTCTCTCTCTCTCTCTCTCTCTCTCTCTCTCTCTCTTATATATATATATATATATATATATATATATATATATAACAAGTCGAAGAGAGACGAACACTATTACAGGCCTAACCTATTGATAGATCAGGAGATTAATATATGCTGATCGATGACGTATCCCATTGTCCATTTATTGGATAAACACTTGGTCGTCATTGAGTCTATCGCCACGATCGCCAACTGTATTTACGTTGTTTAACTGGGCTGCTTATTCTATCTTATACCAGCGACACCACCACTATCACCACCAGCACCACCGCCATCACCACCTTGACTAACAGGCATTATCAGTATTATCAGTACCATTAATACTACAACTACCATGATTTTAACTACCACTAACATATACCACCACTTTTGCTAACACCACACCCAAACCAACAACTATTACTACTACTACAGCACTAACTACAAAACACTACACACAACTATACTACCTCGATGTCTGACCCTAAATCAACGGTCACGATTACGACCATTTCATAACCCCAACTGACGCTTTTACCCATATGAAAACCACTATCATTATTTCGATTGGCAGATGGGCGGTGGATTGGCAGTATCGGTAGAGGGTCGGACGCCATGCTTTCCAGCATAGTTACGTCACTTTACGGTCTGAGTTCAAATCCCGTCGAGGTTAACTTTGCCTTTCATCCTTACGGGGTCGATAAAATAAAGTACCAGTAATGCACTGGGTAATTGCTGGCCTTGTGCCAAAAAGTAGAAGCAATTATTTCGATTGGCAGAATCGTTAAATCGTCGGACTCCATGCTTCGTGGCATAGTTACGTCCTTTACTTTCTGAGTTCACATCCCGCTGAGATTAGCTTTGCCTTTCATCCTTATGGGGTCGATAAAATAAAGTAAATGCACTGGGGTCTATTTAGTCGACTTCCTCCTTCCCTTCAAATTGCTGGTCAAATGTAGAAACAATTATTTCCAATGCAACAAGGTCACTTAATATGCTAAAAAGTGTAGTCAAATCTCTCCCAATTCACCTTGGATAATGTGGTTCTGGATTCCCTGAATATAGGAAAAAGTTGTTTACGGCTTTAATGCTTTTGATCATAGGTCTGCTCGTCCAGGGTCGACTTGGGGCTAAACAGCAACAACAGCAATACAAACACGACTACATCCACCGCTGCCACAAATACCATTAGCTTTACATCCATTTCATTGTTTCTCTTATTCTACTTTACCAAATCCCCACCTCCATTTTAATCAGCACGTGTGCATATATGAACGACAGCCTGTCGCTTGGCATGATATACTGAGTAAAATAAGATTTGATTGTATTTGGTGGTTGAGGTGTTGGTTGTTCAACTAATGGCTATGGTGATGGTGGTGACTTTGATTGTAATATTGATTATTGTGATGGATGTGGTTATTATGGTGGGGGTGACACCATTGGTTGTAATGGTGGTAGTTCTGTTGCTAGTGGCGATAGCCATGATAGTTCTGTGTTAGAGGTGGAGGCTATTGTGGTGGAGACTGTGGTAATATTATTTTGCGACGTCGATTGTTGTGATGGTGGTAGTTATAATGATGGTAGTTGTGATGATAGTAGTGGATATGATGGCGATGGCGGTACTGTTTCTTGTGATAGAGTGGATGTGGTGTTTATGATAGATAGCATGGCAAAGTTTTGTTGTTGGTTGGGGTTGTCGTTGTGAAGTTAAAGATATGCTGGTTGTGGCTGACGTAGTGATGACTGGAAATGGTACCTATGTGTTTGTAGTGGTAGTGGGGATGTCTATGCACTTGTGTAGGTATGAGGCAATTATGGTTGCTATGGAAATGGAGGCAAGTTGTTTGAAGAGGGAAGTGAGGTTGATTAATACTCCACTGGTCTTTGCGCTCATAATCTCATCATACTAGCAAATACAAAAACACATTCATATGTACACCGAGGTACGTACATACTTACCCCTCTATCACCACATACTCTCATGTAATCACACCTATACAAATATATGAGTGTTGCACACCCACTCATCCATACACGTCTGTAGCTATAAAGAATAAAACATGAAATAGAGAAAACATTAACGATGCAAATTTGAAATGCGTGCATAAATGGCATAAGCATACGTTATATGTGATATATATATATATATATATATATATACATATATATATATATATACACACATATATATATATATAAATATATATATGTATGTATATATATATATATATATATATATATATACATATGCTCCAGTAAAGTAATCATAAATTGTATACACACACAGACACATAAATATATATATATGTATATATATATATATATGTGTATATATATATATATATATACATATACATATATATATATATATTTATGTGTCTGTGTGTATAAAATTTATGATTACTGGAGCACACACATATACACTCACACGCACGCATTCACATGCACATGCACACACATAAGGGATTGTAGCACGAAATCATGACTTTATTTCTGTTTATATTAATTCAGATCTGTTATTAGTCACGCACTTACTCAACGGATACCAAAACACAAGTTTTATTTTATTAATGATTTTTGTTTCAGCAGGATACATAAATTTCGTTTGTCTATCAAGACTTTATCAATATTCCGTCGACGCCTTCAATGCACTGCAATATATCGATTATAACCTTCCTTAATGTAAAGGCCTAAAAGCACTTATATTTCATTTTTGACCTCGTTCAAAGCCTGCGAACTGTTACGATGTTAACGCACCATAATTGATCATATAATTTGCACGCAATTTAATAAGGTATAAAATAACAAATAAAATAATAAATAAATAAATAAACAAATCGTTTCTTTAAAAAAAAATTCCTTAATTTCTATACTGATAACTTAACTCAGACATCAGAATTAATTGTCAATATCAAAAGATATAAATGAAACAAATGAGTTAATAAAATATATAGTAATTAAAATAAAATAATAAAATATACCGTTGAAATGGCAGAATTGTTAGGGCATCGAACAAATGCTTTAATGTATTTTATTCCGGCTATTTACCTTCCGATTTCAAATTCCCCGGGGTTTTCCACTCTTTCGGGGTAGATAAAATAAAGTGCAGATCGCGTACTAGGACTAATTCACTCGAATTTTCGATTTCCTTAAATTTCTTGGCATCATACCAAGCAATTGTTATTATTTGTCAGTAGCGGTAGAGCTACAGAACGTAAATGGCCATAACTCTATGCTGCAAAGAATGGTGTCTGACTCTTTACCGATACTGCAATATCAGGAGTCCTACAAGGTAGAGGCGTTACATCATAGTTCCGATGCTAAGGACATGTGGTTAGAATGTCTAAGGAAAGGATCGCTGGGCAGATTTTATGGACAAAGCCAAGTGGCTGGAGAACTTTAGGTAGACCACGGGCAAGCTGGTTGGATAACATCCGCGAGCTTGGCTGATCTTACCGAAGAATTCAACCAGATCAAATGGAAACAGCTGCTTCTGATAAGATCCTCTGGAAATCGTGTCTGAGGACTTTACCCCCATGACCCTCCCAGGAAAATGTGGTCTCATTTTCGATTTCATCTTTTTTCCTTATAATTTCACTCGTGTAGGACACCTCGGATATTTTTCATTTTGTAAAAAAAAAAACCTCACTTTCTAATACATATATATATATATATATATATATATATATATATATATATATATTTATTAAAGTAACAGATTAAAGTTTAAGCAAAGAATCGCTGCTTTCACCCTTAACGGGATCCCGTTAAGGGTGAAAGCAGCGATTCTTTGCTTAAACTTTAATATGTTATTTTAATAAATATTTGCTCTACGGTTCTAATATATTTGATATATATTTATCCTTATCGAGCCCTCTTTGGATTTTAGTCTTCAAATTTATTATTATTACTATATATATATATATATATATATATATATATATATATATATATATATATATATATATATACACTATCCGGGAGCTTCCAACAGTAATGGTTGTATTTTTTAAGGGTATGTCAATATTTATTTATTTATAAAACTGATCTATATTGTATTTTGTCTGATGAAAGCACACCATAATTTAACGTGGTGTCCTTGAAATATGTATAATAAAATAAATATGGTTTTATAAATATAGTTTCCATTTGTTAATATCGTATATATATATATATATATAAAATATAAAAAAAAATATTTAAAAAATAATGAATAAAACAATGAAACAGTTCCTTATATCCAAAAAAGTTCATTATTTAACGATCGTTTCTGGGATATATATGTGTTAGAATTGGCATGTATATTTAACAGATCTATGTACAAAATTATACAAAATTATACAAACTATCAAAATTAAATATACATACCAACTCATATATATGCCGTCTTCAGAAATATTTCTGAAGACGGCATATATATGAGTTGGTATGTATATTTAATTTTGATAGTTTGTATAATTTTGTATAATTTTGTACATAGATCTGTTAAATATACATGCCAATTCTAACACATATATATCCCAGAAACGATCGTTAAATAATGAACTTTTTTTGTTTAATATAAGGAACTGTTTCATTGTTTTATTCATTATTTTTTTAATATTTCATCTTGACTCTGTATTCCGTTTATCTTTCACCGAAAGTGATTTTTCATTGCATCTCTTCTTTCCATGATATCCGGATTACATTGAGTTCTTCATACGGATTGGACACTACCGTAAACTCTTGGTAGATTTATCTACATATATATATATATATATATATAAAAGAAAGTAAGTCCATAGAATCATTAGATAAAATATATACAATATTTCTTCTCCCAATCAGCATAATCAACCATAAAAAAATAATTTAAATGAGGCTATAAGTTTAAAATATACCTATGAAGAAATAATAGATAAATAATGATAGCTTTTTATCCGCGATTCACAGCCACAAAAAATTTACATAGTATTTCTGATAGCCTATAGAAATTGACTAGACATACAGTTAACCATACATAATTTGGTACAAAATCAAAGTTTGAAGAAAAAGTGTACATAAAAATACCAAAATCATCAAATATGTCTCTACCCCCGAAGATTTCATTCGCTTTTTGGAAATATCCGATCTTGGATAAATCAACGAATTTCGAAATCATCAGGAGACAAACTCAATTGGACAAAGATTTTTCTTAAATAATCCCCGCCAGAAACGAATTCAAAATGGCTAAGAATTGTCACGTGGTTAGTGGTCAAGTCAGAAAGCTTGTGATTGGTGCCTGTCGGTTAGTTGGCTGGTTGCTAGAAAGCGCAGCCGAATACTGCCTAAAGTTTTACTCAACCTTACGGGAGTATATACAATTTAGAAGTTTACATACACATAGACTAGACAGAGCCATATATATATATATATATATATATATATATATATATATATATATATATATGTTTTTGGCAACCATTCACGGTGTGGCTCAATAACGAATTAATTAATTAAATAATAAACAATCAGAGCAATATATAAGAAAGTAAGTCCATAGAATCATTAGATAAAATATATACAGTATTTCTTCTCCCAATCAGCATAACCAACTATACAAAAAATCATTTAGACGAGGCTATAAGTTTAAAATATACCTATGAAGAAATAATAGATAAATAAATGATAGCTTTTTATCCGCGATTCACAGCCACAGAAAATTCACCTAGTATTTCTGATAGCTTGTAGATATTGACTAGACATACAGTTAACCATACATAATTAGAGCAAGAAATTAGAGCAAGAAAGTAAGTCCCTAGAATCATTAGAATTACCATAATCCCCCTAATGTATGAGTGTGTGGGTTATCGGTCAGGGTATTCAGCTCATCGTGTGCTCGATTCGCGGTGGCGCGTTATGTATTCGGCTAAGAGACTATATTTCACGTTGCTACAGTTCACTCGGCAAATATTGGTAAACATGTTTAATGCATCACTGAAAGAACCCATAAAAACAACAATTGAATGGTTCTTTCAGGGAAAATGTTTCAGCTAAAGAAACATGGAATACTATCAACCTACAGACCGATAACTTGACTACCAACACTTAGTAGTTACACTATCTCATATGATAAATGATTAACCCCCACCTCACTCTTTCTGAAGAACAGGATAGAGTAAGGTAGCATAAGTAGGTTCTTCTAATAAAACAATCCCGTTGTCTGTTAGAAGAAGACTATTTCACGGTGACTGCTATTTACTTCTTCCATGTCTGGCGTTGATACATGTCGCTATCATGATAAACCAGAACTCGGATAAAAACACTAAGGGGAGACAATCAGTTAAAATGTGTATATGGATGACCCAAATCTAAATGTTGCAGCTTATAAGCAAGTGGAAATAGAGCTATAGAATTTATACGGATTTAGTAGATAAATTGTTATAAAATTCGATTTAGATAAACGCACCAAGTCAACTTAAAAATAGAAAAATTGATTAAAAACCGTAGTATTTCACGAGAGAAAAATTAGAGCTCGACCAAACTACAGAATGACACATAGTTAGACAATATAATGTACAGTCCTGATTAAGGTGGGGTTTTCATAGACTGACAATTTATTGCAACATTGTGAAATACTAACCGAAAGAGATGATGCAAATATGAAACAGAACATTTCTCGTTAACTGAAAATATGACCATATTTTGTGGCATGTCATTTCCCTCAGACAGGAAGATTAAGACAAATCAATCAGATATGATTGTCAAAGGACACCAGAAAGTATATATGCCTATTAATCAATGTATTAACTCCAGCATGTCCCTATATAGCTCTAAAAGAAAAAGAAATTCTATCCAAATATAATGATCGGGAAATACAGTAGCCATACTATGAGTATTAAAACAGATACGACTTGTATTATAATGGGTACCTAGGGAAAGATATGAAAAAACAGCAGCAAAAAAAAAAAAGAACAAAACAACTGCAAAAAATAATACAAAACCAAATACACGCAACAGAGGTAGACACTACCAATATATTACATAGAGTACGTTCGATAATACATACGAAGAAACACAAAAATCAAACCATTATTATTGTTATTATCGGTGGATTGGCAGTATCGGACGCCATGCTTTCCAGCATAGTTACGTCCCTTTACGATCTGAGTTCAAATCCCGCCGAGGTTGACTTTGCCTTTCATCCTTACGGGGTCGATAACATAAAGTACCAGTAATGCACTGGGTAATTGCTGGCCTTGTGCCTAAAGTAGAAACAATTATTATTGTTATTATCGATGGTTTGCACGTTAAATATGATAATTATTGAATTTTATACTACTTTTTCAATCACGACAAGGATTTTAAACAGACAGAACTTTCGTGAGTTTATGTGCAGTGCCCGATAGGACTGTCTTTTATAGGAGACCTTGTATTTGTGATACAAGATCTACTTGCTTAAGATGCCTCCTCCCAGTTTTAGTGTTATCAAGCCCAAACCTCCGATGATAATTGGAATTATCTGAGTGTTGTTAGGTAGTGTTGACTACATTCGTGCAATTCCCATCTTCAAGTCAAATTATTTTGTTACTTTTTCAATTTCTGTCAATGCTATCTTGTGGTCTCCTTAGATAGTAACATCAATAATCTGGCATTCACGTCTGTTTCTTAGAACTGCAATATTAGATTTATTATGTTCTAATCTGCGGTTCGTGTGGATGGTGAAGTCCCATAATAATTTGAGTTTATTTCTGTCATCAAGGACACATTCTGAGACATGCTGTTACAACTTATTGGACACCTGATATCCATATTTTTTTGTACATTGACCAGTGAATGTACACACAGACCTTGTCATGTTTTCTTTTATGCACTTTTGGAAATAGAATTTTGTATGTGGATGTCATTTTTTCTTCACTCTAGATCACTGCGAGAGGGTCAGTCCCAAACCCTATCAGTAGTTTCCTCGATTTTCTGTCATATTTCAACTATATTTACTATATCAACTCAGCTTCCATTTTATTCTATTGAAGCTGTAAGATTTAACTGGTATAGCCAGCGTATTTATAACTATTATCTTAAGCTACGAGCTTAGATTTTAAATATTCTAAATCTTTTGTACCAATATTCTCTTTCATTTTCTTGTATTAGGTTTAAAATAATCTAACAATTCACTCATAGGACACACATCATAACAAACACTAAAATAATAAAGGAACAAGCTAAACACTATAACCAACCAAACCACGATAACACACTATGTTCCACACTCCACAGGAACACGGAGGTGCCCCGGGGGATACAGTAAGAACGTAGATGAATCTAACGAAAAGAAAAATAATATTAATGCGTTTTGTAATAAAAATTAACTTCTGTCCAGTCACTAATTCCCATAGAAAACTATTTAAACATTAATTTAGTCCAAAACGATAGAACATAATATAAAATAAAGTAGCTTCTAAATTGGAGAAAGTTATATACAAATTAAAAGATATGATATACATTTTGGATATTTTTAAAACATAATACAATATCGTTTTGATATTAACTATCACTGCTTTCACAAACATAAACATTTATTCAGAGGCACACAGCATAAACAAGCTCATGCATGCAAAGACAGTGACGTGCAGAGTAGACAAACACACACCGCCATCACATTCATAGACATTTGCACACAATGGACATCAAGAGTTTAAACACTGAATTCATGGATGCCTGAATCCTCAGAACGTAGGAGTTGTCAAGACATTGATTTCCAATAATAAAGTATTCTGAAATCAAGACGAAGACGTTGAAATGTGTGATAGTAGCGTGAAGGTGATGGGAAAAGGTAGAAGCAGAATACAATCAGAATGATGAAATTAATAACAACTGCAGCAATAAAAACGACAACAACAACAACAACAACAACAACAACAACAACAACAACAACAATACGAAAACGTGAACAAAATCCGAATTTGAACGAAACGTTGTCGTCCAGTTTAAATAAGATAAGATGCTGAAACATCAAAGTCAAACTCAGTCAACGAAAGTTTTGTGTAATCAGATTAGTAGTCATGTGATGAGAACAGAAGAGGCATTCCATTAAACTAAAACTATTAATTTCATTTTTAACTCTACTGAAATATTTTTATGGGTTTTCTGACCTAGATAGATATTTCTGGAGGCTTTTGTGGACACTGATGGACATTTATGATTGAACTGATAATGCTGTGATGCTAGTCGTGTTTAGAGTTGCGTGATGGCATTCATTGATGTAGCTTTTCTGGTAAACAATTTTATACAATTGAAATAGATTAAATATTGAATCATGACAACCTTGAGATATTGCACGCTTATTTCTTCCATCCTTCCTTCCTTACTTCCTTTCTCTCTTCCATTCTTTTATACTTCCATTTCTTTTCTTGTATTTAAAGTAATGCAGTGGAGTGTAGTGCACAAGTGTAGAAATATAGTGTAGAGACTACACTATATTTCTACACTTGTGCACTACACACCACTGTAGACTACAAAACATTAATAGTAGTTAAGTGTTTCCATCTACGGAAACTAGACTAAGGACATTTTCTAGAAGAATATTAACTTATGAAAAGTTTGTTGTTGCTGTTGTTGTTTAGCCCCAGGTCAACTTTAACTGAGAGTCCGTGTGCTAAAGGATGTTCTAGTTATAACCACCCATGCGTTTTACAAATGTAATGTATCTAAGACTACACTGTTTACCGTACTTAGTTATATGGCAGAAGATGTTATTTGGGAGATATTTTACTGCTATTTCTAGCAGATTGAACAAAATAAACGCTCCCTCATATATATGATGACAACCATCTATATAATTGAAGGAGCATTTATGATCGTCTGTAAATGGTGAAACATTGTGGATAAGAATGTATGGGTTAGAATGTATGGCAGTGCGGTTTTGTTAAACATCTGCATATATATGATGATGCCCCTCGTGATCGATCGAGTATGGCCATTGTACGAACAAAAAAGAACACACATATATATATTTATAATTAACGGTGCTTTTTAGCCCAGCCAATTCTTCAGAAAATTGTGATCTTTGTATAGAGGAAATATTCTTTATATTAAAGACCAAAAATTCCCTGAACCTAAGGAACAATTTATTCAGTTGCTGCAGACATAGATTGAACTCAACGTTTAAATATAAATTTAAAATGTAATATATAATTAATTAATTATATTAATATATTGAACCTATCGATAAATCATTAGATTCCTTCATTTGACTGCTTAAACTCTCAAGTTAAAATTTTTTTTTCCTAAATATAAAAAAAAAAAAAAAAATTCTTCTAGAGAAACATACTGAAAGCTCTTAAAAGGGGAAAATATTTTATTTGAAAGTTTCTCCTATTTTTGAAAGTTTCTCTTTCTTTTTCTTATGGCTATAAAATTAAGTTAAACATACTGAGAACTAAATATTATATAGAAAATTTAAATTTTTATACTGAATCTATTAAACATATTCTTATTTTAAATTATAACTGGAAATATTCTATAATATTTTTTTTAATTATATTGATTTTTTAAAAGATTATATTGATTTAAAGTTATATTTTTAAAAAATTATATTGATTTAAAGTTATATTGCTTATAATTATATCTCCAAATCGTAATATAATTCATTTTTATTTTTTTATTTTATTTTATTTTATTTTATATATTATGTACTTCAATTATACTCTGTACTGTATTTATCTCTCTCTCTCTCTATATATGTATGTGTGTATATATATATGTATATATATATATATATATATGTATGTATGTATATATATTTGTGTGATGCATATCTACCTGTATGTGTATGTACGTCTATGTGTATCTATGTGGGGATTGTGTGTATATATATATGCATACAATTCGAATGCACTCGTTTATAAGAATTTTCTTAAGGTTCGTGATAAACAAACTTATATAATAACAGTCACAACTACATAACAGGTGGATTTATTAGATATAAAACTTATATTAAAATAAATTTGAATAATAACATAAGATTTGTATAACCTAAAGTTTCCTTTACTATCTTAACATTTGTAACATTTAATATAAGTAAATAACTTAATTTCCTTCACGCTGTTTCGATATTACATAGAAATAATTTTCTCTGTTTTTTCTAAGATTCTCTCCGAAAAATCTATTAGTTTATGAAAATTCATATATCTTCAATTAAAAAATCCTTTATTGTTTGTATGTATATGTATCTATATGTAGGTGTATGTATATATATTTATATGTATATATATCTGTGTGTGCGTATGTATATATATGAATATATTCTTTTAATAATATATAGAATTTTTAATAATATATAGTCTTAATAATATATAGATTTCTTAATAATATATAGATCTCAATTTTTTAATGTATAGATCTCAATAATCTAATTGATAAACTAAACATTTAATCATATTTAAACAATGGTTAAATTCTCCTATTATTTATGTATTTTCCATTCACGCTTATTTAAACTTCTCTACTCATCCATTAAATATTTATTCTTTCACTTCATCTCAAAAGTTAAGCTAATATAACAACTATATCACTTAGAGCTTTCGCTTTCTCTTTTCTCTTTTCTTTTTTCTTCTCTTTCTCCTTTTCTTATTTTTCTTATTTTCCTCTTAGTGTTTGCTCTTTTTTCTCTTTTTTGTATTTTGTATATCTCTCTTTTTTTCTCTCTCTCTCTTTCTCCATAACCCAACGGCTTATTTAAATCTACTCTGATTTAAAAATATCCGAAACTAACTTACATAATAGTATAAATAAATTTATAACCCCACTATCCGGGAGCTTCCAACAGAAATGGTCGCATTCTTTAAGGGTATGTCAATATTTATTTATAAAACTGCTCTATATTATATTTTATCTGATGAAAGCACACCATAATTTAACTTGGTGTCCTTGAAATATGTATAATGAAATAAATATGGTTTTATAAATATAGTTTCCATTTGTTAATATATTGTATATATATATATATATATATATATATATATATATATACATGTGTGGTTGTGTGTGTGTGTGTGTGTGTGTGTGTGTGTGTGTGTGTGTGTGTGTGTGTGTGTGTGTGTGTGTGTGTGTGTGTGTGTGTGTGTGTATGCATCTCTCTCTATATAACATTATTTATCTCTCTGTCTGTTTGTCTGTTCCCTATGCATTCTCAAACGGCTCGACCAAATCAAATCAAACTTCACAGAGTAGTATTAGACTCCGGGAGTGTCAAGATGTAATGTTTATTATCATTTGGATTAAAAGAATATAACATTTCTATGAAAAATAATCTTTCTATAGTCAACTTTAGTAAACCACCATTACTACGACAACGACGTCACATTTTGTATATGAGTGTGTATGTCTCTGTGAGTGTGTGTGTGTGTTTGCGAGTTCGTTACGTACGTTAGGCCTCAGAGAATTAAACACACACACACATCTACCAATACATATACATATATGGTGACAGACAAGTAATAGGTGTGCGTGAATGTATGTCTGTGTGTCTATCTTAGTAAATGTATGTGGGAGTGTATGTGTGTGTGAGTGTATGTGTGATAGTTTTTGTTTTAACGTTAGGCCTCAGAGAATTAAACACACACAGACATCTACACAAACATATAGCCTTAGTAAGCTGCGTACATATTATTTTCACACAGACAATTAAACACACAAACATTTACACATACAGATACATATGTAATGACTGACAAGTAACAGGTGTGCGTGAATGTATGTCTGTGTGTGTCTGTTTTATATATGCATGTGAGCGTATGTGTGTGTGAGGGTATGTATGTGTGAGTGTATGTGAGAGTGTATGTGTGTGTGAGTATATGTGTCTGTGAGTGTATGTGAGAGTGTATGTGTGTGAGTGTGTCGCAACAATTTATTCATTTGGACACCGACAAAAAATTACACAATGAATATTGTTTACCCAAGTTACTTCAAGATTGGCAGATTTTCATTTCTAAATTATATTATCATTACAATTTTGTATTTTTAAAAATAAGATATAGATATTTTGAAATAATTATGAGAACAAAAATCATATCTTCAAATTTATTGTTTACTAATCTGAATAAGAACAGCAGTAACCCGGATAACGCCGAGTAATTCAGCTAGTATATATATATATATATATGTATGTGTGAGTGTGAAAATAATATGGATGCGCGCGTATATTGTGAGTTACTGCATGAAGGATTCATACCGGTTGTACTTCTTGGCTGAAAGAACAGTGTATTATCGAGTATGCTTTAAAGGCAACTTTGACCTCGTCCAAGTTTGATCTTAAACCATTGTAGCGGCATGTATTTCATTATTTCAATTCTGCCAGATGTTAGAACTACATTTAGTGATATAAGTGGTTGTCAGAGAGATCAAACAGTATATTTGATCTCATAGTTATTAAGGCTAGTGCAGTGTGTTGTCTTTGTTGTTGCTAGACACAAATTAAACCTGATCAAGCAGGTTTATGGTCAAAGAAATTCCGGGCAAGACAATTCTGTCGTTTTAAGGGATTTATTATTGTCCGTATTGTCGAATAAGTCTCTTGCTAAGATATTAAGGTATAATTTAAAGGATATTTGGCTATGCGTATAAGCAGGTCGCTTCAATATGTGATATAAAACTACTGATATTCGTTTCATTTCGCTATTTATTTATTCATTTGTCTGTATCTTTCTTTCGCTTCCCTCTCTTTTTATCATATCCTATTTCATCACTTTAAAAACAAAACCCCATCTCCCCAGCACATCCAAACTGAAGTTTACTTCTATAGAGTCTTTATTTCTGCATTTCTCAATTCCTAAAATCGATATGTAGTTTATCATGTGACCACAGCTCAGACACATCTAGTGACAAAATTTTCACCAACAATCTCCAGTTCTTTTGAAGTTTCAGGTAAAATTGAATAAAGGACATTATAAAACAGTTAACTGTTATCTTTGATGCATTTCCCTTAAGTTGGAAGTGTCTCTCCTTCCTATTCTCTGTCTTTCATTTACACTTCCACCATTTCTGTCCGCAAGCATTTCTCTTGTTTCCTTTTGTTTTTTGTTTAACTTTAGCAAGCTTACTTACACATCATACACACACACATACACACGCACACACACACGCAGACGCGCACACAAATATATGTAATATATATATATATATATATATATATATATATATATATATATATATATATATATATATATATATATATATATGTATATATATATATGTTTATATATATAATATATATGTGTGTGTATGTGTGTGTGTGTTTGTATGTGTGTATATCCATACATAGACATATATGTATATATATATATATATGTGTGTGTGTGTGTGTGTGCGTGCGTGCGTGCGTATGACTATGTGATTTGGCCCCAGTCTATGTGTGTATTTTATATATGTGTGGATTTTATAACATATATTAACAACGGAAGCATGGTTTTAAAGATTTAAAGAAACTTCAAACGCATATGCACATACCCATTCACACAAAGTTGAAAATATCAACGTACCTTCTTTTCAAAGATGTTTATCAATGATTAACCATTCAACATCAAACATAATTTTACTAGTAAATAGTTTTCATTCAAATAGCTTTCTAAACCAACTAAATGTCAAAGAATATCAGTAAGTTTTACTGAAAACTTGCAGTAGATTGAATGTTTTAATAATTGTAAATTCACATTGATCTCATATAAACGGTTATATTAAATGATATATATTCACATGAGCTATTTTTTATATTTCAATGCATGGTATCGGATCAAATCAATTACAAAAAAAAAAAAAAAAAAGTGGAATGTCAGATTTAGCTGAGTTTAGATTTTTATAGAAAAATTTCCTAGGAGTGAAGTCTATTTGGTATTAAGAAATATTTGTTTATTTAAGATTTTGAAGTTATTGTTTGTAGAAGGCGTAATGTGGTAACATTCTAGTGAATGGGTCGTAACACTGTATCCCCGGTAATAGCATATAACTTCATTGTATAACTGACGTGCGTTTCACTCATTCTTCAGTAGTAAATTGTATGGCAAATTGTCGTTCTTATTCATGAAGATCGATGTGTCTCAACTAGTTAATAACGTAAACACGGTAAAACTTGTAAAAGCGAGAAAAAGCGAGGGCTGAAGAAGCAGATGGAGAAATATAGCTAAAACATTTCTACATCTAAGTGTTATTTTTATTGTTGTGCTGTCTGTCAGCTCTGATCAATGCAACCATGACCATACCTTTTTTATTCCTGATACTTTAAAGCTAGGACTATATCATCCCATCCAATGTATCCTTCCCATTCTTCATATCCTTCAACTTTTAAGACGGCCAATTTTAAAGTAAAGGATATTTGGTTGCACTTTCTAGCAGGTTATGGTACCACGTAGAGGCTGCACCACGCCTTCTGCTATACTGACAAACAAAAACGTTTTTGTCAAGCTTGACAATCAGGTGTCTGGCGTCCCTCGATGCCGGTTCCAGTAGGCAGCTATTGAAGAACTGCCTGGCTGAATGTGTGGCTCCCTCACAGCCACCTGAACGCCAACACCCAGTTGCACCGGGCTGAGCTCCTCGTCCAGTTCAGGTGTGATGGACCTGCAGATCACTTTAGCAGCCAGCCTCCGGAATATATTGCTCACTGCGTTGGGGCGTATGCCACCCTCTTTCTTCTTGAGAGCAGTTAAGCTGGCCTAAAAAAAGAGGCCAGGGGCGTGAGGATCCATGCGCCATGGAAAAACTTATTAGTGAGTGGCACAATTGCGCTCAGAAGGCGGTGCCCAGCCTCAGTGGAAAGGGAGTTTAACAACTCTTTGAGTGGTCAGGTCGGAGGCCAGCAGAACCTCTGCTGCTGCTGCTTGGGAAGGACTTGAGGGCAGACATGATGTCTGCGTCGGAGGCCACAAAGAGCAGGTGGCGATAAGGTGGGGGTATAGGTTTGAGGTTGGCGGGCGGCTCAGGGTGCTTGAGCCACGGGGCATCTGGGACCTCCTCGGTGTTTTGGAGGACAGTGCCCTCCGAGGCAACCACACTGACTGCAGCCGAGACATTACCCTCGATTAGGATTGAAGACACCCAAGAGCAGAGGGTGTAGTGTCGTTCAGCACACTTGCGATGGGCACTTGCCCAAAGGACTAAACATTGTCCTTGACAAAAGCTGCTGTCGATAGGTCAGCTCCAGAGTTGGGGAGGCCGATGATGAGTGGGGCGAAATGGAAAAGGCGCTCCCAGTCGCTGGCTCGGTTAACACCCAGACCACTCTTAATTGCGTAAGCGAGGGCATCGGCTACCGGCATCCGAGTTGCTCTCGGGATCATGAGCGGAATCTTCCACACCCACCTGAGCCGAGCGATGTCAATCAGCTATCTCATCAGGTGGTTTAGTGGACGGCCGCGGCTGAGCAGACGAGTGAAAGAGACAGTTGCTGCATCCCCACAGTACAAGAACACTGGAGGCTCGACGCATCAAGCCAATACAAGTAAGGTGGTGGAAACATCCGCACTCCGAACAGTTCCGGCCCTCTTCCACCTGTTCGTGGTGCTGCAAGTGCTGCAGGTGTTGACATGTGGGGATGGAGGGTGGGGTGGTGAGGCGAGTACTAGAGCACAGCGGCATCAAGGGCGAGTGGCTGGTTGTCACCGGCCTGGTTGCTAGGCTCAATGGTATGTGGGTGGAAGGGAAAAAGCTGAATCCAGGAGAAGTGGGCAGGGTGTGATATGAGTAAGGCTTCATAGCTTACCTACATGAGATCCGGAGGCAACAGAAGACAAGACAGAAAAAAGGGGACGGAGCATGGTTGGGGACATACGAGAAAGTATTAAAGAATAAATAAATAAGATAATTTATCTCGTATTTATCTCTAGTAC
>OZ024742.1:209538822-209598822 GCA_964016885.1 Eledone cirrhosa | reverse complement strand
TAGCTCGAATATCAATCAATCAATCAATCTATTTACTCACGCACACACACACACTCACTCCCACACGCATACTCACCCACACACCCACACACACACACACACACACACACACACACACACACACACACACACACACACACACACACATATATATATATATATAAATATATATATTCATATAGCTAAGGCCTGTATCGGTCAAGGCTGACCATGGGTAGTATCCTGTTGTCAGCTCGGCTGGAGCAGCGTGTCCGGTGGCTAAGCAGACATATACGTGAGAGATAGTCTCTGTCACATTTAACACATCTCTATATGGTCTCTGGTCTGTTGGATTTATTGCACTCCTTTCGCCGGGCTCTCCTCTCTGCTGTTGCAGTCATCAACCTCTCCTCCTCTGATTTGAGGTGTTGATTCAGTGTGTTTTTCCGTCTTTGCCGGTCAGCTGAGTGTTGATCTTAATGCCCTTCATATCTCTCTTTCCAATGTCCTTGTATCGTAACCGAGGTAGACCGGTGGCTCTCTTTCCAGAGGCCAGCTCCCCATATTGGGATGCAGACATCATTCATGCGGTGGACGTGTCCTAGCCAGCGTAGTCTGCGCTGTCGGAGCAGGGTAAACATGCTGGGAAGGCCAGCACGAATAAGGACCTCAGCATTGGGAACTCTTTCCTGGCAGGATATAACCAGGATACGGCGCAGGTTTCTCAGATGGAAGATGTTGAGTTGCTTCTCCTGTTTAGCATATGGGGACCATGTCTCACTGCTATACAGCAGTGTGCTGACGACACGGGAATTGTACAATACCATCTTAGTCCTTACCACCAGCTTGAGGTCTGTCCACACTCGGGTTGTGAGGTGAGCAAATGTTGTGGATGCCCTCCCAAACCTCCTGTCGAGCTCTGTGTCCAGCGAGAGGTTGTCAGTGATGGTGGAACCAAGGTAGGTGAACTGAAGGACGACGTCGAGCTCATAGTTATCGATTTTGATGACTGGTGGTGCCTCTGTATCCTGTCCCAAGACGTTTGTCTTCCCAAGGCTGATGGTCAGTCCAAAATCCCTGCAGGCCTGGGAGAAGCGGTCCTTCGGCATCTGGAGTTCATGCTGGGAGTGTCTCGCAACTGCCGCATCATCGGCAAACAGCATGTCTCTAATGAGGGTTTTACGTACCTTTGTCCTCGCTCTAAGGCGGGCGAGGTTGAACAGCTTGTCGTCTGATATGTATGTAGGGAGATCCCTTCTGTTGCAGTGCCGAATGCATGATTCAAGTGCAGAGCAAATAAGATCCCAAAGAGAGTGGGCGCAAGGACGCGGCCATGTTTTACGCCACTGTGAATGCTGAATGGCTTAGAGGTGCCCCCTTTAAACTGCCCCGTTCCTTTCATGTTGGTGTGGAAAGATTCGACCAGGCACTGCAGACTCAGAAGGATCTTTTAAAGGCCGTCTCTACTAACCAGGTCAAACGCCTTGGTGAGGTCGATAAAAGCACCATACAGGGGCATGTTCTGTTCCCTGCATTTCTCCTGGAGTTGGCAGAGGGAGAAGACCATGTCTACTGTTGATCGCTCGGATCGGAAGCCGAACTGTGATTCTAGGTACACATTCTCTGCCAGCTTCTGCAGGCAGATCAAGATGACCCGTGCGAATACTTTGCTGGCAACACTAAGAAGGGAGATGCCCCTGTAGCTGTTACAGTCGTTTCTTTCACCATTGTTCTTGTAGAGTGTGATGATCTTAGCTTCCGTCATGTCCTGTGGCACAGCACCTTCTTGCCAGCACTGGTAGAGAGCTTCATCAGTGGCCGCAGTAGGATAGTCCAGCATTGCTTGATCTAGTCTGGAGGAAACCCATCGTCACCTGGAGCCTTGCCTGAGGCCAAGCTGTTAAAGGCCTTGTTGAGCCCGGCTAAAGTCGGCTCAGCATCAAGTTATTCCATGACAGGCAGGAACTCAACGGCATCGTGAGTCGAGTGGGACATGTTGCTCTGTCTGGAGTAGAGGTCAGAGTAGTGCTCCACCCATCTCTCCATCTGCCGACCCCAGTGCTGAATTTCAGGGGAGTTGTCTTGCTCTGGAGCCGTCCTAGTGCCTTCTTGATGCCATCGTACTGATGTTCCCTGTTACGGCAGCTGTCTGGATGTCCTCACTGAGCTGTGTCCAGTATTCATTAGCACAGTGCCTTGCAGTTTATTGGACCTTGCTTCTGGCAGCCCTGACAGTCTGCAGGTTCCTTTCGCTGGGCGATCGTTTGTACTCAGCTTGGGCAGCACGCTTGGCTTGAATGACAGGGGTCATCCTGATGGACTTACATCAAACCAATCATGCGACTTTGGGACTCTCTTTTTAAAGGTAGCCAAGGCCGTGTTGTGCATGATGTTTCGCAATATTTCCCACTTCTCTGTGGCAGAGGCCCCAGGTTGAGATGTTCTTTCCTGAGAGCCTCTGTGAATTGCCTTACAAATGGCTGGTACATCTTGTTGATACCAAGGCAAGGATTCTCTTGTTTCTTGACTCGATGGAATCTCCTAGGTTGCATCTTGATGTTTGCAACACACCAAGGAGAGGTTTGTAGTAGGAGCGTATGTGGAGAGCGTTCTATATGGTGGTACGTCTGACTAGAATGAGGTCCAGCTGGTGCCAGTGCTTTGGGTGTGGATGTCTCCAGGAAAGTTTGTGTTGTGGCTTCGTGCGGTAATAGGAGTTGGTGATGCACAAGTTGTGATAAGTGCACAGCTCAAGAAGGCACTGTCCATTGTCATTCATTTTCTCCACACCAAACTGTTCAAGGCAGGAGGGCCATGAGTCATGATCTGCACCCACTCTGGCATCGACATCCCCAAGGAGAATGAGTTGTTCCTATTGAGGATGTTGCTGATAGTGGATGCAAGGTTCTCATAGAATCTATCCTTTGTGTCTGATATGGAGGACAGCGTTGTGGCATACCTGCTGACAAGGGTGACGGAACCTGCGGTGTGTTGAAGCGGGTAGTCAGAGGTCTCTCTGAGCCGTTATCCCCTGGTACTACTATTCTCAGCAGTCTGTTCTTCACTGCGAAGCCTACTCCATGCTCTCTGGGCTCGTCTGAGCCGCTCCCCTTCCAGTAGAACGTCCTTTTCCTTCTGTGTACCCAAGTCCGCCAGACGCGTTTCCTGAAGGGTGCCAATATCCATGTTCAGTCTCTTCAGCTCCGTGTTAATCACAGCTGTTTTTCTGCAGTCACTGATGTTCAGTGTGTTGTTGGAAAGGACAGTCATCATTATATAAATTAGTACAGTATTTTGAATAAAAACAAAACAATTCCCAGAAGAGTAGATAAATATAAGAATATGTTATTTTAGATTTTCTGTTTGTCTTAATTTTTGAGCATTTTTACGAAGCTCAAACTGAAACATTTTCCGATGTAACAAATCTGAGTGAACCAGCATTTTCAAATTAATTGGAGATTGTTAGCATCACTTTAAATAATTTATCCAAATTATAGTGAATTCAGGTTACTATATGTATTTTATTTAGTATTTATTGTTTATTTATTTATTTAATCATTTAATGAATCAATTTAAACCTGCGTGTGAAGCTGGTAAGCCATGACAGATGACAGACTGAGAAAGGTACCTAATACGCCTTATGTAGGAGAAACAAATGCGACAGAGAGAGAGGGAGAGAGAGAGAGAAAGAGAGAGAGAGAGAGAGAGAGAGAAAGAGAGAGAGAGAAAGGGAGAGGGAGAGAGAAACGGAGAGAGAGAATGAGGGAGAGAGAGAGGGAGAGAAAGAAAGAGAGACAGTGATAGAGAGAGACAGAGAAGACACAAGAAAATAAAAAGTCGGAAAAAGGGCAGGTATAGAACAATGGAATACTTTTGTTTTCAATCTGTTTGTCGTCTCACTGAGTTGGAAAACCTTATATATGGCTAGGGGGTTTTCAAAATATATTGCACACCCAATCGTGTTAGCTTTTTAAAGACCAGTTTTAAAGTGTTCCTTCTCGCTGAATGGTAATGCCACAAGAACATGGTGGTAATTCTATATGACCTGTCCTTGATAAAATATATTTTAAGGGTATATGACCCGTTTGAAGCCCCAAAAGTATTTGGTACCTTTTAAACATTAATAGATATGGCTGAGATACTAGAGATTAACATTTGATAGCATATCTCTACGTTCCGCCCAATATCTTCTCGTCCTTGATTAATTATGATTTTGCTAATTGTTTTGATTTGTGATAGGCTTGGAATGTAATCTATATTCATTATTTCTGTGGATTGGCAGTATCGGTAGAGAGTCGAACGCCGTGCTTTCCAGCATAGTTACGTCCCTTTACGGTTTGAGTTCAAATCCCGCCGAGGTTCATTTTGCCTTTCATCCTTACGGGGTCGATACAATAAAGTACCAGTAATGTACTGGGTAATTGTTGGCCTTGTGCCAATAGTAGAAACAATTATTTCTCTTTAAGGCAGTGGATTGGTAGTATCGGCAGAGGGTCGGACGCCATTCTTTGAAGCGAAGAGTTACGGCCCTTTGTGGTCTGAGTTCAAATTCTGCCGAGGTTAACTTTGTCTTTTATCCTTCCGGGGTCGATAAAATAAAGTACCGGTAATATACTGGGATAATTGCTGGCCTTGTGCCAAAAGTAGAAACAATTATTTCTCTTTAAGGCGGTGAATTGGCAGTATCGGTAGAGGGTCGGACGCCACGCTTTCTAGCATAGTTACGTCCCTTTACGGTCTCAGTTCAAATCCCGTCAAGGTTAACTTTGCCTTTCATCCTTACGGGGTCGATAAAATAAAGTACCAGTAATATACTGAGATAATTGCTGGCCCTGTGCCAAAGGTAGAAACTATTATTTCTCTTTAAGGCGGTGCATTGGCAGTATCGGTAGAGGGTCGGATGCCATGCTTTGCAGCAAAGAGTTACGGCCCTTTATGCTCTGAGTTCAAATCCCGCCGAGGTTAACTTTGCCATTCATCCTTACGGGGTCGATAAAATAAAGTACCAGTAATGTACTGGGTAATTGCTGGCATTGTGCCAAAAGTAGAAACAATTATTTCTCTTTGTGCTCCCTCTTTTGCCAATTAATCTGCTTTCCTGTTTTCTCATAATATCTGTATGACCTGGTACCAAAATCATTGTTTATTATTTTCTTAGTAGAACACGTTCAATATCGCTTTTCTTGGTTGAAACTATCAATGAATAGAAAGCCTTTTCTCATCGTATTTGACATTCGCCACAACTCTGCATGAAATATTGTAAAATCAAGATATCATTCTGTAATCTGAAGCTACCCTGGAATGACCACTTATATATATATATATATATGTATGTGTGTGTGTGTGTGTGTGAGTATGTGTATGTGTGTCTGTCTGTGTCTGCGTCTGTGTGTATATACATACCTATGCAACTATTCACGAACATAGTCACAGTTATGCACACACACACACACACACACACACACAAGAACAGAGAAGATGATTTTTTCTCAGAATAGATAATTTTGATATGTAATCTTTAACAAAATTAATTACATAGAAACTGAATGAAATTTCGAGTTATAGAGAGTAGTTAATTCAATAAGAGGAAATAGTGAGAAAATGGCGAGCAAGAAAGAGAGAAAGGAAGAAGCCACAAAAAGAGAAAGAGCGGGAGAAATATTTTGTAATGGGTTTTGTGGTAAAAAAAAGGTTCAGAAATCTAGTCCTCCTTAGTTGTGTTGTGTTTAACGTTTATTAGAATAACTGTTGGAATAATGCTTGTATGTCCTTCTATACTCTTGGCGGTTGGATGGAAATGTAGCTGTTATTTCTGACAGGTTTAGGGGATACATTAGAAATCTTTTGTTAGATCGGGATGTTACTTCGTCTATAACAGTAATAATTGTTTCTACTTTTGGCACAAGGCCAGCAATTACCCAGTACATTACTGGTACTTTATTTTATCGACCCCGTATGGATGAAAGGCAAAGTTAACCTCGGCGGGATTTGAAATCAGATCATAAAGGGACATAACTATGCTAGAAAGCATGCCCGACCCTCTACCGATACTGCCAATTCACCGCCCTATAACAGTAATAATGTTCATTATTCAAAATGATTAATTTAGTTATTGCAATAGAAGGTCAATTACAGATGTAATATTAGCAACAGATGTAATGTTAGCTGAAGGTATATCAGTGGTAAGTGGTAAATTAATCTTTAATAACAAATGATATCACACCGTAACATTTAGAAAATAATGAACATTGGATAATATAGTACTGGTTGCACACAACCGCAATAAAGACGAGATTGTCAAGCTCGAATACCTTTGATCACAGGTCCACTGAATCAAGTATGGCTTTGGACTAAATACGCCATAGGCACGATTATAATACAAGTAAACTCGTTGTTTAAAAGCGTCCTAATATAATACTCTCCAACTTAGAAACAACTGCGATAAAAATAACGTTAACTGCATCTCATTCCGTATTTTCATCTCCAATAATATTATTATAATTGCCATTTACTCTGGAAATAGAAATAACTGGTTGTATAAAGCAATATATTTGTGATCAGACCGGGAAGAAATAACGGGAATAATATCAAAGTATTGATTCGTCTAAAACAATATAGTTGTTGGCAAATCTAATGAACATAGCGTGATAAATATGTACATTGCAACTCAGATATTTGATCATGAAAGAAAATTTCTTGCAAAATTTCAGACAAGTAAGTGGGTGCTATTGTTCTCAGGATATCTTATAAAGACTTGTTCAGTTTGAGTTGTATGACAATACTTATCAATCCGTGTTTGTCTTAGGAAACTTTTAGAATCGAAATCGTTTTCTTCTTTCTATCACTTACAAATAAAATGTGAGATATATTGCCTTTTAAATAAACATCTCTCTAAAATATGTACGTTATTGAAAGCAGAATGTTAATCGATTATTGAGTATAGTGGGAAAATTAATTGCTAGATGCGTTGTAAGTTAGGACCAGGTTGCAGAATTACCATTAACGTTAGCCCCAAGTCGTCTCTTATTGGAAACTAAGTGAGACTGACAACAATATATAACATGTCCTTCCATACTCTTCGCGGTCGGATGGAAATTTAGCTGCTATTTCTGACAGGCTTAGGGGATACATTAGAAAGCTTTTGTTGGATCGGGATGTTACTTTGTCTATAACAGTAATATTATGGTGTGATAAATATATATTACGTTTTGAAGTACGTTGTTTTTAGTGTTGGGTAACACCCTATAAGGTCGCCTTTACTTTATTCGAACGCCTGAAATATTTGATTCCCATGCGTATATGTGATAATCACATCATTAATATGAAAGTTATTCTTGAAAATAATTTAACGGCGAAAATGAAATTGTTGAAGGCAATTTAGTTTCTACATTACGCAGATGGAGAATCTTTATGGAAGTTATCTTCATATATTAACATTTTTCGATACCCTTCGGTAGCGTTTTATATCTTGTCTATATCAAATAAATATAATTATTGTTGTGTGTACAATGTAAAAGGCTGGGTGGATGAGAATAGTTAGAAAGTGGTACCATGCTATGTTTTTTGACAAGATAATGATCACTTTTATACCCTTTTACCTGACATAATTATAGGGTGAGAAGAGCCAAACAAACAGTAAGTTAGAAATAGTTAGATAGTTAATAATGTTGGCAAAAATAAAAGAATATAAACTGGCAAAAAAACTATATATATATATATATATATATATATATATATATATATATATATACACACACACATCAAAGTCCGGTTTATTTCAAATTTCTCTTTTCAATTCTCGGCACATTTTAGACATTTAGTAGCAACAATCCTTCAGGATGGCAAACAAAATTATATATATCTGGAAAGGGAAATTGCTAAAAAATCACCGAATAAGCTTTTATTTAAATAAATGTAAAATTAATTACGATATAAGGTAAAAGCAGGTCACATTGTTTAAGACCCATCAAAGATCGTATATTGATTTTAGAAATTTATTACTTAGGATGTGAACATCATTTTCTTCTCTGACTGTTTTGACAAGACACTAAAATGTATAGGATAAAATATTGATATTGCGAAGAAATAGCGTACTTTATGGGTCTTGATGAGAAAGAAAAATCAATATTTTGATGCTTTTATTGTATGTATATATTGACCTTATTCCAAAACAATACAGTTTTTGATAAAGAAATTAAAGAGTGCTGCTCTCACTGAAAAGAAAAGATTCCACTGTTAAATCAGAACACTTATACAATAAACAGAATAAATAACCAATGAAAGTCTGTTTTATTTGGCGCAAGCGATAAGAAATCAAAGTGAGAGTGCTACGTATAACGAGATTTTCTACTGACATATATGTGGGCTGCATTTAAAAAATAAAAGCAAAATTGGATGCGTTTCAGATATATATCCTAACTTGTAATTTGTAATCTGGTTTTCAGAAATAATGCCTGTAAGGAATGAAATATAGCGATAGTTTTAAAATAGCCTGTTCACCATTAAAACTTGACGTATGATAATTCTGAACGCTTGTAGCATACAGTAAGAGGTTTAACGTTAAAAAGAAAACAAAAGAAAAAAAAAAAAAAAAAAAATTTAAGTCCACGGTTATTTGCAACAATTATCAGGTCATCTGGTTCCTCCAGCGTCACGGGAACGGGCCACTATACTCTTTCTTTGTCTCTGGCAAGGGTTGGTGCTTGGAACTAGTTTGTGCCACACCTGTGCAGGCCATCCATTTGTGTAGATCTTCAAGTCTTTCCCCGCTAGCTTGTAACTATGACATTGCAGATCTTGCTGGAATATTGTCCCCAATTCGTAGGACATACCCTGTCAGCTGCATCATTCTACTTTAGATGACAAAACTTAGGCGAGTGCTATTGGCTCCTTGAAGCATATCAACATTTGTGATCTTGTCTTGCCATCTTTTTGAGGCATCTTTTTTGGAAAGTATCAAGCTGGTTTTCAATTCTGGTGGTGTTATCAGCATAAACTGCTGTTTAGATAATATCCAAACTTTATATCAAAGCAGCAATTTCATCATACACTCTTGTTAGTTTACTGTGTTTGTATTTCTAAATAGTTCCAGATACTTCTTTCTGAGTATCCGATTCTATTGTAAAGTACCATATTCCAAACCGTTTAATTATCAATGTGCTATGGCGCGGCGGAATGGTTAGAGAATTGGCTTCGCAATCGTGAGGTTGTGAGTTCAATTCCCGGACTGGGCGATGTGTTATGTCCTTGAGAAAGACAGTTTGTATCACGTTGCTCCTTCTGTCCCGATTTGCTACCGGTAGATATTAGCAATTGGAAAGACTAATGGGGACATTTTTTTTTCGGTCCGATTTAACGAGCTCCACCTCACGTGTTACGCGAATGAGGTCTAGGATCTTGTCGATCCACTGTTATAGATATGTACAATACAAAAACCATCAGTTACTTTATTCTCATACTATATATTTCATAATTAGAAAGAACAGAGAAAATTATCTCTTGATAGATCCTTTCCATAAGTTTGGTATGGAACCGTAACTCCTGATGTAGTCGTAGGGGCACCGTAGTGGCATATAGTGTTTATTGGACATTCAAAACCTGGCGGCGCCAGGTTTTGAATGTCCAATAACATTGATGCATTCACAACGGAATCATCGTTACTTATGTGATGGATGTAAAAACTTTACTTACTTTTTCTGAACTATACTAAAAATACCCTACCACTACAACCACCATAATACTCTTGCTTACCCGCTTAAAGTGCTTGCATTACATGTAATACCTTGCCACACAATAATCGTATAAAAATGAGACACACTTGCATGCTCCACGTGTAACTAACGCATACACTACCTACTAGATCTGACTATGAAACTATCCTCCTCCATTATCTGTGTTATCTGCCGAATGTATTTTAATTTTAATTTTTATTTTAATTTTGATTTTGATTTTGATCTTGAATTTGAATTGCTGTACAAAAATACTATAGTGTAATATATGTCACTCCACTGTACATCAATATATATATATGTATCTGTATGTCTCCTGCGTCGGAAAGGAGATCAATTATATGTACAAATATTGAAAAATGCTCCGAAGAAACCAAGCCTAGGTTTGGATGAAACAATTGTAAGTGAATACATGCTTTGAACATAGCTTTGATTCTTGTGAATTATATATATATATATATATATATATATATATATATATATATATATATATATATATATATATATATTTATTTATTAAAATAACAGATTAAAGTTTAAGCAAAGAATCGCTACTTTCACCCTTAACGGGATCTTCTGAAACTGACAAAGTCAATCTGTAAACGCAGAAGTGAATATTTAAAAAACGTTGCAACCGGAGGAAGACAGGAAGACGATACTTTGGTTCATGGAAACCTTCCCTGGCTAAGAACGGGGAAAAACGAATATAATACGTCATTATTTGGACCGGTGAAAACCAATTACACGCAAAGACAGAACCACGTTTAAAAGAAGTCGTAGACTAATTCTCTTAGGTGGTTCATAAAGACGTTCTCTGGAAAGAGCGAAGATAATACTTCATATGTGGAGCGTGGAGAACAATTGCACGCAAAGCTAAAACCACGTAAATGTTATAACTGAAGTCGTAGACTAAAATTCTAACTAGGAAACCGAATGATTCTCCGCTTCAGAGTTAAGAATAAAGTAAATAAAATACAGAGGTAAGAGAAATTAAATAAGTACATACACGTATCCAAATACGTACATACACAAGCATACGCGAAAACACTCGCCAGAGGTATACAAATACACGCACATATAAAATTTGTGGGTGTGTGTGCGTGTATATAAATAATTAAATAAACGTATATAAATAAATAAATACGTATATAACAAGCGCACACACATACTTACATGTAAATACACAAATGTTCGGAGTCTACGTCAACCAAAACACGAAGTACACATATACACACACCCTACAAACGTACGAACACGCAATCTCGCACAGACGCAAAACTCACGTATACACATAACCAAAAGCATATGTACCAGAATATATAAAATATACGCCATAACATATACAATCAAATATACGTACGAGAAAGTATACGGACCTTCACAAAACATACAGGTAATATATACTTACCTATGCAAATAAGTAATGGTATAAACATAACATATACTTAGCTACCACATCAAGACGTAAAATATCCGCGTATAGATCGTACTATCCGTTAGGGTATAATGTGGGGCTGTAATACAAGAAAGTTTTGTGCAATTTCTGTTTACAAGCCGAAATAAATACTTGCTCTACGCTTCTTATATATTTGATATATATTTATCCTTATCGATCCTTCTTTGGATTTTAGTCTTCAAATTTATTATTATTACTATATATACAGGGTGTTCGGGATAAATTTGACAGTTTCATCAGGAAAAAGAAAAAGTGCTTGGTATCTACAAAATTTATTTGATTTAAAAGAAATTCAACGGACGAGGAAATTACACTATTGTCAAATAGTTTTACTCAAAATAACCGCCATTAGCGTCTATTACAGTCTCAATCCGGGCCCAGAACCTGAGGCAAGCTGATTTTACACTTTCCCTGGGAAGGCCCTCAAAAACTACTTTAATTCTGTCGATTAACTGGGCTTTTGTAGTACTGGCACGGCGATTGGTGTCTTTCTCTACAGCGCCCCATACATAATAGTCCATCGGGTTAAGATCAGGGGAGTTCGGAGGCCAAACATTGGGACTGGTGTAGTCGTAAAAATTGGCTGACATCCATTTTTTACTTTTCCCCGAGGTGTGGCAGGGGGCCGAATCCTGCTGCCATACATACGGCCTATTATTGGCTACCCTTGTTATCCAGGGCTTAACTACAGTGGTTAGCAATTCCACGTAGGCATCTGAATTCAACCTGAGACACTGTTTGAAAAAATGCGGAGGCATCACATCACCCTCGGAGGACACACATCCCAAAACCATGACAGTTTGGGAAAATTTAGTCTGCATGACTCGAGGAGTGTCCTTTGAACTGTATGCAAGTCATCTGTTATTCTGCGTGTTGTGTTTTTGATCTTGGCAAAAGTTTTTCTCATCGGAAAAGAACCAGATTGTTTGTGCTTCAGCAGGATATTTCACTTTGCTCAGAAGTTTCTTTGCATTTGTCAGACGATTTTCGCGGGCCTTTTCTGTGAGAAGTTGACCTCTGCGACGCTTGTATGAGTAGTAGCGAAGGTCTTCATTGAGTGCAATTTTCATAGTAGAGGCTGAAACATTCAATTCACGCGACAAAGACAGAATTCCGATGCCAGGGTCCTCCAATACTTTTTTCAGTAGAATTTCCATGAATTCTGCTGTGCGAGAGCAATCAGATCTTCTGTTATGTTTCTTTCTTCTAGCCACAGCCTCGTAGTCTCCATTGCAATTCTCCAGTTCATGCCGCATTGCTTTTATAGTGTTCAGGGAGCATTGAGCAGCGATCATAATCTCCTTATTTTGATGGGCGGCGCGAATCATCATGATACAAGTTATTCTCTTTCATGATTCAGGTGGCTCCCAGTCCTCCATTCTCATTGTCATCACATATATGAATGAAGGAGGGTTTAAACTTTCAAATAAAGCCTAGTGGGCATGAATGAATTTAAAACATCTGAAAAAACAACCAAATATTATTCTGTCAAATTTATCCCGAACATCCTGTATATATATATATATATATATATATATATATATATATATATATATATATATATATATATATATATATATATATATATATATATATATATATATATATATATATATATATATATATATATATATATATATAAGAGTGATATAAATCTTAATCTATTTAAGTCACTCCACCTCCCACCGTGTAACAACATTTTTCTTTTCTCTGTTGCTGGCTTGTAATAACTTTTTTTGTGTTGCTTAGGTCCCAAATAAAAAAAAGTGCTATTAAACAGTTAAAAGTTTTGGTTTGTAAAAATTCTAAGCTATTCACTAGAATTATTTGTATGCTGGATTTTACGTTGTATGTAAGTTAATTTGCTTATGTTAAATGATTTTTTTAAAATATATGTTTCAGGTTAAATTAAAATTATAAAATAAAGAGTAATACCTAAAGAAAATTATAAAAGTGCAATAAAGTATAACATTGTTAACAAGTGGATTAAAGAGATTTATTGATACTGGATTTTCGCACCCTGAATAAAGGGTAAGTTGTGTTTTAAGCACGAATTTTCATTAGTATGATTAGTGTTCTTTTATATTATTTAAATATGTATTTCCCTTTCCAATATTTATTTTGTATTGCATATCAAATTTATTTTCCAAGACAAGTATTCTGATGAAGAGGAGGAGATGGATGCTGAGGACTTGGATTACCTGCCTGAGGTACCAGAAAAAGTTCCCCTCATCCCAAACCCAAAAGAAGTCAATGACTTGGTCAGGGTTATGGGTTTGACCAAGTCCAATGCTGAACTATTCGTCTCCAGGATGAAGCAGTGGAACTTCGTCAATGAGGCAGTGCAGGTAACAAATCAGAGAAATCGACACGAACCTTTCTCAGGCTTTTACACTCTTAGGGATGGCCTCTGCTCCTGCCATGACGTGCCTGGACTGTTTGACGTTATTGGGGTGCTGTTTGTGCCCAAGGAGTGGCGGCTATTTATAGACAGCTCCATCACAAGTTTGAAGGCTGTCCTCCTCCACAATGGAAAACAGTTCCCGACACTGCCCCTAGCTCATTCAGTCTGCCTGAAGGAAGATTTCTAGTGTGAAAGTCCTCTTGGAAGCTCTGCAATACAACCAGTACAATTGGGAAATCATTGGAGACTTCAAGATGGTGGATTTTCTGCTTGGACGCCAATGGGGCTTTATCAAATTCCAATGCTTCCTCTGCCTTTGGGACATCAGAGCCACCTCTGACCACTACAAAAGAAAGAACTGGGAGCAGCGAACAGAATTTGTAGTTGGGACCCGGAACGTCATGTGGGAGCCACTGGTTGATCCGAGGATTGTGCTCATGCCGCCACTGCACATTAAGTTGGGGTTGATGAAGCAGTTTGTGAAGGCTCTCAACCAAGAATCAGCCGCTTTTAAGTACCTTCTTGAGTTCTTCCCCAAGTTATCGGAGGCCAAAATCAAAGGTGGAATTTTTGTTGGACCTCAAATAAAGAAGGTGTTTGTGTCTACCGAGTTCTCCAATAAGCTCAATAGGATTGAGAGAACAGCATGGAACTGTTTCAAGGCAGTTGTTAAGGGCTTCCTGGGCAACTACAGAGCTGAAAACTACCAGCAACTGGCGCAGGATCTGAGAAAGGCTTTTTGGCGCCATGGGATGCAGGATGTCGCTTAAACTCCATATGCTGGACGCTTACCCGGACAAATTCAAGGACAATATGGGTGCCTACTCAGAAGAACAAGGCGAACGATTCCACCAACATGTGAAAGAGATAGAGTGGAGGTACCAGGGCCACTACAATGAAAACATGATGGGGGAATATATCTGGGGGCTAGTGCAGGAATGCAACCTGGACTACAACCGCAAATCCAGGAAATCCAGTCATTTCTGACGTGTATAAGTTGCTTTATAAGTGTTATTTGTTTTTACTTGTTTGCTTTTGATAAGCTTGTGTAATAAAATAAATATATACTCTGTTGATTTAATTATATGAACTGATAAACTTTTTAAAATGTGTTTTTTCTTGAAAAATAAGAACATTTCGAAATATCAAACTCCTGACCACAAACCCAAACTTCTGATTAAATAATAGTGTTTTTTCATAATAATGGGATATAACAAACCATGAAATGACACTTAGAACCGGGGAACAAAACATATATTACACGGTGTTATGTACACGTCAATTTTAGATTATACATTTTACATTTCAGTTCTACATGCTGGGCTCTGAACAGAATATCAACTGCCGTTATCTTTATTTTTAGGCATGAGCTCTCTTCAAGGAAACACTTTTGATAACCTTCAACTACACGCTAGTAACTAGTTAATGATACTAGTGAGGTGATTTTGAGGGTTATAATGTAGATTATCAGTTTTAAAAAAGAATTGAAGCGCATCTATTTCAATCAGGCTCCAATTCGTTTGTTAGTCAATATTATGTCTTAAACGCATTAAAACGATTTCACGACCAATACCAGCATGGCGAGTAATTAAACACAATTTTACTTGATAACCTATGAAGAAAGAGCTTGAACACAAATTATTGTATGGAAAATAAGACAGCCATCATATTCCCTCATACGGTAATTTGATCTAAAATCTTTTATATTTCTGTCCGTCTGGAAGTTTATACAACACTCAACGACATCACAAGAAACCAGTTGTTATATTTTAACATTCTATTATATTTTAATAACACATCCCTTTCTTTCCTTTTCTGTTACAAAGGATATGATGAATAACCTCAATCTAATTTATTATTTGCGCCTGTCTCGTTGAGCGTATCGATTTTTATTATCAAAGTTATTTCATTATATTACTAATATACTCTATTGCAAGATATTTACAACTTTCAAAGCTCTTGTTTCTCTATTTATTTTTTTAATTTCTTTTAAAAACAAATGTTGATTAGTTGAGAAGAAAAACGGTTTTCATAATTACACTAGAATATAAAAGAAAGAGAAAAATGTCTTAAGCTTTATAAAACTGACTAATGGAAATTTAGATTTTTTTTCTAAGTCGGGCATTTTTTTTTAGACACATAGATGTTTACACAGACATACAAACTCACGTAAGAACCACGCATATATATATGAATACAACGCAAGATATATATATATATATATATATATATATATATATATATATATATATATATATATATATATATATATATATATAGAGAGAGAGAGAGAGAGAGAGAGAACGCTATACACAGTTTGAGTAACGTACGCAAACACACACACACATATATATATATACTAGACCTGAAAAATGCGCAAGCTCAAAAGAGCCACAGAATGTTATAATAAACCTTCAAAAGTGTGGGAGTAGAGTTGTTGCTCAAAAATATTGTAATCATTATCTATCGTACAATCTGTGGCATCCTTTTATAAAAAAGAGACTCATAACGAACTCAAGACGATACAATAATTAGTTAAGCTAATGTTCAATATTTCATATTAGATGTTTAGTAATGATTAATACGAAATGCACTTACACCGAATTCTATATTATAAATTCATTTAAATAATTATCTTGTCATCTTGAGTTCGTTATGAGTCTCTTTTTATAAAAGGATGCCACAGAGTGTACGATAGATAATGATTACAATATTTTTGAGCAACAACTTTAGTCCCACACTTTTGAAGGTTTATTATAACATTCTGTGGCTCATTTGAGCTTGCGTATTTTTTAAATAAATTATCGTTGTAATGTAATTAGATTATATAATTGTTATTTTATAAATGATCTTATAAATATTATTGTAAGATGTATAAAAATATTTTCAGACATTTAATAGTTAATATAAATTTAAAAAATATATAAATTAACAATATAACTTAGCAAAACGAGAAAAATATTTTCATGATAAAACGACGAAATACTGGAGGAAGATTCGAAAGCGAAACGATAAATAAACGTGGAAACAAAGTGGCGGATGCTTTTGAGCAACAATTAGTCTCGTTGGTTGATTAGCCAATAAGACGATGAAATTAGCCAATAAGATTTTCATTTTGATACTTATACTCCGTTAAACATCATCTAGCTGTTCCCTTGAATGGAATTGGAGATATACAAAAGCGTGGAGAACTTAATATTGCTAACATAAATTTATTGGACCATTTTACACAACCAATAATGCATCTTACTATATAAAAACTTAAAGCTCCTATTTTTGTTGAGCACTTAATGCTGTTAAACAAGGAATATGATGGAGAAAATCTCGGTGAACTGTTCACATAAGGAGATCCTTTTGCCCAACATAAAATAATTCACAAGGTTGGCCATAGGTAAATCGGATTCCTTTGTCCGTAGAATGTTTTGAAAGGCCTTCCACTTCGACAGAAGAACACCAACAAACCACCCCAAGGAGGGAACGCGCGGCATCGAGGACATATTCAAATCCAGAAGAAATCCACCACACAATAAATACTTGGAAGAATTCGAGACTGAAATGTCTAACATAGTTTCCAATCTTAAGTTTAGGAAAAACCCACTCAGAAGAAAAAGCTACCTAAGACGACTAAATGGTGATCTAGTTAAATTAAAGAACTCGACCGGCATGTTGGTGCAAGCAGACAAGACTAACAACCTGTACGATATGGATAGAGTAACTTATGACGATTTGATAACTAGAGAACTTAGGAAAAGCTACAGAAAAACTACACGGGTCAACCTGGATTTAATTAACACGGAGGGCAATAGCGTCATGACTAAACTGGGTATTGAGGATAAAACCCAACCCTTCCACCCTAGAACTCCGAGTATTTTGCTGAAAGACCACGAATTGGACTTTGAATCATCTAGACCTGTCAGGCTGATAGCCCCTTCGAAGTCAGACATAGGAACCGTAAGTAAAAACATCCTTGATAAAATAACCCCCACTCTAGTTAGGAGATCGAAGCTCAAATTGTGGTCAGGAACTAGTGAGGTAATTAACTGGTTCGAGAAATCGCAGAATAAGAATAGCACTAAGTTTATACAGTTCGATATCTCTAATTACTACTCTTCAACTCTTCTAAGTGGAGCCCTTAACTTTGCTAGCTTACACACCGACCTTACATCCGAAGAAATTAACATTATTCTCCTAGCTAGGAAAACCCTAATTGAATTCAACGGTGACCTGTGGACCAGGAAGGATTGGCCAGACAATTTCGACATCACCATGGGATCCACGGACTCGGCCCAGGTGACGGATCTGGTGGGGCTTTACCTCCTTGACTGTCTCGGAGTGGAAATGCCCCACTTGGGAGGTGGCGCTTACCGTGACGACGTTTTGTTTACTGTGTCGTTCCATAATAATAGCACGGTAGAGAGGGTGAGGAAAAAACTAAGCAAATTCTTCAAGAACATAGACCTAAGTATAGTATTTGAAGAGAACTTAAAGATAGTTAATTTTCTAGATGTTACACTTAACCTCAATTCAGGACTCTTCCAACCCTACCACAAACCCAACGAGAATTTAAACTATGTCAACGCAAAATCGAACCACCCTAGAATAGTCACTAACGGTATTACCAAAAGCGTCTCTAGTAGAATTTCAGGACTATCTTCCAATGAAGATACCTTTAATAAGATCTCGAATTACTATAATAGCGCCCTGGAACGCGCGGGGCATAGCGAGGGAATCTCATTCAAACGTCCATTAAATAGTAGAAGCAACATTGCCTGCGATAGCTTAGGCCTAAATAGTGACACTCTAGTTAACAGCAGGCGTAATACGAGGGAGAATTTATATAGACTTCATGTTGTATTGCCGCCTAGTCCTAATGCTGTTGGCACCAATAGAAACAACCACCCAGGTACTAACACGGGGTCTGAGCAACGTAACGCCAGCGGAAACTCTAATGGTAACGTTAATTGTAGAACCGATTAAACTACCGTTGAACGCAGTATGGAACGAGGGTCAAGTAAGGGGAATAGGGACAGGTGTAGCAGACGCATAGAGGATATAACCCCGGCTATCGAGGGTAATCCCAATGGCCGCACGGGGGGTTCACCGCCTTGGAGACTTGGGACGATTCCGAACACAATCGTGACACCCCAGGACACCATCGACCCACAGGTAATTTCCAGTTACAATAGACCAGTAACTACTAGGGAGACAGGTAACTCTAATATAGTTAGTAAGAACAAGAGGCATCGGACCAGAAAAGTCCTGTGGTATAATCCCCCTTACTCCACTGGCCTGACCACTAGTATAGCTAAGCTTTTCTTTAGGGCCTTAGACAAATGCTTCCCTAGATCGCACAGATATTATAAAATATTCAATAGGAATACCATCAAGCTGTCCTACTCCACAACTAGTAACATAGCTCAGAATATAGTTAAGATGAATTATAGTAGACTTAGGACAGCCCAAGAGGGAATTAGGCATGGCAGGAACAATGGCAGCTCTATGGAGGAACTGACTCATACACATGAGGCGAGTCGGGTCTCCCCAACCCCAGGGAATTTACCCATAGAGCAGACACGAACTGAGACTCGACCCCGAAGGTACCGTGGTCCATCTGGTACTACCCAGGTCGATAGCAAAAAATGTAACTGTAGAAGCACGGCCACATGTCCCATGGCTGGGAAATGCCTTACCAAAAACATAGTCTACGACTGTAAGCTCTCCACTCCTGATAGAACCTTTAGGTATGTTGTGGCAACTGCCACAGAATTTAAGGATAGATGGTATAATCACCGCCATACCTTTAATAGATTAGATTAAAAAAATAGCACGGCACTTTCTGAATTAGTCGGGAAGCTTAAACATCAGAATATAGAGCACTCATTATCCTGGTCAATAGTTTGCTCAGCCCAACCCTATACATAAATTGCAGACGCTAGTGCTATACCTTATAGCACTGGCGTCTGCAATTTATGTATAGCTGAAACCTTTAATATTATTAGAGGCGGCCCCCTATTAATTAATAGGAGAGCTGATTTTTTCAGCAACTGCCAACATAGAACCTCGAAAACCTTCCGCAGGATTTTTGGAAGGTAACCTACCACTAACTCCTCCCTATCTACTTTAGCCATAGAGTTCTCTCAATAAACAGACAGTCACATACTCAGGTAGTTATACGGCTAAGATTGTTTGCGCACTTACAAACGATAGTCGGCCTGTTTCCACGGAGTTCTCACAGCTGAGTACACTTTTTTTAGAATACCTAGGTAGTAAATAGTTAGATTGATTACACACTTAGTATACCTAGTTAGTAATTGATCGCACACTCAGGCATGGCCGATTACGCGCACTTACCTTTACTTTAAGATACTCTAACCATTGAGTTCTCTCAGTTGGGATAAAGCTAGTCGTATTACATACACACTTAGTTAGGACCGATTACGCTCTCTATACATAACTCTAGACACAGTACCCACGGTGGATTGTACCGAGACGATGGGCTCCTTATCCTCAAAGGGTACAACCCCAGTAGTACAGACCAGGTCCGTAAACAACTAATCAACTGCTCCCGGGACTGGGGATTTAAAATCACCCTACAAACGTCCCTAACCCGAGTCAATTTCCTGGAGGTTACCCTCAACCTCGAAAATGATCTGTACTATCCATACAGAAAAGCAAACGACAACCTGCACTACATCCACCGCCGCTCTAACCATCCTAGAAACATCACCAATAACCTAGTTAAAAATATATCCCTCCGCATATCTCGTTTGTCCGCTAATGAGCAGATATTCGATGAACTTGCGACTCATTATAATCAGGCCCTCAAGCGAAGTGGCTTCCGGGAGGAAATATCCTTTTATCCAGCTTCCCTTATCGGAACCAGCAGGTGACGCGGCCGCTCACGCCACGTAACATGGTTCAACCCTCCCTCACAATGTCGAGGTGGCAACACCTATCGGGAAAATCTTCTTTAGGCTCATCGAGAAACACTTCCCACCACAACACCGCTACCACAACATAATCAACAAAAACAGTATACACTAAACTCTCCTACAGCACCACACCCAACTTTGCACAAAACGTCGCCTCCTCAAACAACAAAAATTGAACCCCTATGGAAGAAACAATCTAGATATTAGTGGAGAGCCAACCAGGAGGTGTAACTGCTCTGATAGATCTACGTGCCCCCTCAACAACAGATGCCGAGAACGTAACGTGATCTACCAATGCAACGTGAGGACGGACACCTCCAACAAAGTTTATATAGGATTAACCGCTTGTAATTTTAAGACCAGGCTCTACCAACACCGACATACGTTCCGGAACCCGGCCCTGCGACATGCCACTACACTTTCGAGCCACATCTGGGACCTCCAAGATAATAACATAATATGCAATCTTACTTGGAGCTTACTGTCCAGGGCTAACTCCTACACGGGAAGACGCCGTCCGTGTAACTTATGCTCGGATGAAACATTACAAATGCTGTTTACGAAGGAGCAACTCCCAAACAAAATAGACGAACTTGTACCTGCATGCAAAGACCGATTGCGTAGGACTTATCTCGCCCTCAAACCCCCTAATGACCCTGGTGGTTAGACAATGGCTGCAACACCCCCCTTTTCCCCACTTGCCGAACAAGTTAGGGGAAACCCCAGCTAACAAAGGTAGATGTACATCTTTTCTTTTCCTTTCTATTTTCTTCTTCCCTTTATCTCTTCCTATCACTTCCTTCCACTCCATATCCTCTTCATTTTCCTTTTTCTCCTTTCGCCTAACCTGAGGCAGCCCATCGGGCCTTTGTAGCCTCAGTACCCCCACCCCAGTAAATTATAGATAGCATTGGCCGAAAACGCAATACCAATTAATTATAGCAGCTGTTTTAGACCCCAGAGATTTTGTATTACTTTTTACTACCTAATTCTATACTTTCATAATATTTTTTATTTATTTACACTCTTCTATTCTCAACTTATTTAGTATCTTCTATTCTCAACTTATTAACCTATTCTATAGCATTGGCCGAAAACTCAACACCAACTAAATATAGCAGCTGTTGTAGACTCTAGAGATTTTTTTATCACTTCTTACTATCCAATTTTATATTTTTATATATATTTTTCTTATTTATTATCTTCTAATCTCAATTGATTTACCTATTCTATAACGTCCCTTCTCTATTTTCTCCAGAATCCTTTCTCGCCTGCTTCCTTTAACCTAGTTTCATAAACAAACCTTATAATGTGCTGTATAGAATTCACTTTCAACGCTTGACCGGCTCCACCCACTCCCTCACTGTACTACAAGCAAATTCAGTTACCCCCACCTCCCACCCACTGCCAGGATAGACTTAATTGTGTTTACAAGAAATTTTGACCAATCCACTTGACAACTACAATCTTCCCATATAAGGAATTACCCCTTGAAAAGTTTAGTTATTTATTTACCACGCTAAAAATTCTAATTTAGTCCAGAAATAGTCGTCGAAACGGCTTGAGATCTGCCGTCGGGGTCATACTTTTTCCAATTACCCACTCTACTACACTAAGTATTGAGTAGTCTGGTGCGTTATGGTCCATCTGGTTCCTTACCACAACTCCCTCGTTATATATATATATATATATATATATATATATATATATATATATATATATATATATATATATATATATATATATATATATATATAGTAACTGGATCTACCAACTCATAATATAATTGTTTCTACTTTTGGCACAAGGCCAGCAATTACCCAGTGCATTACTGGCACTTATTTTATCGACCTCGTAAGGATGAAAGGTAAAGTTAACCTCGGCGAGATTTGAACTCAGAATGGCAAGGGCCGTAACTCTATATAACATTATAATATTATATTATATTATAATATTAAATCATAACATGTTTTAACACTACAAGTGAAGTAATTCTTTTCCTTTTTTTCAAATATACCTAACTGTACCAAGGATCTCACAGTTTCCAATATATATATATATATATATATATATATGTACGCAGGAAGTTGTAATTCACTTGAAGTATTGTATAATGAGGTATATACGTATGTAGTTGTAAGGCCAAGATAATGCAGGTATGGATATAAAATATAAATGCCAATGCAAAAGATATTGTTGACAATTAGTCTTTTACCTTAAATTTATTTAAATATCCTTAATTTTCGAGATAATATCTCTTCTTCGGAGGGAAGTAAAGTTGTTAATCCAGTGTTCTAATTAGGTTGCCAAGTCATGCTGACAGGAAATGGTATAGAGATTCCATTCTATCTCTAATGTCAAAGAGTGAAGGTTAGGTGGATAAAGAGTAGTCTCCCTTTAAAAGGGGTTTTGTACATGTATGTTTAAGTGTGTGGGAGAATACGTGAAGGCGTAAGTATGCCTGTTTGTGTGTGTGCGTGAGTGTGAGAAGATATGTCTATACGTAAATGTGGGGTCTAGATGCTCTATCAAGTTAAAACTGGTCTTTGTGTGTGTGTATGTATGTGTATGTGAGAGAGAATAAGTGGAGGTTTAAGCGTGTGTGTATGAGTGTGTGTTTGCGCGTGTGCGTCTGTGTGTGCGTGTGCGTGTGTGTGAGAGGGAGGTGTAAGTGTGGGGCTAGGTGCTCTATCATGTTATAAATTGGGTGTTGAGTTCTAGTCTATTATTGATTGCTGGTTGTTTTTGTCTATAATCAGTGCTTCCTTAATTCTAAGATTGCCGAGGTTTCTTTCCTTAGTTTCTATCCTAACTGTTATATTTTTGTCGGTGTTTTGGCATTTCACTAGGTTTTTCTTAAATGAGGAAGCGTTAGTATTGAGGTGTTCTTTTAAGGTGCTCATTTAAGAAACATCTAGTGAAATGGAAAAACTCCGACAAAAACATAACAGTTAGGATAGAAACTAAGGAAAGAAACCTCGGCAATCTTAGAATTAAGGAAGCACTGATTATAGACAAAACACAACCACCAATCAATAATAGACTAGAACTCAACACCCAATTTATAACCTGATAGAGCACCTAGCCCCACACATACACCCCCTCTCACACACACGCACACGCACACACACACGCACACACACACGCACACGCACACACACGCGCTTACACCTCCACTTATTCTCTCTCACACACACACATACACACATAAAGACCAGTTTTAACATGATAGAGCATCTAGTCCCCACATTTACGTATAGACATATCTTCTCTCTCTCACACACACACACACACATACTTACGCCTTCAAGTATTCTCTCACACACTTAAACATACATGTACAAAACCCCCTTTAAAGGGAGACTACTCTTTATCCACCTAACCTTCACTCTTTGACATTAGAGATAGAATGGAAATTATTTCCTGTCATCTTGAAATGGCAAGCTAATTAGAATACTGGATTAACCACTATACTTCCCTCTGAAGAAGAGATATTATCTCGAAAATTAAGGATATTTAAATAAATTTAAGGTAAAAGACTAATTGTCAACAATATCTTTTGCATTTGCATTTATATTCTATATCCATACCTGCATTATCTTGGCCTTACAACTACAAACGTTTATATATATATATATATATATATATATATATATACAAGTGGAAGCTTAGTAAAATCGAAGCTTTGGCTGTGGCCAAGCAAAGTCGACCTACAATAGGAATGAGTAGCAAAGCACTCAATGAGAGTAGGTCCTTAGATTAATAACATTACGTTTAAATAGCTTGACAAATTGAAAATTGCGGTAGGCAAAACCCAACCATACAATACCAAAACAACGAAAAACAACGCCTCAGGGTCGAACAACGCACCGTTTTCACCCTACAGACCCACACTCCCCACGGCCTGAACTCCCCACCCCTATTTCTTTAGCCTTCGACCGCCCTGTTCCCCCCACACATATCCCCCACTAACACCACTAACACACTCCTCCTTTTCACCGCCCACCCCACAACTAACGATATTAACATACCCACCCCACCCCCGACCACCCTCCCCAACTGACAATATTAACATCCCCCTATCACGCGCACACGCACCGATACATATATACACGCACTCACACTATCCACACACCCTACTACCACCACTAAACCTCACCCACACATCCACTCTCACCACCCCACAACTAATACCACTAATATCCCCTCTATCCCACGCACACGAACACCTACACCCACCCACACCCACTTACACCACCCACTCTACACACTTACACCACCACTGACCCCCACTAACACACCCGCATCTCAACACTTTCTCCACCACCAGTATACTAACACCTACTAGCACCCCCGTTCACCACACACACAATCATCCAAACACGCACACACACACCAGTACACTACACTCCCTCCATCGTCCCCCACATCTTTCTCTCCCTCTCCCCTCTCCACCCACACCCCTTCACACACACACACACACACATACACATCCCACTAACACCTCTACTAATACACAGCCCATCCCCCTGCACGACACCCTCCCCACTCTACCTTTCACACCTACCCATCCTCTCCTCTGTCCACCTCACCTCCGCACACATTGACACACTGACTTTCTCCACCTGCCATTCTCCTCTACTGCTGCTATGCCTTGACCCTCTGACCACTTCTCCGCACACACAGACACGCAGCCCTCTCCACTTGTCTTTTTCTACCCTCCTCCTGCCATGACCTTCTGACCACTTCCTGTTGCGCGCGCGCCCCACCATCCTCTCTTCCGACCAACACAACCACGGATTACACACCATTGGCCATCGTTCTCACCATCAACTCCATCACAAGGAAAATATCCGGCCACCCACCACACCCTCTACGGAACTACCTTAGGAACTTACCCACGGACATACACTCACAAAAATCTTTTGTCGAACCACATCACCTACATATACAATACGTATAAACACCACACACACGTGCGTACCCCCACACGTGCGTACCCCCACATATATACACACTCAGCCTCCGGAATCCTCTCCCCCTCTGACCCATCCCCATGCACACGCGCACGCGCACCCCCACACCGACCTAGACCCCAACCCACCCCACACACCTTTTCCTGAACATGGAACCCCAACTCTCACATTCACATACACACACATACACGTACACCTACACACATACACCACCCTCAGCCCTCCCCGCTCGGACACCCCGCCTACATCTCCCCACTACACACGCCACCACCCATACACGCCTCACAACCTTCCAGCACTTGTTTATCTTCATGTTTATTTTTATTTTTATTTTTTTATATTTATTTTTATTTGTACCCCTTCCACAGTTTTTCCTCCCCTCTTTTTTTCTAAATGTCTCTCCTCCACTCCTCTACACCCCCTCGGAACTCTCTTCCCACACACTTTTCGCCCGAAGAAGGGCTTATGCCCGAAACGTCGTCCACCCCCACTCTCAAGAGCGTGAAACTAATAAACCTTTGTTCGTACTGCCTCTCTGTTTTGTTCCCGTTCTATTTTTCCCTATATATATATATATATAATATATATATAATATATATATATATATATATATATATAATTGTTTCTACTTTAGGCACAAGGCCAGCAAATACCCAGTGCATTACTGGTACTTTATTTTATCGTCCCCGTAAGGATGAAAGGCAAAGTGAACCTCGGCGGGATTTGAACTTAGATCGTAAAGGGACGTAACAATGCTGGAAAGCATGGCGTCCGACCCTCTACCGATACTGCCAATCCACCGCCCTTATATATATATATATATATATATATATATATATATATATATAGTGTGCGTGTGTGAGAGTGTATGTATATATATATATATATATATATATATATATATATATATATATATATATATATATATATATATATATATATATATATATATATATATATATATATATATATATATATATATATATATATATATATATATATATATATATATATATATATATATATATATATATATATATATATATATATATATATATATATATATATATATTTGATTAGCTCAAGGTTCGATCTGTATCGATCTGGCCCGACTCTGGAATCACAATCTCCTCGCTCCTCTGCTGTTGTAATGACAGTATGAACATATAAATCAGAAATATCTGTAACGTTTCGCGTTAATATGGTGGTCAATATATGTTGTTTTGATTGGTGGTTTAGCTATGTGGAATGTTTTGGTATGTGTTATAGGTGGGGAAGAGCACGGTGACGAGGTAGTGGTTCGGAGCGATGGTTGATGTGAGTTGCGTGGTGCGGTGGTTTGGCTTGCCACAGACATGTCGGTGTGTACGTGATGTGGTGGAGGTGCTGTGTGTGGTGTGGGTGTGGTAGGGCTGTGCGTGATAGAACATGAAAGAGTAAACCACCACACTCTTTCCTGTCAAGAATAGCATGCAAATTCATTTCTTAGTTCCTAGAAAACTGAGACATCATGTTTAAGTAAAACAATATTATATTTCGAATACACATAGCGGGCGCTCTAGAATATAAGTGACTAATTATTGCACACTGATGGACTTATAGGCAAGATTAAATGGAACTTGGAACATCCCTACAATATTATGGCCCACTGACATTCCAGCAAAAATATAATAAAAAACAGAATTATTTTACCTAAAGAAACACATAAAATGATGTCGAGGACGACCAGGACTTCAATGTTGAGTGAAGTATCTGTACTTGTGAGACCGCAGATTAGTGGTAGGCTTAATCCGATAATAATTAAATAAAGAGAATAATTAAATAAAAAGAAAGTCTTGGGTCTGATAGAAGGGATTCTTTATTTTGAATAATAATATATCCTAGATTAAGGAAAGAATGAGTGAAATAGTATTGCGATGTCTATTTTCCACATCGCATTCATGACGTATGTGATGTGATTCAATATTTAAACGGAAACAATCACACATTCTCCAGTTTCTCATTCTGTGTTATATTTCGTTTGTCACATTCCATTTTCGTAAATCTCCCCACACACGCATACGCATATAGACACACACATGCGCTCACACTTGCAAACTAATATATATATATTATTGCATCTAGACAGAAGACAAATGGTTGCATATTCACGGATATGTTTAATCCGAATTCCTCTATAAAGCTCAAATACGATACATATATTTGCGAATGTCTTGCTGTTAAAAATAGAAACAACTCATCAAAGAGAATGTTTTATATTGATTACCAAAAACTTACTCACCAGCAATCTCTATGATCGTTGGCTCATAGAAACTGTACTTCGTTTTTCTGTGCTCTTCTACCAGAAATTCTAATGTCTCTCACCTAACGCAGGTAACACGACATGTTTGATCAAACATTCCTTCGCTGAACTGATGGCTTTAATGTACTAAATTTCGAACTGTGCTTCTAGTATTGATCTCAACAGCAAAGGGAAGATTACTAAGTTAGGAACAGTGCGTGTCCTTTTCTGTCAAAAATTTAATGGAATATTTATCCGTTCAACAACCACGGTGGATTTAACCTCTCATCCATGGAGAATCAATATGATTATTACTCATCGAACTCAATGCATGGCCTCGCACCAATTTAAGATTTCATTAATAATCATCCCACAGAAGTATTTATTCAACATTTCTTTTCATTTCATTTCATTACAATTAGGAACCTGTCAATAGGTTTTTAGACCTATTGAGGTCGGAAACTGAATATCCCAAATATATGAATATTAAAACTTCGATCCAATTGATGCAATTTATAGCTTGCAAGATATATAGTTTTCATTAATTTAATGAAATTAATCAATGAAACCCCACACAAGCACGGACCATATTGATCCCAATGGTTATTAAAAGGGACAATTATATTTTAACAGCTATGGTAGGATGAAATTGAGATAGTAAAATGTCAATAGCAAAGTGTTAAAATGATAGTTACACTTAGGATCAAGCGAAAGAATTGGAACATTTGAGGCTTCGGATTCCAGGTTGTTATGAATAAAATTGGGCTACTATCTTAAAGTTAGAATATCACAGGGATATATTTCAAGGAGACAGCCTCTCTGTGCTACTATTTATCCTGTCATTAAACCCCTTGTCCTTTCTGCTAAAAAAATGTGAGGGATACATCATTGGCTCACAGGAGGACAGAAATACGAACTTAACCCATAATTTCTTTGTGGATGACCTGAAACTATATGCTAAGAATATAGATGGGATGAAGAAAAATCTTGACCTGGTTACAACATTATCAAAGGATATAGGAATGGAGTTTGGCCAAGATAAATGTTCATATATGACTGTAAAACGGGGAAAAACTACAACACAGTCTAGCAACATTGTCATCAATGGCCAAGCTGTTTCACCGATATCTGATGAGGACATGACAGTATATCCTATAATGGTATTTGTAATAAAAAACGCGTAACGAGGGAATATTACACCCGATTAAGAATAGTATGGTCATAGTAACTCTCTGCGTACAATAAAACAATGGCTCACAATGTGTCTGTGATTCCCTGCATGATAATCACAAACTTACACCCAGGAAAATTGCCCAGCAGTACCACAATGAATCCATGGATGAAAAACTTCATGCTTATCAGCATGGGTATGTTGCCAGGAAGCTGCAGAGGGAGAATAATATAGATAAGGAAAGTAGTCTATTTTGGATCAACAACCGCTATATTAGCTCCCACTTTGAAGGATACGCTTTTGCAATCTAAGAACAGGAAATCAACAGAAAATACCTGATTCACAAAAGAGATAGGGATGCAGGCAAAACACCTAGATGTGACAAGAAGTGCAGACTCTGCAGAATTAATATCGAATATGTCACCCATGTCATAAGCAGCTGTCCAAAGATGTCATCACGGTACTATCTACCTATGAGGCATGGTGTAATGGCCAAAACACTGTACAATGCAATCGGTAAAAAAGATAGCTCCGACAATAAACACATTAATAGCTACAGAAATGTGGAAGACATACATATATATAATATGAATGAGTACTGGTGGAATGTTCCAGTAAAACCCCCAATAAAATGTAGGCATCACAAACCAGATATAATGATATGGGACAGGGAAAAGAAGGCATGCACAGTAGTGGAAGTTAGCTGCCCAGCAGATGTCAATAGGCTATTAAAGATTAGCGAAAAGATGAATAGCTATACAGAACTAATGGCAATCTACAGATACTCCACCCTGACTATATCTTCAGATTTTTGCTTTTGATTATTGGGACACTGCGATATGTTAGTAACTTGTACATATACAAAGCATATGCACATGCACACATACAACTGAAAATATACACATCCACACATGCATGCATGTAGACATGCATACATATCTACCTAGTTGATGTTGTATAAATTCCCATTAGAGAGTCTTGTAACTATGTTAGAAACCGACTCTCTCTCTATTGACGAAAATTTGTGAAATTATAAAACCAGAACATAAACACATGCATACATACATACATACATACATACATACATACATACATACATACATACGGACATTCATACATAGATACATACATACATACATACATACATACATACATACATACATACATACATACATACATACATACATACATACGTTGTCAGAAAAATACAGGAGAAGGAGGACATCTACGGACCATTGATGAGGAGCTTACAAATCCAGTATCCAAGATACACCTTTAGCTTCATACCCATCATTATTGGTGCTACGGGTTATATACCAACCCGCTTGGACCAAAGTATGACCGAACTTGGATTTGCGGACAAAAAGCGCAGCTCCCTAATTCATAGTCTACAAATGGCTGCGATAGCTGGCACCTTCAAAATATGCAAAACATTCTTGCGATTCAAGGGATGACAATTTCTTTTCTTTTACAACCTTGCCACCAGGAAGGTGGCCGGTCAAAAAAAATATACTCGAAATTAAGAGAAAGAGAAAACATACATACATACACAACAAGACACATATATAGATATATGGTAAAGTGTGAATTGATTTTTTTTATATACTTGTTGGTATCATAGAAAAAAAAAGTTATTTTAAGGAGAAATATATACAAAAACGTACTAAAAATATAAATTTGTATTGATATGGAGGAAAGAAAAGAAATAGGATTAACCATTTTAAAATGATTCTTAATATGATTCGTGATTTAAAGACATAGCAACATCACTATTTATCTTGTATCTGAATATTTCACAATATTCTCTATTATTAAATTCGGAAGCGGTATTATAATTTTATCTAGAGTTACTACTACTACTACTACTACTACTACTACTACTACTACTACTACTACTACTACTACTACTACTACTACTACTACTACTACTACTACTACTACTAACAATAATAATATTAACAATAGAGAAAATAATAATGTCTCCAATTATTTATAATGAAAATGTGATATATATATATGTATATATATTGTAGCGCATGTAGTGTGTGTGTGTGTATATATATATATATATATATATATATATATATATATATATATATAGACATATTTATGTATAAAAAGAGGAATGAATATGCTTTCAAATGTATACATACGTGTATAAATATTCACACGTATGCATGTATATTCATTTGTGTTTCTATACGATTCTGTATTCTATATATTGACAAATATATATATATATATATATATATACATACACATATATCTATATATGCATATGTATATACATATACATATATATATATATATATATATATATATATATATATATATATATATATATATATATATATATATATATATATATATATGTATATATATATGTAAATATATATATAGTATATACATATGTATATATATATATATATGTATATGTATATTATATACATATACATATACATACACGGGTGTGTGTGATTGTGTATAGAAAATTATATTAATAAAAGGAATTCCAACTTTGTCTGATTTACTCGTTTTATTTACAATCCTTTAAAATGTATAATGGCATTAGAATGAAATAGTATGGTAGAAAATTAAATGTTAAGTGTTACTTGAACAAGTACTTTCATGCTTTCGCAATCTTCAGGTTCATATTCTGTGGTGACAGTCAAGTTTGCAATTTTCAACTGCATATATATATATAATATATATTTATTTTTCATTCATATATAATTTTTCATTCATATATTTTTTTTCATTTTTCATTCATATATATTTTTATTTGTCTGACCCGAATTTTCTTGGTCGTATTTTCGGCTGTGCGAATGATTGTTTAAGCATCGTCTCAGTGTGTTGGTATTAAACGTTAGTTATAGCTCTGGTTTATCCAAACTATTGAGCACTTTGCCACACATTTCGAAGATTGTGTTTCGTTATATCGTGGGCCGAGGTTCCGATTCTCGATAATTTATTTGTATATATATATATATATAGAGAGAGAGAGATATGCATATACACAGAATTGTGTTTGAGAGTTATTTATTACGCTGTGTTAAAACACAATACAGCACAATCGTCATATTCGTTTCATATAGAAATTCCTCCCTCACACACACACACACACACACACACACACACACACACACACACACACACACACACACACACACACACACACGCGCACACACACACACACACACACACACACAGCTTCACACCTTAATCCTCGCGTCGCCAGCTCCAAAACGAACATCACTATCACCATCGCAGTGGGACATATATACTGAGATATAGTGAATATCTTATTAATCAAAATCACTTTTTTACATTTTCAAGTATTTGATGGTGTTAACATATCTGCTAATTTTCTAAAGCAGCAACGACTTTCATTGGCGTATATTCATTGCTGACGAACACGACTCAAATGAATTAAATTTCAAATCTAAAATTAATTACATTGAAGTTTCTATCTTGTGTATGAATGTAAACATTTATGTATATATGTATGTATGGGTGTGTGTATGTATGTATATGTGTGTGTATATATGTATGGGTGTGTGTATGTATGTATGTATGTGTGTGTATGTATGTATGTGTGTGTATGTATGCATGTATGTATGTGTGTGTGTATGTATGTAAGTATGCAAGTATGTATGTATGTATGTATGTGTGTGTGTATGTATGTAGGTATATGCACTCATATATGCCTGTATGTATGCATGAATGTATGTGTATGTATATGTACATATATGCATGTATATATGTATGCATGTATGCATGTGTGTATGTATGTGTTTATGTATGTATGGGGGCAGCCATCATGCATGTATGTATTTATATATGTACATTTATATGTATTTGTATATGCATATGTAAAGGCATAAATATATTATATGTGTATATTATATATATATATATATATATATATATATATATGTGTGTGTGTGTGTGTGTGTGTGTGTGTGAGAGAGTGTGTGTGTGTGTGTGTGTGTGTGCGTGCGCGTGTGTGTCTGCGTGTGTTAGTGTGTGTATGCTTGTGCATGTGTATATATTTATGTGCACATTTTAAGGACAAAAATCATATACTGCAACAAAATTGAAGTATAATATAAGAATGCAGCTTAATAGCTTTATATTATCTGTGCATGAGAAAAAATTCTACAGTAAAGTCGAAATAATATAACTTAATTCATGTTCGCACCATGAATAGTAATATTAAAACTGAGAGTAATTTTCTGCCTTCAATTTTAAATTTATTACAAAATCTAATATAATACGTGGAGTGGTTAGAATTCCAAATTCTATGAAATTGAATATTGATTAAGAACGTAAAAGACGCAGTAAGCGGAAGCTGAGAGGATGAGAATTAGCTTGCTTTCGCCACTCAGCTTACAGGTGCTATATTCTTGTAAATCTTTGTGTGTATATTGTATATACATGTGTGTGTGTGTGTGTGTGTGTGTGTGTGTGTGTGTGTGTGTGTGTGTGTGTGTGTGTGTGTGTGTGTGTATATGTATATGCATATATACATATGTATATGTATATATGCATATATATTATATATATATATATATGTTATATATATATTATATATTTGTCAGGTCACCAGTTGGTGCTACTGGTAACATGTATCCCACTACAATCTCTCTCATGGTCGGGTCGTTAGCGACTAAACTGGCAACCCCACCAATGTTTCTTGGTGAGGAGGGTGACTTTGGACATCCTGCAGGACTAAAAACAAAACCTGTCAAAGGGAAAAGGAGCTCTTAAGAGTCAATGGCCATCCCAAATCACCCGGAGAGATGACCCCTTAGACTTTGTTAAGGCAGAATTCTAGGAGAAGGAAAACACTGATATAGCACCTGCAACCCTGATGGTATCCAATGATGTTGACTTGTTCTTCTTTTTGGTAAATATCATCCTGGTTAAGAGAGTGGGACTGGCTTTGTGCAGTGCCTTAGCTCACTATAAAAGCTTCACGGCACGGGCATTGCTTTATCTCTGGAGATCTCTCTGCACTTGTCGTCACATGGTACCATGGGCCCAGCACTATGTATCAATAATTGTGACAAGTGTAGAGTTTTCAAGTCGCTGGCTGGACTAAAATGTCACACTCGTTCAGCGCATCGGTAGGGGTTCTCCTACATGGATATAAAGTAGTGGCCGTACTCGAAAACGAGTTGACAGCCACCATATTATATATATATATATATATATATATATATATATATATATATATATATATATATATATATATATATATATATATGCATATATACATATATATATATATGAATATATATATATACATATATGCATATATACATTTGTATATGTATATATGCATATATATATATATATATATATATATATATATATATATATATATATATATATATATATATATATATATATATACATATACATAACATATATACATATACACATATACACATATTACATACATATATATAAATATACATACATATATATATATAAATATATGTATCAGCCCCTACTAAGAATGAGAAATGAAATTTCATTTTTTCCATTTATATATATATATATATATATATATATATATATATATATATATATATATATATTTATTTATTGCTATCATACCATGAGTTTATTCTATTAACCTTATTCCTAGTTCTTTCTATTCTATTACATAAAATCAGAGTATATAGAGGAGCCAGAACCAAATGGGAAAAAATTGTAAATAATGATACAAATGGGACCTACCCCTTGTATAGGAGCACATTTTGGAATAGAATAGAAAGAACTAGGAATAAGGTTAATAGAAGAAACTCATGGTATGATAGCAATACATATCAGAATGTAATGTTCATCGATACAACCCTTAGAGGTGAATTAGCTTACAAATTTAGAAGGGCCCTAGATAAACATAAACTCAATATTAAGATAGTAGAAAGACCAGGTACCTCCATAAAAACACCTATTAGCAATACATACACTTTTCAAAGACCTCCCTGTATAGATAAGAAATGTATAATCTGTAAATTAAGCCCCCATATTAACTGTAAAACTAGAAATGTAGTATATAGCATAAGATGTACTGAAGGACAATGTAGAGATAAGAATATAGTGTACATAGGTGAGACAGCTCGTAGTATAGGGAACCGGATAAATGAACACTGGCGAGAGCTTCAAGATAGTAAAGAATCATCTGTACTCCACCAACTTGCTAAAATAGAACATAAGGGTAAATTAGAGAACATAGAAATAAAAATAGAATCTACACACAGAAAAGACGCAATGTTTAGACACATCACAGAGGCAATACACATAAATGAACTCCAACCAAAATTAAATAGAAAACATGAATGGAACAGCAACATCACAACTTACAATTAAAGACAAAATGAAAACACTCACGCACATAGAACAAACAACCAACCAGTAACATGTAAATAAACAAATAAATAAACAAATATAAACACACACAGACATCCGGATGTAACACATGCGCAAACTAAGCACACAACACACACAAAAACAAGATGGCGTAGGACAGAACAAAGGAGAGGCACAAAAACGAAGAAAAGAATCCTCACTCAGTGAAGAGGTCACAGAATGTGTGACGAAAGAACTTTGACAATATATGAACAATCATCTGGTTGTGGAACCAACCAACCAAACGGAAATTGATAAATTCCTAAATTTATAAATTTAATTTATAATAAATTGAAGTGAAAGCAACTGGTGCGTGTATTCCTTATTGGCAACATGACCCTCCCAAAGTAAAACAATATCGGTTTCAACACACGTTTTCAGATAAAGAATCTTGCTAAACAAATTCAGAAACGAAATATTTAGCCGTCGAAACGGCTTGAGCTCAGCCGTCGGGGTCTTACTTGTTCCTAAACATATATATATATATATATTCATTAGTTAAGCAAAACAAGACCACAAACTTCACAAGGAAGACATTATTAAAAGATTGTCAACATATTTTAGTTTGATGTAAGGAATGTAGAGAATAATAATAATAATATTAATAATAATAATGTCCGTTTACAATTGTTTCGCTACTCCATATAATATTTCTGGATCAGATGACTATATATCATAATTGATCTGGTTCAGTTGAAAATAATTAACATATATAAAAAACAGAGTGGCTCATCGGAACTCAAAGAAATATAAATTAAAATAATGTTACATAATATAATGTTCCATATATTGGTTTTTACTATGGTGTCTTGGTTGCATCAGCTGTCAGCCATAATCAAGCAGTATTCATCTGTCGAGGCTGCATTGTGTGAGATCTGCCTATGGGTAACAAGATGGCTGCCAAAGGGCATATTTACCTTACTAATTAGAGGGTGGTTTCAGGGGAAGTAACTTCTCGAGAGATTAGAGGTTGTGAGTATTTATAGTTAAGTGCTAGTTTTTAAATTTTTTAATTGAGAGACAATGTAGGGGAGGTAACTTATAATTATCGAGTTGTTCATAGCAATTTAACTTATTAGCTACAAGTAGAAATGGGGCTACATGACTAAGTTGGGTCAAAAACTCTATAGGCGAAGGAATGAGCCCTTCGATGTTGACAGCTAATGGTTACCTCCGTTCTATCGTTAATCGGTAGAGGTCGTGATAGAGTTATGTAATATGCTTCCGTAACATAGAGAACACAAGGTTTTTCTTCGTCCATTGAACGGTTGGGCCCTAGCTACGATATCCCATTTTAGTGAGTGTTGAATGTTGTTTAATTTAAGGTTTTTAATGAGCCTAGCTAGCGATGTCGAACATCTGTTGCTAGGGTCTCGGAAAGAAAAAGAGTGCGCGTTATAGCGCACCTTAAAAGGGTTAGAGGTAGACCCGATATAAGAGCTGGTTTTCGAAGCAGTCTCAACCGTGCACCTATAGACTATGTTGGGTGTCAGGCAGTGTCCATTTAATGGGCATGCATTAGGGACGTACAACACTCACTAAAATGGGATATCGTGGCTAGGGCCCAACCGTTCAATGGACGAAGAAAATCTTGTGATCTCTGTGTTACGGAAGCATATTACATAACTCTATCACGATTTCTACCGATTAACGAAAGAACGGAGGTAATCATTAGCTGTCAACATCGAAGGGCTAATTCATTCGCCAATAGAATTTTTGACCCAACTTAGTCATGTAGCCCCATTTCTACTTGTAGCTAATAAGTTAAATTGCTATGAACAACTCGATAATTATAAGTTACCTCCCCTACATTGTCTCTCAATTAAAAAATTTAAAAACTAGCACTTAACTATAAATACTCACAATCTTTAATCTCTCGAGAAGTTACTTCCCCTGAAACCACCCTCTAATTAATAAGGTAAATATGCCCTTTGGCAGCCATCTTGTTACCCATAGGCAGATCTCACACAATGCAGCCTCGACAGATGAATACTGCTTGATTATGGCTGACAGCTGATGCAACCAAGACACCATAGTAAAAACCAATATATGGAACATTATATTATGTAACATTATTTTAATTTATATTTCTTTGAGTTCCGATGAGCCACTCTGTTTTTTATATATGTTAATTATTTTCAACTGAACCAGATCAATTATGATATATAATCATCTGATCCAGAAATATTATATGGAGTAGCGAAACAATTGTAAACGGACATTATTATTATTAATATTAATATTATTATTCTCTACATTCCTTACATCAAACTAAAATATGTTGACAATCTTTTAATAATGTCTTCCTTGTGAAGTTTGTGGTTTTGTTTTGCTTAACTAATGAATATTTCCAGCTCTGCGCACCTAACTTCTGCATGAACCCAGCCACCTAGCTGCTTTCTACTGCATATTGCACATTGAGCACATGCCTTTACGCTTTGGCTTCTAACTAACTCACCAATCTCTCCTCTCATATCTCCATCTCTCTCTTTAAGATTGGTTACTCTTGAACTGTGTATATATATATACATACACACACACACACACACACACACATATATATATATATATAACATACAACACACGGACATATTTTATTTGTTTGTTTGCGTTATTTTGCAGGGATACAAAGTCGTTATTTATCAACGGCGTTAGAAATGTAAAATAAATATGTATTGGGTAGATGATGATATTTCTTCTTACGCACTATTTCAGACTCTCACTTGTTTGCATTTGACCTACTGTAACCGCTCGAACTCTTGGGAAACAATCCCGTTTATCCCCACAGAGTTTTCGTTTCTTACATCATACACGAAATATCTTTTTCAAGTTAGAGACATCAATTAACAATTCATGAACGTTTGCTTATTCAAAAACACACACAAAAACATGAGAAAAATGTTAAATATCGAATATAAGAGAAAAGGGAGAGGGATCGGCTGACGCTACACACCAGCGTAGGTGGTGTATCACAGATGCGCCTCGGGAACAAAATAGCGAAAGTAGTGCAAGCGACACTTGCTGCATCAGTCCCTCTACACAATGGATCTCTTTCCACAGGTGGTCTGCATTGGTTCGGATTTTGTGGATGAAAACGGACGTTCGAAACCGAAGAGACCAGATGTCTCGGCGCCGAACGGCACAAATAAGAAGCGGTCAGTGAAGTTCAGAGTTCTTACACAATTATGTATGTTTGTGTATGTGAGTTCCTACACAATTACACATGTATGGGTGTCTGTGTGGATGTTTGTGTGTTTGTAGATATTTGCATATTGTTTTCGCCACTCAAGTATAGCGACCATCTCTCTTTTTTTTGTATAAATTATATTCTTGCCATGTTCCAAGTTCTATTAAGAAATCGACTTTTATATATACTGAATTCACATGACCTCTCTGTTTTTATGAGTCCGTAGAATAATTCTATTTTTAATATCATATATTGTCTTGGGTATTTCCTATATGAGTTAAATTATATTGCACAATGATAGATGTTCGATGGCCAGGTTTTCCCACTCGAGTTCAGTTCAATGTCTCTAAATCAGTTTTGTGAATAATTTTGAAAGTCCTTCTTCTGCACTCAAATTCAACCTTTGCCTCTCTTTAAGAAAACTCATTGTAATGAGGTGTTCAGTCGATATGAATTGAGATTTTTAAGCTATTTCCTTTGTTGTCTAGTAATGCCATTAATTTTACATAATTTTTCTGAGATATGTCATTGGAGAAGAGGTGTAATTTTGTAGGGACTACTATAGTATAGGATTCTGAAACTTACAACAGTCTAAACAAAGGGTTTCAAATCTCGGTGTATGTCTTTGCACACCGAAGTATTTGGTCGCAATTTGTCAATCGTGTGTATGTTGTGTGTATGTTGCAATTTGTCAATCGTGTGTATGGCTGGCACCATATATTGATAATTGCACCAAATTGTTACATTCGTATTGCCTCCATGATTAATCACATATTTTTGTTCGCGATTCTCAATAATACAGACGTATTTCCATTACGTTTTTTCCCATCCAAATTTGTTTTGAGTGTATGAGGTGTTACAAATTAGCAGTAATACTATACTAGCAAAGTTTATAAATAAAAAAGAACAGCTACTCTTTATTAACAACAAATCACAAGCATGGATACTCGACAACAAACCATAAATGACTAATGCAATTTACAAATTCGATTGCAAAAATGAAAGTTGTAAACTTCATGAAACAAATTATTACATTGGCTATATAATTATAAAACTATCTCGATGCTCACTACGAATTTACAAGGACCAATTGCAATGCATTACACTATACACTACAAAATAATGATAGATAGAACATTAGTGGCCAATAAATCTACATTATACAGGATTCCGATCAAAATTTAGATGATAAATCATAGAAGCAATACTTATTTTTTTTATTAGGGGACACATGAGCAACATATGTACGTCATTAACATGTGATGTGTGATGAGTGGGTCTTAGGTCCAGTTCAATATTCAAATTCCCGTAGGAGTCCCATAGAATATGTAAAGGGGGTAGTAAAAATATAACAACACCCTGGACTTATGAAGTTTGTTGTTCCAAACGATCTGTAGATGTATTTGATTATAAAAAGATATTAAACATGAAAACTTGTTTTCAACAACAAAAGCACACACACACACACACACACACACACACACACACACACACACACACACACACACACACACACACACACACACACACACACACACACACACACACACACACACACACACACACACACACACACACACATATATTATATATATATATGTATAATAAAGTTATATAAGTATAAATACAGGGTATGTGGATATACATATACTTATTTTAATGTGTACACATGCCAGAATATTTGAATTGTAAATTGAAATAATAATAAACATATTTAGTCAATTTTTCGGATCTAATTGCATCTTCATCGGAAGGGGTGTATACAATCCAGTCAATCAAAAGATATAATTGTATTTCATGGGTGTATATACCCATTCGCTCTAATTATTATTCCGAAATGGACATACTAATTTGCATATAATTAGCGCTCGTGTTGGTAATTTATTAAGATATGCATTAAAAAGAACGCTAGCAGCCGAGGTGTATGATAAAGTCATATCTGTATAAATACAGAGTTTGTAACCGAGACTGCAACAATGAGAATATAGATATACACATTTTTAATATGTAGATATGTAATTTCCATGTCTGCTTGCTGTAACATCTTTCTGAATCTGCTTGTCATAAGTGCTATATTGAATTTGCTTGTCTTAAATGCTATATTGAATTTGCTTGTCTTAAATGCTATATTGTCTAAGTGTGCAGATGCTTAACTCTACGCTGCAGTTTAGAAAAGCAATGATAATTGAAAAGAAAATGTCAAAAGGAATGTTCGTTAAAATTTACTTAATTGTAATTGAAATGGACATTAAAAAAATATATAAAATTTGATCTCATGCCATCTAAAGAATCAGTTTAAGATGTAATATGAGATGACAGAACAATTATATAAACATCGCTCTAGAGAATTTAGTTTTCTCCTACAAACTCAAATCAGTAAGTTTATATCTTGAAAATATGTATTCTATAATAACCGATTAAAGTGATTTCAATATACTCTTGCCAGTAATATGGATTGAAAAAGTAAGGATTTATATACAACTTTGGAGAAAATAAACAGCGCGCTTTAGTCCCACGGGTAGGCTTTTTTTAATATAGATCGACAAGATCCCAGACCTCATTCACTTTCCGAGTGGGGTGGACTTCGTCAAATCGGGTCAAGTAAACCTTTGTTTCCATTGGTCTTTTCATTGCTGATACTATCTACCGGTCGCAACTCCTGGCAGAAGGAGCAACGTGAAATAAAGTGCCTTGCTCAAGGACAGAATGCATCACCCGGTCGAAGAATTGAACTCGCAACCTGACGATTGCGAATCTAACTCTCTAACCACTAAGTATCGCACCTTCAATACGCTTTTCTAACATATTTGAAGGGAACCTTGACTAAAATCTGTCTTAGAAACAACTCGAGGTAATATTTCTCTTTATTCCTGAGTTCAAATCTCTCTGAGGTAAACTTTGACTCTCATTCATTCGAGGTCAATAAAAAAAAGTACCAATCAAGTACTGGTGACGATTCTATATCTCTTTCTCACTTATATTCTCTCATTCTCTATACTTCTTTGGAAAAAATCGGCTGTGTTCCTAACTGGCGAGGAGATGAGCGCCGCCATGTCTAATAAAATACCCTAGAAACGTCGTATGTCAATACAGTTCCCCGACGACTCCCCCAGGAGTTACAGGGCCATCCATCCAGCCAGCCAGCCAGTCATGCATTGTAAGTCATTTACAGTCTACTTTTCTGAGGTTCAAAACACTTGAGTAAACTTCAAGCTTTCGTCTCTCTTTTAGAGTTAGAGAGATGCTCCCATTTTTACAATGCTCAGCAAACATGGTCATGTGTTGATTGTTAATTTCATGATTGAATCTGACTTTACTTTACAGTGAAAGGATACTGTGATAGGCCAGAATTATCTCCACCTGGAATCAAATATTTCAATAGCTCAATACCCCCAACATGACTAGATTAATTTTTAAAAGGTAAACGAAATAAACCATGCTAAAGTATGTGATATTAACATACAATGTCGCCAGATATAACAATGTCTAACGCTATTGATTCAAACATTAAATGTGTAAGATAAAATTTCATCACCGTGTATGTCGAAATAACAATTCTGTTTTGAATGTTGCTAGAAATTACGAGTATTATTAATAGGTTGACATTCAATATTATATTTCTAATAAATCATAGCTTGACTTATACATTTCATTACAAAAGCAAGAATTTATCAGACGACAGGAAGTACAGTATCCTGTTTGACATATTCAATAATGATGAGTGATAGATGATAACTATCGTCACGAAAAATAAAGAAACATACGTTGTTTGTACTTAGCTCCAGATTCGATAAAGCTAAGAGGATAAGAAAAGAATCTTCTAAGAAAAGAATCTTCTATGATAGGCCAGCAGTCTTTCGCGTGTAATATTTCCAAAAATAATTGTATCTATTTCTGACAGATAAGTAAGCCAAACGTGAGACGATGAAATACATAGAGAGAATATGAACTAGTTGAAACAAACATATTCCTTATGATCTGGTTGAAAAATGTTACCTCTTCAGCAATAATACCTATATATCGAATAACATAAAACTGGCTGTTTCGTTTCTACCATAACAAATCAAAGTCATGATTTAGTTTTTCCTCATATAAAATAATATATCAGTGAAAGCAACGCCCGGTAGTCGATTATTCAATTCAAAACCCACTTACGTTTGGATATGCTCAAAGGTTCTAAATGTAGCATTACTTCAAATGTAACATGATAACATAACAAGATATCTTATTAAAAACCCTAATGATACAACAGTGAGTATAAATAGATCATGTATATCACAAGAAAGATACTTGTTTGAATTAATATATTGATCGACCTCGAGGTGATATCATCTGCGTTACGAAGATTTGCTGCCTGACAGAAGTAAAGTGTCCACACTTCAACAACTTGCTAGGAGCATTCTCTGGTGTACTGTCATGAACTAATTATAAACATCGTTGGAAAGAGATGATCGATTGATCAAATAGAGACTCTACTTGAAAGACGTGGTTAGTTAGCCTTGAATTTTTATGGTCACATTACAGATGTGTGTCTTGTGAAAGGTCAACAAAGTTTACTTTATAACTGCTTTACAACGCTTTAAACTCTGGGACTAAAAGCGAAGGTAGAATAATGCATAGTCAGCATTTAATGTTCCTGTAGCATTGTGGTCAGAAAACATTTCATCTAGATTTACTCAAAATACACAATGTTGTGGGAGTATGTCACTGTATAGTATGTATATATAGGTGTATGCATGAATGTATGTATGTATGTATGCATGCATGTATGTATGTATGTATGTATGTATGTATGTATGTATGTATGTATGTATGTATGTATGCATGTATGTATGTATGTATGCGCGTATGTATGTATGTACCTCTGGTTTTATAATTTTATGAATTTTTACCAATTGAGAGAGAATCGGTTTCTAACATTGGAATTTACACATCAACTAGGTAGATATGTATGTATGTTTGAATGCTTGTGTGTGTAGGTAAGGATGTTAATATATGTGTCGATGTGAATGCTTTGAGTTATATGTGTGCATATGCTTTGTATCTGTACATGTACTGCCATCTCTCCATCTCAACACGGTTTCATCCCGAAACATCCCTGTCTCACAAACCTACTCGTGATGGAAGAATAGGTGACGAGGATAGTGGACGATGGAGATGCGGCCGATATTATCTTTCTCGACTTCGCCAAAGCCTTGGACTCTGTCAACCACCGCCTGCTCCTGTATAAACTCAGCAACTACGGTCTCCTTGATTCGATTATAAAGTGGATTGGATCATTTCTTGAGGGTCGTACTTGCAGAGTTCGGATCAGTGGCAGTCTGTCATCGGGGGTGGGTGTAGGCAGTGGCGTTCCCCAGGGCTCTGTGGTGGGCCCGATTCTCTTCCTTCTATACATCAACGACATGCCGGGCGTGATTGGTGGAAACGTGCTCCTATTTGCAGATGATGTGAAAATGGTAGCCCGTAGGAGCGAGATCGACTATTTCAAATCCAGCCTCCAGCGCGCCTGGAGTTGGTCCATGGACTCGGATTTATACCTCAATGTCGATAAGTGTTGACAGAGTGCAGTGGGTACACCTTATAACTCAGCTCTTACCTTCGTTGAGGAGACTAAAAATCTCGGTCTGCTGGTCGACTTGTCCTTCAAACCATCAAAACATTGCATTCAAGCAAACAAGGCAAGGAGCTCTCTTCTTTCTTATTCGACGCTCCTTTGCCAAACTCACTCCAGAAATCTTCAGGACTTTCTATGTCGTCCTCGTGAGACCGCACCTAGTATATAGCATCCAAGCATCAAACCCATATCTCATCCGGGATATCCATCACTTGGAGAGAGTTCAACGACTAGCGACTCGAATGGTATATGATCTTCATGAGCTGCCCTACGAAAGCCGGCTGCAGAAGCTGAACCTCTTCTCCTTGGAGCGTCGACGGCTACGAGGCGATCTCATTTTGGCTTACAATCTCTTCAATGGTCATTACGATCTCCCTCAAGATCTCCTATTCACTCCGGCACTTGAAGGGGGTCTACGTGAACATGACAAAAAGCTGTTTCACCGCCGCTTTCGCCTAAATAGACGGAAAGCTGCTTTCTCGATCCGCATCTCTGGACCCTGGAATCGGCTTCCAGAAGAAGTAGTTAAATCGCCAACCACGCAACAATTCAAGGCGAAATTAGACCGGTGTTGGACCACTGTGTTTCCGACTGTGTAAATTTTGCCCCTCTCCCCTCCTTACATGGCATCTGAAGCATCTATTTTTTATTTTCTGCCAAATATATTGAATTGAATTGAATTGAATGTGTATATGCAGTTATTAGATGCAAAATGTTTGGAATGTTTTACATATCTTTACTGTTCCATTAATGGATTATACTTGTAATTTCCTAACTACTCATGTTCTTTCTGTTTCTGTGAAGCCCAGCTTCTCACGATTTCTATTGAGGCAGTTATTGACATATCCCAGTGCCCCAATAATCACAGGTATAAATCTGAAGGAATAGTCAAGGTGGAGTATCTGTAGATTTCTCATTAGTTCTGCATAGATATTCTCCTTTTCGGTAATATTTGATATCATATTGGCATCTGGCCGGCAGTTAACTTCCACTACCATGCATGCCTTCTTTTCCTCTCCCATATCATTATACCTGATCTGTTATGCTTGCATGTTATTGGGGTTTTTACTGGAACATACTGCCAGTAGTCTTTCATATTATGTATATGTGTGTCTTCCACATTGCTGTAGCTATTAATGTGTTTATTGTCGAAGCTATCTTTTCTACGGATTGCATTCTACAGTGTTTGGGCCATTACATCATGCCTCATAGGTAGATAGTACCGTGATGTCATCTTTGGACAGCTGCTTATGACATGGGTGACATCTTCAATGTTAATTCTGCAGAGTCTGCATTCGTTGTCACATCCAGGTGTTCTGCTTGCATCCCTATTTCTTTTGTAAATCAGGTATTTTGTGTTGATTTCCTGTTCTTGTATTACAAAAGCGTATCCTTCAAAGTGGGAGCCAATATAGTGGTTGTTGGTCCAAGATATACTACTTTGATTATATTTATTACTCTCACTCTGGAGCTTCCTGGCAACATATCCATGCATGATGTTTGCTGACAAGCATGCAGCTTTTCATCTATGAATTCGCTGCGGTACTACTGGGCAATTTCCCTGGGTGTGAACGCTTGATTAACATGCAGAGAATATCTTTCAAGGAGTTCCTTCCCAATTCTTGTGATCTTATCTGTCTCATGCAGACAGACTTGCTCAATAGATGGGCTCCTACGTTTGGAGGTTCGTACATATTGTCGGAGGGATATGATGCGACATTCAAATGTTGTCTGGACTGGTATTAGCCCTCTGCCTCTCTGCTTACGATTCATGTAGAGGTGGCCGATGTAATTATTGATGTGGAAGTTTCCGGTGTTGTTTAGGATTTTTCGAGTTTCAACATCAATTGCTCGGATTTCGTCTATCATCCAATCTAATATTCCAAACGGTGGTGTTAGATGAGGCACAGCAAACACACTGTGAGCCATTATTTTATTGCGCGCAGAGAGTTACTATGACCATATTATTCTTAATCGGGTGTAATATTCCCTCGTTACGCGTTCCTTATTACAAATACCATTATAGGATATATTCTTATCTATCCCCAGATATATGTAGTAGTCCTCGTTAGGTATCGGTGAAACACGTAGGCCATTGATAAAAATGTTACTAGATCGGGTTGTAGTTTTTTCCGCTTTACAGTCATGTATGAGCATTTGTCATGGCCAAACTCCATTTCTATATTCTTTGAGTATGTTGTAACCAGGTCAAGATTTTTCTTCATTCCGTTTATATTCATGGCATAGAGTTTCAGGTCATCCACAGAGGAATTATGGGTTAAGTTCGTATTTCTGTCCTTCGTTGAGCCAATGATGTATCCTTCTCGTTTCTTGAGCAGAATGGACAAGGTATTTAATGACAGTATAAATAGTAGCACAGAGAGACTGTCTCCTTGAAATATACCCCTATGATATTCTATTTTATCAGTAAAAATAAAGTCTTCCTTCTCTGTTTTTAACTATTGCTCTGATAATAATATCTGGCACTTTAGCAGGTCGGACGGCCTCTATCATCCAACATTGCGGAACAGAATCAAATGATTTCTTTAGTCCAGTCAGACTATAGCCATATTCCTCCTACATTGTCGCACCTCCGACCTCACAATTGTGTTAATTAGGACGTATGTATGTATGTATGTATGTATGTATGTATGTATGTATGTATGTATGTATGTATGTATGTATGTATGTTCTTCTGGTTTTATAATTTCACAAAGTTTTACCAATAGAGAGAGAGTCGGTTTCTAACATAGACACAAGACACTCTCATTAGAATTTACACAACAGCAACTAGGTAGTTATGTATGTATGCATGTGTAGATATGGATGTTATTGTATGTGTGGATATGTATGTTTTGATTTGTATGTGTGCATGTGTATATGCTTTGTATCTGTACATGTGTATATGCAGTTATTAGATGCAAAATATTTGGAATATTTTACATATTTTTACTGTTCCATTAATGGATTGTACTTGTAATTTCCTAACTAGTTGTGTTCTTTCTATTCCTGTGAAGCCTAGCTTCTCAAGATTTGTATTGAAGCAGTTACTATCATATCCCAGTGCCCCCAAAATCACGCATAAATCTGAAGGTGTAATCAGGTTGGAGTATCTGCAGATTTCTCATCAGTTCTGCATAAATATTCTCCTTTTCACTAATCTTTGATATTATATTGGCATCTGCTGGGCAGCTAATTTCCACTACTGTGCATGTTTTCTTCTCCCTGTCCCATATCATAATATCTGGTCTGCTATGTCTGCATTTTATTGGGGTTTTTACTGTAACATTCCACCAGTACTCTTTCATATTATGTACATGGATGCCTTCCACATTGTTGTAGCTTTTAATGTGTTTATTATCGGGGCTATCTTTTTTACGAACTGCATTGTTTTCGCCACTACATCATGCCTCATAGGTAGATAGTACCGCGATGACATCTTTGGACAGCTGCTGATGACATGGGTGATATCCTCGATGTTAGTTCTGCAGAGTCTGCACTTGTTATCACATCTAGCTGTTTTGCCTGCATCCCTATCTCTTTTGTGAATCAGGTATTTCGTGCTAATCTACTGTTCCTGGATTGTAAAAGCGTATCCTTTAAAGTGGGGGACAATATAGTGGTTGTTGGTCCAAGATAGACTACTTTCCTTATCTATATTACTCTCACTCTGGAGCTTCCTGGCAACATATCCATGCATGATCTTTTGCTGATAAGCATGTAGTTTTTCATCCATGGATTCACTGCGATACTGCTGAGCGACATCCCTGGGTGTGAGTTTTTGATTATCACACAGGGAATATCTCTCAAGGAGTTCCTTCCCAACTCTCATGATCTTATCTGTTTCATGCAGATAGACTTGCTCGAGAAACGGGCTCCTACGCTTCGAGGTTCGTTGATGTTGTCGGAGAGATATGATGCGACATTCAAATGTTGTCTGGACTGATGTTAGGCCTCTACCTCCCTCCTTACGTTTCAAGTAAAGGCGGTCTATGTCACTGTTGATGTGGAAGTTTCCGGCGTTGTTCAGTATTTTTCGAGTTCCTACATCAACTGCTCGGATTTCGTCTATCGTCCAATTGAGTATTCCAAACGTTGGTGTTAGGACAGGCACAGCAAACACATTGTGAGCGACTGTTTTGTTTTGCGCACAGAGTTCAGATGACCAGATCTTTCTTAATCGGGTGTAGTATTCCCTGGTTACGCGTTTTTTATTACAGATACCATTATAGGATATGTTCTCATCTATCCCCAGGTATCTGTAGCAGTCCTCATCAGATATCGGTGAAACAGTTAGCCATTGATGACAATGTTGCTAGATTGGGTTGTTGTTTTTCCCCGCTTTACAGTCATGTATGAGCATTTATCTTGGCCAAACTCCATTCCTATATCCTTTGAGAACGTTGTAACCAGGTCAAGATTTTTCTTCATCCCATCCATGTTCTTGGCATAGAGTTTCAGATAGTCCACAAAGAAATTATGGGTTAGGTTCGTATTTCTGTCCTCCTGTGAGCCACACATTTCTTGAGCAGAAAGGACAAGGGGTTTAATGACAAAAAAAATAATATCACAGAGAGACTGTCCCCCTGAAATATGCCCCTGCAATATTTTATTTTATCAGTGAAAATAGAGTCCTCCCTCTCTGTCTTTAACTTTAGGATAGTAGCCCAAGAAGAAGACAGCCTCTCTATGGGTGTGACAATAATGTCCGGGACTTTAGCAAGTTGGAGGGCCTCTATCATCCAAGAGTGGGGAACAAAATCGAAAGCTTTCCTGTAGTCCAGCCAGACTGCAGTCATATTCCTCCTAAGTTGTCGCACCTCCGACATCGCAGTTTTGTTGATTAGGAGTTGTTCAGCACATCCCCAAACCCCTTTCTTTCCAGCTGCTTGTTCATCTGTGATGATGTTATTATTTTCACAGTGATATTGGAGGAATAGGTTCAGGCAGGCTGTATACATCTTATACATGCAATGGGTCGGTAGTTTTTTGCCAAGTGGGTGTCTTTGTTCTTGGGGACCAGTAATGTGTGTGCTAATGTCAACCATTCTGGTATAAATGTATCTCCCTTAAGAACTTGTTGGTATAGGTCAGTAAGATACCTCCGATAGAATATCAGTTTTTTGTACCAGTAGCCGACAATCATGTCTCTTCCTGGTGCTTTCTTATCTTGGAGTTTTCCTATCACAGTCTCAAGGGTACCCTCACTTATTTCGTATGTTTTTGTTGTAGTGTAGGAGCAATAGTTCTTTCGGATTTCTCTTAGCCACACTGCATCTTGGTTGAAATTCTTCTTTTCACCCCATATTTTTCTCCAAAAGGAATCTATGTTTTTCTGGGATGGGGCCTCAGTGACACTTATTATTTTGCCCTTCATATCTCTATAGACTGATGTTTGGTTTCGTCTGAATCTTTTATTAAGCACCTTTCTCTCATCTACCTTCTTCAGGTATCGGCGTTTTTCGCTAACAGCTCTCAATTCTTGTTTGAGGGTGATCAGCTTATATTGGAGAGTTCTGGTTCTACTGTTACCAAACATCGCCTCTATTTTATTTTTCACTCTTTGTTGGTGAGGAGTGAAGTTTTTTTTGTTTGTTTGCATGCAAGGAGCATTGTCACATATCCTATGTTTTTTCGTAGGTCAGCAATCTGTTTTTCTATTTTAGTTATATATGATGGTATTTTTGGTGGTGTTTTGTTCTTGTTAATATTTCTGCTATCACCAAGATAATGCTTCACTGTCGTTGATTTGCCAAAATGTTGGGGTTTTTATCCGTCGTAAATATTCATCCCCTATTTCGTCAATAACACCTAGTATTTCATTATTTGGTTTTTTATTCAACATTGTCGTTTTAACACGTTCAGCAAGAGAGATATTTATACATGAGTCAATTTCTCTCTGGAAGATTTCGTTGAGGGAAATTTTCAATTGTTTATACTTTTGATTATCATTATCGATAGTATTTTCCACAACAGTCGAGGTAGACTCGGATGGTACACGTGGTGTCACATTTATTCGATTATTATTATTATCGATAGTGTTTTCCCCAGCATTCGAGGTAGACTTAGATGGTACAGGTGGTGTCAAGTTTCTTACAGGCATAATTGTTTCAAGGCGCTGTTCGACCTGGCTGCTAGGATTGCTAGTAGTATGTATGTATGTATATATATATATATATATATATATATATATATATATATATATATATATATATATATATATATATATATATATATATATATATATATATATATATATATATATATATATATATATATATACATATATATATATATATTAGTAAAAAGGAAAAGAAAATGCAGACAAACTTTTCCCAGTGAAAAATAGTTTAATTATGAATAAGTATAAATTAGTAATTGTTTCTACTTTCGACACAAGGCCAGCAATGATCCAGTGCATTACTGGTACTTTATTTTATCGACGCCGTAAGGATGAAAGGCAAAGTCAATCTCGGCGGGATTTGAACTCAATAAGTATAAATTAGTAATAAGTATTAGTTAGTATTCAGTTTTAAGATTTTACCGGTTGCGCATTTCTTATGCTTAAAACTAAAACTGAATACTAACTAATACTTATTACTAATTTATACTTATTCCTAATTAAACTATTTTTCAGTGGGAAAAATGTCAGCATTTTCTTTTCCTTTTTACTAATATATCACAACTCGTGTGTCACACCTCTATTTTTAATATATATATATAATATATATATATATATATATATATATATATATATATATATATATATTTCGGGGATATCATATTAACAATATGCTATGCCTTCATCAGACAAAATACAATATAAACAGTTTTATAGATAAATATATTCGACATACCGTAATAAACATCAACTTCATTTGAAGAGGTTCACTCTAGCAGTCTATTTAATATTGTAAATATACTCCAAGTATTTGTCGAGTGCTTTTATATCAGTTATAAATATTTACTAGTTGTAACCCAACAATTTTAAATATAACTTTACATGTATATATATATATATATATATATATATATGTGTGTGTGTGTGTGTGTGTGTGTGTATGTGTGTGTGTGTGTGTGTGTTTGTATGTATGTATATGCGCATATTGGTATAATATATATATGTATGTACCGGTAATGTCTGATATAGTTGTAAGGATGCAGTCGTGATATAGAATTCCTCAAATGCTTCTTTACATTCGATTTCTAAATGACTACAGAAAAACGAATGTCCACTGCTGCGTAACTAAGACCAGATCAAGTCAAATCTGGGGCAAAAGGAGCTTGGTTTGCAATTGTTGGGGTGCATACCTCTCAAGGGCCAATCTTAGTGAGGTGAATGCTTTCTTACTGACAGATTCGATAAAATGGGATCGGAGCACAATAACATATTTCACTGTGAAGCAAGCTGCTTATAGAACATAAACATGCCGGCCATGTTCTTCAGATATAAAAATACAAGAACAGTTAAAATATAAAACATGAGGTAATCGTTAACCAAGATGTGGACTCGCTTCACAAAATTCAACTTAAATCTGTTTTTATGAATTTTATTTTACCATTTAGAAGCATATGTTCTGTGTTAAAATCTTGCCGGGGTTAGCTTTGCCTTTCATCCTTACGGGGGTCGATAACATAAAGTACAAGTAATGTTGATTTAAACGACTTTCCTCCCAAATTGTTGGTCTTCTGCCTAAATCAGAAATCATTCATATTATTTTATCATATGTTACCAACTATTTTCAATACTATTCGTACTTACCTGCTTTATTTGAAGCTTTGTTACCCGCTGTTTACAGAGTCATTCATTTTATTGATTCTGCCTCTCTTTTATCTTGGCCGTTCATTGAAAGATAGCTACCCATTTCCGGATTAATTATTTCGTGAGAAAAATTAGAGAGACGATTTAGAATAATTTAATTTCTAGCACTCAGTTCATCATTTATTCACCCATTTCAACATTTCAATCTCTATGTCTATCTATTCATCACTCACACATGTTTCTCTCCCTCTCTCTCCCTCTTTTTGTCGATCTTTTCCTAGACGGAAAGCCCGCCATCTCCTTATTAAAACTCTCGTGAGCAAGAGAATTATAAGCTACGAGACATTCTAATGCAGATTAATTTTTACTTTAAACAGATTCTATCACTCAGGTTCAAATTCATTCATATACGATATTTCTTCCACTTTGCTCTCTCACTCACTCCTTCTCTATCGCGATATATACTTATGTATCATTCTTCTCTCTCCCTCCCTCTATCCCCCACTCCCCCCACTCTCTCTTGCACAATTCATTTACGGAATTTCTCTATCATATGCCTTAACCGTTTCGTGAAAACGAAGTCTATACGAGGATGGACTAAAGGGTTCATAGGCTGACTATAGAGGAGTGATGTGAAATTCTTGCATGCATTAATTCCAACTCTTCGTATTAATAACTGCATTATTTCTGTTCAGTTAAACTGACATCTGACTGTTCAAAGAAGGCTTCAAATGTAACTAGCAGTAGGCTCTCTTGACAATGGACAAAAATTGCATTTTTGTGTCATCAAGTACCTGCAGAAAAAGGATTTAGTCCCCAAAGATATTCAGGCTGACATGGTTGCTACATTAGGTGATAACACTCCAGCTTTATCAACAATGCAAAAGTGGGCAGCTGAATTGAGGAGGAGAAGGGAGAATCTTGAAGACGTTCTGTAACTGTCACCACCGAGGTAAACACTGTGGATGGAGGACAAGCGATTGACTATAAATCAAATAGCCAATGCTAATAGCATATCCAACGAAAGGTTGAGAATATTCTGCATAATGAACTTAGCACGACGAAGTTTTCTTCTCGGTCGGTACCACATCCTTTCACACATGAGCAAAAGCGCACCAGACTGATCACATCAAAGCAACAACTGACATTGTTTGAGGCAGATTCAGCTGGTTTCCTTGAACGTTTTCTAACCCAGGATGAGTGTTGGGTTCATCTTTTTGAATTAGAGAGAGAGACTATCCACGCAATAGAAACACCCCTGCTGACCTATTCCCAAAAGTCCAAGATCGTTTCATCTCAATTCTTTTTAATGCAAAAAGTATTGTGGTTATTGACTATTTCCAAAAGGACCACACCATCAATGGAAAATGCCAACTTGCTGAGGCAGTTATGAAAGGCGGGAATATTGACGAAGGGGGTCTTGTTTCACCAGTACAATGCTCCAGCACACACGTCCTTGGTTTCAATTGCTGCTGTGCGTGACTGAGGCTTTGAACTGATTGATCACCTTCCCTATTATCCTGATTTGGCCCATCTGTCAACTATCTGTTTCCCAACATGAAAATACACTTGACTGGGAACCAGTATCGCAGTGATGATGTGCACTATATCTGCTGTTGTTGACTTTGTTGACAAACAGGATGAATACCTCTTCATCAATGGGATCCAAACACTGCAACACCGATAGAAGAAGTGTGTGGACTGCATGGAGGACTATGTTGAGAAATAAACATCATCTGGTTATATTCCATGAGAGTCTCTTCGGCAGTCTCTGAAATTTTCAGCCGACACTCGTAAGTTAAGACAACATAAAATTTTAAAAACCATTTTCAAATCTCTATTTTCTACCAAAGGATTTTTGATATATTAATATTATCCACTTTCTTTTTCTATACTTGTCTTTGTATTTTCAATAAAATGTTTAATCATCTTTTTTTAAAATATATTTCTATCTATTTTTCTTTATTCCTTTGCTCTTGTCTGTATCTACAAGCCCCGAAAAACAGTTTGAACACAATACAATGAAACCTCACCTAAATACACACACACAGACACAGACACAGACACACACGCACGCGCAACCACACGCACACAGTAGAACAACAAAATGCCACCGGGAACTTTGTTCTATGTAGGTAAGGAACTTTCTATCTAAATCATTAGAATTTTCTAGTAAACCAATTGGATCTTCAGTTGTTGAACCCCACTTCCATCTCCACCTCTCCACCTTCATAAAGAATGAAATACGAGGAATGAATTTGAGAGAAAATTCACATATGTTCTAAGTGCCCACACAATGTGAGAACACATTTTAAAAATATTCAATAAGAATAATAATTGTTTCTACTTTTGGCACAAGGTCAGCAATTACACAGTGCATTACTGGTACTTTATTTTATCGACCCCGTAAGGATGAAAGGCAAAGTTAACCTCGGCGGGATTTGAACTCAGACCATAAAGGTGCAAAGCATGGCGTCCGACCCTCAATAATAATACCAATCGGAACCAGTAATATTTGACATTTTTTTAATTAACTTAATGTAGCAAATATAAACATATTCATTCTGTTGGATTAAAGAAAAAAAATCTTTAGAGATGATCCTGTGTTTTTCACTTTTACGTTTTCTCTCTCTCTTTCTTTCTTTCTTTCTTTCTTTCTTTCTTTCTTTCTTTCTTTCTTTCTCTCTCTCTCTCTCTCTCTCTCTCTCTCTCTCTTCTCTTTCTCTCTTACTATCTATCTCCTTTCTCCGCCTCGATCTCTGCTCCCTTACCACTTCCCCTACCCACTTCCATTTTCCTTCGTCTCTTCCTCTTTACGCCTGTTCTCGCTACGATCAGACATTTTTATCTCTCTCTCCCGCGTGCTGTTAATACGGGTTCAGGAATTATGTTCGGTCTTAATATTAACTTCCCCCTCTCTCCTCTCTCCCCTCGGTTTCTACAACTTACATGTACTGCTGCCTCATGTTTCCTCTTTCTCTATCGGTATGTCTCTCTTTTTTTGTTTTCTTTTTTTGTCGTTTTCTTCCTTATCGTCTGTGTTTTTTTTTCACGGATAGCTATCCTTTTTAGTTATCAATGCATTGGGGTGAAAAAAATCAGATAAAAAGTTACGTAATTTTACATTTATGTTTCGACTGCAGTTTCGCCGAATAGTGTGCAGCTTTGGATACTTTAGCGCATCCAAGACAGTGAAGTTATGCACCCCCCCCACACACACTCACAAGTCTTTCATAGGGTTACTCCCTTGATAATGGGCTTTTAAACCTGAAAATATTTCAGATCGTTAAATTTGCTATGGTAAGATTCTTTTGTTATCTTGGCAACATAAAATACTTCATACGCATTGTGTCAGTCTTGAAGATTTAAAGTTGTGTTTCCTAATAAACAGTGATTTGAGCAAGCTACAAAACTCTGTGAAGACTAAAATCCGAAGAGAGCTCGATAAGGATAATATATATATCAACATATATAAAACCAATTATTAAAATAACAGATTAAAGTTTAAGCAAAGAATCGGTGCTTTCACACTTAACGGTATCTTCTGTGGATATAGAAGTAAATATTTCGATAAACGTTACAATCGCAGTAAAGCAGGAAGACGATACTTTGGTTCGTGAAGACGTTCCCTGGAATGAACGGAAAAAAGCGAAGATAATACGTCGTTATATAGATCGGGAGAACACGCAAAGACAAAACCACGTTTATGGTATAAATAGAGTCATTAGACTAAGTAGCTGAAGAACCGCTCTTCGGGTGGTTTTCTGCTAGTATATATAGTGTGCATATTGATATACGCAAATATATATGCACATAGATATGATACGTAAATTGACAATATGCACATAAACTGAACAAAGACTGTGTTACACTTACTTCTGTAATCAGTAAAGTAATCCATGATACATTAAAAAAAGGCGATAATTGAGATGGAAAAGCAATGAAACCGTTGACGGAAAATGTTCATGAGTCTTCACTTGAGAATGTCGATGGGAAGCTTCAAGCAGTGAATTTGAAAAATAGATGCTGCTGGTATGAATGAATTACATTCATTTACCAATATGAAGAGTTAACTTTCGCTATATTGTTGTTTTACTGTATTCACATATAGACTTCTTCCGTTTATATAGTGTCCCTTTTCTAGCAATTAAAAAGAAACTGAAATGTATTTCAACTAAGAGCGAGTGATAGTTGTTTCACATCACTGTAGAATTTCTTTGTAGACACAGTTGTCAGCAAACATACCCCTTTCATTTAATATTTTTATATATTTTTTTTTTATACCTCGTGATAATGCAACATACATCTGACCATGTGAGAAGAATTGTGTTGGTAGATATACACCTATCTTTTCAAATGTCTGCCCTTGTGCCTTGTTGTATGTAAGGGCAAAGGCTAGTTTGACAGGAAATTGCTTGCGAGTAAACGTGAAAGGGAACTCAAGCTCTTGAGAAACATGTGGTATCCTTGGGATTAGCATTGGGACCCAGCATTGGGACCCAGCATTGGGACCCAATGCCACTTCAGCTTCAATTACATGATTATGTAAACTGATGATGATGTAGCGTGTACCATTGCAATGCCCGTTTAGAGGAGCCAGATTTCTCAGAAGCATGATGCAACTGCCTTTCTTCAGTTTAAGTATGTGTGTTGGGAAGCCTGATGAGGTAAGTTTGTTGATGAACTCAATTGGATATTGCAGTTGTTTATCTACTGTAGCATAGCTTCTGTAGATTATTTCATGACCAGGGAACTCGTTGACCATGAACTCATTCACCAATCTAGCTGCATCATTTGTTGGAGTGATAATGGCTCTATTTGCAAGCCATATTGTGTAGTTTCCTGGAAGATTTGTATACACAAAATCACACAGTCCAGGCACATTACCATATTCCAGACAAAGTTCATTTGGCAGAAGAATTGGGAATGCACCTACAGTTGGAACCGTTGGAATGTTAGCATTTCCCACATCAAGAAGGTAGTTTGCAAACTGTCTTTCATCAGAAGCCTCTGCATTAATTAACCGTTGATTGGTTGCCATCTCCATGGTTTCCACATAGTCCCAGAGATAGGATCTCTTGATGGTTGCCTCAACTATTTGTGGTCTAGCACCGTGACGTACAACTGGAAGAATTTGCTTCCAGTCACCAGATAGTAATACTGTTAGACCACCAAATGGCTTTTTGCAATCTCGAACATCCTTAAAGCTCCTGTCAAGGCATTCAAAGATATGCTTATGTCCCATACATATCTCATCATTGATTGGCAGGTGGTCAGCTTGCTGCATAAGTTTACCTGTGGCATCCCTCTTTGTGAAGAAGCAAGTTGATTCAGCAGTCACATTGAGAGGAATCTTGCACTTGGAATGAAGAGTTCTACCTTTGAGGAATCAAAGTGGCTGCTATTCCAGATATGGCAGTGGCACGTGCAATGATTTTTCAGATCGGAGGTAATCCAGTAGAATGTTTATGACATAGGTCTTTCCTGTGCCTGCTCTTGCATTTAAGCAGAAAATTCTGTCTTCATTTTCATTACAGAGGTGATTACTTTGTGAAACATAACCAGTTGCTCAGGATTCAATGTTGGCAGAAGTTGATTTATGTTTGCTTGCAGTTGGTGTGTACTGAAATCAGTTTCTGCCATAAGAACCCTGTTGATTTCTGGTATGGCAACGATGGTTGGGTCTGCCCGAGGAAGTCCATATTTAGCATGAATGTCCAAGCCATCATGTTGAAGTCTTTGTTGGATCTTCTGTAGAACAATCTGCACAGTTTGCATGGACATGACTTTCTCATGACGTTCATACATGATATCCTCTGCAAGACATCTTCCATTTCTCCTAGAACTGCAGAGGGTAATTTGGCATGCAGTACAATAAAATGATGTAGAAGGTCTCTCGTAGCTGAGGACCAAGCGTAATGGATGAGGCCTCTTCCATAGCTTTGTCTTTTTCTCCATCTTCATCCAACATACCAAGTTTCCTGCATGCTTCTTAGAATGTTGGAAATTCAACTCATTCAATTGTCCTCAAATCTTTGTATGAAGTTGACCCAGCCTTGTGATGTAGGATCATCCTGAGATAATATAATTCAGATTGATGTCTACTTAGAGATACTGTTGGAATACATCATAACTTGTTGATCTCCATCCAGATGTCCCTTTTTTCTTCTTTGCCACGTTTTGTTTGTCCAAGTGAAATATTTAGGAATATACAATATGTTTTGTGTCAGTGGGTCTCTAATATTCAGTTGAAAATATCCCGTCAACTTAGTCATTGGCTGTCCCATAGAAACAACACTTTCTTCCTGCCCTCGATCATACATGACCATTTGTTTCCCAGGTAACTGGCAAGGCTACTTTTCAACTGGCGGTTTTCGATGATGGAATGGAAAGTTATAGATTCTCCAGAATGCTTCACTGGCTGACATGTAGCGTGCATTGATATAGGTCTCAATTTCATTTTAGGCATAGACACAATTTCCTTGATCATAATTAATAGTGAATGTGACCTTGTCTCATCCTTTTGTGATGTACTTATGTAAGTACTTAACAACCTTAACACCGTGGACAACCTCACAATTGATGTGGCAACCTATTATATGGGTGTGACCACCATGCTGTCTATCCCTTCTTCTATTCTCGGGAAAAGAATTTTCGGCAACAAATGTGGTTTGTCTGAATGCTTTGGGATAATCTTTTGAGCAATGGCGTTGTTGTCCTAGTCCTTCCATACATGAGTACATCATATTAGCTTGTCCACATGGGCCACAAATGATGATCTTATGCAGAATTGGATTGGTCTCTTTATCAGGAATCTCACAGTACACTACCTGATCAACGGCATCAGCAGTTTTGGGCTATCTTGCTATCTTCAGCCATTATCAGCAGAATATAAGCATGAGTGAGACCTTGTTGCTGCCACTCTATTGTAGCAGAATGAGCCACAACTTTTCCTAGGACATTTTTTTCAGTATGTCATCCATGAGGCTGTCATACTTGATCTTGAAGACTCTTGCACAAATATCAGAACGGTCTCTAGGTTCTTCACCAGGGTGCAAACTATTTTATATTTCATCCCAGTTAGGGTTAGTTGTTACTGTGATGAAAAAAAGATGGCTTTCCCATGTGTCGAACCTCAGTCATCGAATTCTGAAAGCACTCACTGTAGAAGCGAGGGGAACAATAGATTGAAGGAAGAAGAACAATTCTCCAGCCTGCATTTACTGAATCTCCTTCAACCACATCATCATACAAACCCTCATACTTTTCAGCTAGTAACATGGTTTGATTGTTGCGGGCTCATTTCAGGCGACAATGTTCTATTTTTGCCTGGGCATCTACAGCATATTGCTGCATCAGCCGCCTGCTCTTCATAATAATGTTACAGTCACCTTGCCTAACCTGAAACCGATAACAATAGAAATCAGTGGGTGTGAGTGTGTGGTTGTCAATCCTTTTCAAACCAACCTTAAACCCATCATTCCACCAAGGAAACAGTAGCACATAATGCAGAGGATAATAACAACGGTGCAACAGATGAATCCTCTGAAGAGCACCATCACTTTTATGAATGATAACATCCAATAGACCTAATGCTGTATCAGGTTGAATAACAGCAATCTCAGATGCCATGGGAAGGTTATATGTGCGACAATGAAAATTAGTGGGTTTACTTTGTCAGCATGTAGGACAATATTCACATTCTCAGAGACTGACATTTCAATGACTGCCTTTAAGCTTCTTATATAGGTGTTGCAGTAGTGCAAGTCTTCTTGCAGGTCCTGCAGGACAGCAGCATCTAAATTAGCATGATGCAAGCGATTCTGAAGCTCATGATCTGTATCATAGAATTAAAGCTGGGCAAACTTGGGTGAAGCATCACTTGGTAGTGATCGAATAACATGACAAATCTTACCTTGGATCTTAAATGTGGGACTAAATCCTGGTGCTTTAATCTCTTTGCAACCAATTGAAGCTAAGGCAGGCACATTGTTATATGCACGTATCTTATGGAGAAAAGAATTTCCTGCTTGGGTGATATCGAAATATTTCAGTATATTTGGTGGAGGAGGAGGAAGTTGAGGGAG
>OZ024742.1:209491322-209533822 GCA_964016885.1 Eledone cirrhosa | reverse complement strand
TGTAAAAGGTAAACAGAAATAACAACACAAACAGTACAGTATATGGACATTTCCATCCTAAGCCACATAGGTCGCAAGAGCTAGAGTTTATGGAGAGTCTTTCAGGTATCAAGGCCCGTTGCTTCGTCCCTGTTTGGTCAACACGCAATTTCTCTATGCGACTGCATTCAAAGCTCTTGATAGCACTATGGCATCTTTCTCTCGAGTCTTTTCAGTCAGCAGCAATTTGATGGCAATCACGGAAAGGGATTGCAAGAGGCGTGAGATTTGATTTCAACTTATCCTTATATCGTAGCCATGGCCTACCAACATATCTGTTGCCGCTGCTAAGCTGACCAGGCATGAGGACTTTTGGAATTCTGTCGTCACTCATGCGGATGACATGGTCAGCCCAACGAAGCTGAGGAAAGTTTAAATTCCCCCAATGTTGCATTTGGTTAGGATGTCGGCGTTGGAGATGTTATCTTCTCGCACATGACCACAGATGGACCTCAAACATCCCTTTTTTATGTGTGACCGGTACGGTGTCCAGGATTCTGATCCAAAAAGCAAAGTGGTGAGAACTGCCTTATACACTTGCACTTTCGGTTTTAGTTTTACACCCTTTTCATTCCACAGACGATGATTGAGTTTACAGCGGAAGCTTTGGAGATGCGGTTGGTAACTTCGTCATCAGGGGAAGCACTGCGGTTCACCTTGCTTGCTAATAATGTGAAATTTTAACATACTTGAGTTGCTTGTCTTCTACCATGATTCTGTTAGGTGGAATTCCATGAACTGGTGAAGGTTTTCTGAGAAGGAAGAGGTTGATATACGACCTCAGTTTCTTAATGCTGATAGTTAAGCCGAAGGCTTTGCATGCAACAGAAAAACAATTGGCCAAATTCGGAGCATCTTCGAATGAAGTTGCGAGATATCAGTTCGGAGGAATGTTTTTGCTTTGAAACGCTGGTTGAAAGACCTCCTGTTGGGCGAGGTTGAAAGTTTACACCTTTATCACAGTTGTTGAAAGCATATTTAAGCATGACAGAAAAGAAAAGGCCAAATAGCACAGGGGCCATCACACAACCTTGCTTTGTACCATTGGTGACATCGAAAGAATCTGAGATCCCTCCGTCGGATTGAACCGCAGCTTTCAACCCCTGGTGGAAAGAAATGATGATGTTGAGCATTTCGTCAGGTATATCAAGTTTCTTAAGAACATCACAGAGAGCTGTTTTATTGACTGTACTGAAAGCCTTGATAAGGTCTACAAAAACTATGTAGAGTTCTTGGTTTTTCTCGCGAACTTTTTCGACAACCTGACGCAGAGCAAAGATCATCTCAATTGTACCCCTACCAGACCCAACACCACACTGTGATTCTGGGTAGATGTCATTGACAACATGCTCAATGATTCTATTCAGAATAAGTCGTGCGAGGATTTTACCAGCAATGTTAAGCAATGATATGCCCCACCAGTTGTCACAAACAACTCTCATGCCTTTGTTTTTGAAAAGGTGTTGAATGGATGCATCCTTGAAATCCTGAAGCACAGAGCCTTTAATCCAAATAACGCCAAAAAGATCATAGAACTTTTTGACCAGCTTTTCACCAGCATAGATCTCTGGAGGAATACCATCTTTGCCTGGTGCCTTACCAGATGATATCTGGCTAATGGAGTTTCTCACTTCGTCAAGAGAGGGCCCAAGCTTCAGTTGTGGTATCTCAGGGCGTTGGGGGATAGAAGCTATAACATCTTCGTTGATGATGGATGCATTGTTCAAGATAGATTGAAAATGCTCCTTCAAGCAGAGTAAAATGTGTGTGTGTGTGTGTGGTGTGTGTGTGTGTGTGTGTGTGTGTGTGTGTGTGTGTGTGTGTGTGTGTGTGTGTGTGTGTGTGTGTGTGCGTGCGTGTGTGTGTGTGTGTGTGTGTGTGCGTGTGTGTGTGTGTGTGCGAGTGTGTGTGTGCGTATACATTCGTTTATGTGTGTGCCTTCAATATGTGTGTTTGCGAGTTCTTGCATGTATGCAAGTTCTTTTCCTCTTTGTCTAAATCGATACATATGTGTTGAGTATAAATTTTCATTCTTTCAAACAAAAATGCCTCTTTTAAAAACCCGTAATAAATCAGGCCTTTAAATGCATACATATGTTGTGAAAACAGTAAGGGGCGAAAATACGGAATATTATGGGAAGGGTGATATGTAAATCATTTTCAAAGTTTAAAATGCTGGATAGTTTCCCAGCTAGGTGAAATTAGAAATTTTTTATTTTACTTTTAATTTTCTTTTTATTGTCAAAGGTAAAGCCTATTTGAAAAGAGGTTTCTAATGCAGATGGAATATTAAATAAATGAACAATCTGATAAACAAATAAATTTGTGGTAGCATTTATCTGTCTGCTGGAAATTTCGTGCTTGGAATCATAAGATATGTTATTCCAAGTAATAATTGGCAACAACACTTATTTCACATATAATTCGGTTGTCTGCTTTGAGCGACTCGGCTTTCATTTGCTCATTAATGTTATAGAAAAGCTTTCTACATATTGGTTATTCATACAAAATGGTGACAAAAAGAGAAAGCTATTTTTGTAAACCGGTAAGAATTAATAGCAACTAATGTAGTTAATATGCAATGAAAGTTATACTTAATATAATTTCTTGCCATTATGGTTTATATCAAATGGTGCCTACTTGTAACAAAAATTAATAGCGCAGGAGAGACTACAAAAGAATACGAGGACTTCGGCAAGCAGCGCAATAAAGAACATGATGAGTTACAAGTTACTAAAAAATTATTTTAAAATTCCATATATATTATATTGTTCGTAAAAATTAGTTGGAATATTATAAATTGCTTTTATAATGCTTCATCGAGACATTTAAATGATATATATTATACGCATCTGCACGCACACATATACACAAGTGCACGCATGCGGGTACTCTCTCATTCTGTCACTTACTCTCTCTCCACTCTCCCTCCCTCACACACACACACATACACACATATTAGGTTCTGATCAGGTTAACGTATTAGGCTACAAAATAGAGAGAACTCAAATTTATAATAGAGTTTTAAAAAAGATATGTTTTTTTCATATTCTTACAATATTGCCGAAATATTTGATGAAGCGCTTGTTTGCTTAATGTTAGCAAAGTATGTGTTCAGTAAGCTTCATAAAAGGGAACGCTTAGTGACGCACATCTTGTTAACACTTAGTGAATGAATGCATTGCTGAAACATTTTGGCCATGTTGTAAGAATATGAAAATATTTCTATGTTTATATATACAATTGAATATATGAGAGGTATGAACACCAATACAAGTATACATGTGTTCGAATTGCAAATGACCAAGTTAACTCGGTTGAAAAATACTAATTTAAAATAATATGGTTTGCCTGTCTCGATTTAAAGTAATAAATTAATAAAAATAACAAACCTATATTGGGCAATCGCGGTTTGATACCCGGACAGATCTAAATCTGTTTCGCAACAACTATTAAGTGACGGCCACCATTCCTGTGCTCTTCTGCGGGTATCCAGGAAATTCGTACCTTTTACTTCAAAAAGATTTAAGAAGACTGAACTATGTTGGTAAAAGCACATGTTACAGCGCCTAACGAGTCTCATACTCATGCCGTTAAAAATAGCATCCTAACACACGTATACTTGTATCGGTGTTCATCCCTCTCATATATTCCATTGTATTACATGGCTCGGAAAGATTCCCTTCCTTGAGCTATTTAATTGTAAAAGACTATTTTGAGTTTCTAACTCAATATATGATATGTTTATATATATATATATATGTATATAAGTTCTTCGTTCAATTATTCCTGGGAGGTCATGGGGATATATATACATACATAATACTAATGTGACGAACGAGTTATCTCTTCTCCCGGCATTTATTGTATTGGCTTACACAATTTAAACATGATATCTTACTTACTTCTTCTTGCTGTTTTTCTTCCTTTCTTTTTACTTTTTTCTTTGCTTCATTCATGACTGTCGTTTTATAAGAGACACCACACGTCACACAAAATTTGATGTGTACTTTTAGATTAATTTCTAGATATTAATGATTTCTCTGTCGCCTTTTATTCCACTGGACAGCGTCTAGACGCTGTGACCCCTTCTAACTCGAGCGGGAGCGCCTTTCCATTGTCAATTTGCATTGATCCTCTGCAAAGCCGCATTGTTCTCAGAACCACTACACTAGTATTTCGATGCGTGCAGCTAAAACTACTGTCACCCATTGATTTAGCAGGATCGCAACTCATTTCTACAGCTGAGTAAAACTGGAGCAACGTGAAATAAAGTGTCTTGCTCAAGGACACAACACATCACCTGGTCTGAGAATCGAACTCACAACCTTTCGATTGCAAGCCCAATGCTCTAACCACTAAGCCATGCGCCTTCACTTTTATTACTGTTTATTACTTGGATGAAACATATATAAAAAACATTTTATAATTTGAATCTGGCGCTTTTGACTTCATGAATTTTCTAAGGATATGAATTTTGTTGTTAAACATTTAGCAAACCGGAATTTCCGTATATGTATTTTCGTATCTCTTTAACTATAGCTGTTATGGTTTACATTCAGAGTGAATTCCTTCATAAAATATTTCTACATTTCTTATCGGTACTTTTATAAATAGGTTATATTTTGAATTTGCTGTGCTTCCATATTTCTAAACATTATTTCTGAGGGGGAATTTCCTTAGTTACGGTTTTAAGTTCCACAAATTAAATTAATTGTTCTGCCAATATAGCTGAATATAGGAAATGTCTCTTTCTTAAATCTATTAAGATCAATCAATATATGAAATCATAATTCTATGTCTAAAATTCAAGAATTCTAAATGATCTGTTATTTGTGTGGAAGATTTAGCGAAAATAATTAGTTAATAATGGTTATTTTCTGAATTAATGAGCCTATTATGAATAAAATGAATTCTACCAAAATACTTCATTTATTCTTTTTTCATGATCACAAATACCACGAAAGAGCGGTAATTTCGCCATGGAAAACTACTTCACCACACAAATAGTTTTATATCTTAATAATTTCAAGTATGAAATAACCACGTAAATTCGTTAGTTTTAATATGTCACGCAATAAACTGGAAATGTAGTTTGTTTGGAGCTATTAATAAATTTTGCTAAAATCAATTTGGTAGCGCTAGTTTATTTTAAAACTAAATTATTTTCTTTCTCGCTATTATATATATTGCAGTTGGTAAGTAAATATTTTTCGGTTTGCTCGTATGTAAACTTAGTTGATTGTAATTATTGTAATATTGCAGTCAATGTAGGGACTGTTTTATTCTAATTTTTTTAAAATGAATCTAAAACTTCGCTTTCGATAATTGTCAATAAAGCAAATTATATTTCATTCCTTTTAAGTCAAGCAACAGATTCTGGCAAATATTTAGTGTTGCGAAGAAAATATTAGTTTAATTTTGTAGCGACTAACGATATAAGTAAGCCAAAATCATCGCTATAGGCAAGCTTGCCTACTAGATGCAATTGAAAATTCGGATATTCAGCCAACGACTTCAATGACTCACTTTTCTTTCCTATTCACACATCTGCATTATCTTAGCTTACGTCAGCAGCATTTACTACATCTGCAACAAACACTTCTACCGGCCTTAATTTTGCGAATGCGCGACTCACAGAAAATTAAATAAATCACTATCCACATTGCACAATTGTGATTAATTTAAAAAGTTTGCCAGATTTATATTTCAATTATATTAGTTGAATTAGTAACATAGGAATATGTTGCAGTTTGTTTCGATATTTCATGAAGTAGAATTTTATACAATTTAACTATTGTGTTTCAGAAAATCTTCGACTTTTCATACCGTATTCTCATTAAGGAAGGCTTGAATGATAAATATAGATATTTCGCTTATACACAGAAATGTAAACTCTATTACTCTATAACGAGTTCCAGCCAAAAGGCTGGGGCCATGCTAATATTTTTTCTAAATCTGATATTAAATAGATAGATATATAAAAGACAGACCTATTAGCAAAGGCCTTTGTAGTGAACAAAAATTATAGAAATAGAAATCATGTTTGACACAGTTTCATTCAGTTCTGATAGAACTGCCTTTTTTGTCTACGCAAATCTTTGTAACTTTATAAAATATCTATCAGATAAAATAACGATTTCTACTGAACTGCCTCGAACAAAACCATTTGGACACTCTGTATACGAATTTATTTCCTTTGTGATAGTTGAAATTTCAAATGATCATTAAATAAAACTACAATCCTGGTTACTTAATCCTCATTACGCTGATTATCGGTATTTCTTAATTATAATTTCTACATATAAAAGATCAATCAAAATAATTGATATTGGTTTCGAATTAATTATAAAACGATTCTAATTCTCGAGCATCTTTTTAAAAACATCTATATTTGTTCATCTTTACTTTTATCTGAATTTGATGAACGGTTTTGAGATTCACGAGATAATCTTTGTTGATGTCCTTGCGAATAATTCTGTTTTGAAATTTCAAGGTTTCTGGTAAAATAACCCAAATCCTTATGTAGTTTAGGTCGATTTTCTCACACAACTTTTTGTTCTGTCACTATTTAGATTTTTTGTGGTACATTCAAATGCCTGCCATCTTGATTTATGCCAGAGGTTTGTAATCCCGTTTACGGCAACACTTAATAATGTTGTGCTGCAAGTTCGAAATGAAACCTTGTTCATCTCAAGAAGTAGAATTGATAAAGGATTAAGCAGCGGACAATAGAAATTGAAGTTCCTAACAGCTTAAATCCAGAGTATATTATGATAAAGATTAATGAACTGCTTAACTGATTACATTTTATGGGTAAATTTAGGAATACAGAAAAGATAGTTCGATGAAGATATATATATATATGTAGGGATATATTAATAAGGTTAAAGGCATATATATATATATATGTGTGTGTAATCTGAGTTTTTAGACTATTAATAATAACATTTGATTCGTTTGTAATTATGCAAACTAGCCTCATTTTTAAAGCCATGTCAGTAGAGTGAACCCTTCATTCTTGCTCTTATGTTGGCATGTAAACAGAACTGCAGACACTAATGTATCTGGGCATCACCCTTCATCAGTACAGCTCACTGTTCACCCGCCAACTGTCAGAGCTATCTAAAATATACAGTGACTGATAGGCCTGATTTGCATATTAGCAGACTAGCCGATTAGTCATATCTGCATATTAGCAGATCCACTGATCAGCAGATTTGCATATCAGCAGATAGGGCAGTCAGTTTCCTGTATATGAGCGATAAATGGCCGGCTTTGCCACATCCAAATATTAAAAAAAAAAATTTTTTTCACTCTACATGACTGAATACAATGAATGTAATCTGAGTCTTTCGAATATTAATAATAAATTGCATATATTCTATTCAGCCATGTAGAGCGAACAAATGTATTATTATTATTATTATTATTATTATTATTATTATTATTATTATTATTATTATTATTATTACAGTTGCATTTATCTTGCTTTATGTTCATACGAGTTATCACCAAGTCACAACCAGTGACCTCAAGAGACAACAAGGTCCGCCATGTTCAAGAAAGAACATACATATTCACACGTGCATCTTTAGTGTTTAGACTCGTGATGTACTTATATTGACAGAATCTTCCTTAGTATATGGGCAGTTCCCATTAGTACTATCTTTTGTATTTCTCCTATACGCGGGTTTCCTGGGATTTGCGATATGTAATCATTAGACCCCTTAGGTATCATTCCCAGAGCGCCTACAACCACTGGTATTGTTTTAGTTCTCAATTTCCACTATTATTATTATTATTATTATTATTATTATTTGCATTTATCTTGCTTTATGTTTATACGAGTTATCACCAAGTCACAACCAGTGACCTCAAGAGACAACAAGGTCCGCCATGTTCAAGAAAGAACACACATATTCACACATGCATCCTTAGTGTTTAGACTTGTGATGTACTTATATTGACAGGATCTTCCTTAGTATATGGGCAGTTCCCATTAGTACTATCTTTTGTATTTCTCCTATACGCGGGTTTCCTGGGATTTGCGATAAGTAGTCGTTAGACCCCTTAGGTATCATTCCCAGAGCGCCTACAACCACTGGTATTGTTTTAGTTCTCAATTTCCACATTTTTCCAATTTCTATCTCCAGGTCCTTATACTTGCTCAATTTTTCAAATGTTTTTATAGATACATTCTTGTCTATTGGAACAGACATATCAATTAGCAGGCATACCCTCCTTTGAAAGTCCTTCAATATTATATCAGGTCTATTTGCATCTATTTTTCGGTCTGTTTGGATGCTAAAGTTCCACAAGATTGAGATGTGATCTTTTTCAAGTATGGGAGGTGGTTGATGCTCCCACCAATTCTTTTGATGGGGCAGGTCAAAATGCTTGCACATTATCCAATGTATGTATTGTGCAGCTCTGTCATGCCTGTTTAGGTATTCGGTTGGAGCTATAGGACTGCACATTGAAATTATATGGTCAATGGTCTCTGGTTGTTTTTTGCATACACGGCATAATGGGCTGCACCCATTTTTTATTATGTTGGCTTGGTAATTTTTTGTTGGCAGACACTGATCTTGTGCGGATATAATCAGTCCTTCAGTCTCCGATTTCAGTCCAGAGGATGCCAACCACTGATGGGTTAAAGTTTTGTCAACATCAGGATTGTTAGCTCGCTCTGGGTATTTTCCATACAGAGGCTTTTCTTGCCATTTCTTAGCCAGTTTCTGTAGCAGTTCTTTCTTTGCAGTTACTTTTACCTGCTTTGCTTTTTCTGTGTTTTCCATTTCAGCAGTAAATGGGACTTCTGAAATTTGTAGTCCATTACTGTATCTTTGTGCATCTTTTGTAATGGAATATGATCTTTTGGTGCTTTCGTGTTTCAAAACGAGTTTGATCATCCAATCATGTGATTCCCTTAGATATGTGGATAATCCAATTGTTGCAGTTTTCAACGCAATGTCTAACTGGATTAACCCACGTCCTCCTTCTTTCCTAGGGAGATATATTCTATCTATGTCTGCCTTAGGGTGATGCATTCTGTGCATGGTTAAGAATTTTCGGATTTTTGTATCGAGCCTACGGATCTCTGTGCTTGACCAGTTGATGACATTGTAACTGTAGGTTACTACTGGTATGGCAAGCGTGTTTATGGCATCGATCCTATTCCTTGCATTCAATTATTATTATTATTATTATTATTATTATTATTATTATTATTATTATTATTATTATTGGCGACCTACGTAGGAAATCGTATTATCGTGAGCTCCGCAAAGGTTTGTTATTTCCGTTTGTTTAAAAATTGCCATTTATGGAAAATTTTATTGTTAACTGTTTATAAGCACACATACATTGTTTTCCGAAAAGGACACCTAAAAAGATTGGGGCGTTGTGCCCAAAATTTTAACTTTTATTATTATCAAAAAATTTCTTTGAAAAAAAATGGCTACTTCACCTCTGCACGAAGCAGCTGAAAGCCTTCCTCACAAAATAACACCTCACACCGACACCACCATTGTAAATGTTACTACGTTTGCCAACACAAAAAAAAATATAAGCAGTAGCAATATTTTAAATTTGTCTCAGGCAGACATTCATTTCCCGCCATTACCAATGACTGCAGGTGTTAAAGCCTCCACCACCACCACCACCGCGACAACCACCACCACCACCACCACCGCGACAACAGAAACAAAAGAAGAAAAAAATAAATTAACTCGTGACGTCGAAATGAAATCAAGCAAAATGGACTCTTCCCCACCAAAGACGACTGACGTCACCACCACCACAACTGAAACTAAAATTAATATTAACGATAGCAACAACAACAACAATGACATTATAACCCCCCCCTCAGTTTCGCCAGAGTAGCAAAACAATTCGAAGCATTTACCGTAACTCAAGAAGATTTAGAAAATGCCAAACAAATGGTAAAGAAAGATGGGTACAGGGTCAGCCTCACCCCCCACCTAATAAAATGGAGCATCGGCGCCTATGCACCGTGTCGTATAGAACAATAAATGTAAAATCGCGCCGAGTGGAACGGGCATCCGAGTCCCAAATCCAAAAAGCTTTGGGACATGTGTGGGCAAGAAAAACCCACATCAGACGTGGGCAAAAGTATGGAACCGTGGATGTGTTCTTTGAAACACCAGAGGAGGCTAGAGAACACTCCATGGCCCCATTAAAAAGTGACGACCTCACACTCGTCCCAAGCTATTGTGGCCAGAGACTCGTAAAGATCAGGGTGACCCACGTTCCACCGGCCATCGAAATTCCCTGGCTAATAGCGGCCGTCCTCGCCGGCATCGAAGCCAACACGAAAATAATAGCAGTAGCAAAAGAAAAGCAGGAAAACTGGTCCGGATCTGGGATGGAGCTCCTGATCCAAGCGGACCAAAAAAGCATTGAGGAGATCCCAGAGGTAATAGACCTCACTGACGGCAGCCACCTCACGGTAATTGTCGAGGGCAGAAGACCTAGGTGTGTCGTTTGTGGTGAAGGAACCCACCTAAGGGCTTTCTGCCCTCAGGCTAAAAGGTTGAGGCCACCTCTCCTACCCACCCCAGTGACACAACCATCAACACCACCAGTAGCAGAGATGGCAGCAACAACTGTAGCAGCAACAACAGAAGCAACTATAACAGCAACAACCCCAGCAACAGTAGCAAAACCAACACCACTACCACCACCAGCAAAACCAACACCACCACCACCCAACGCTTCAGAACTAGCACCAGCGCCTACACCATCCACCACACTACAACCAAAACTAACGGCTGTGGAGGATTTTCCACTCCCCGGCCTATCACAACTGGAGACAGATTGTGACGACGAGGAGTGGGAAACGATATCCGGAAAAAAAAAAAGAAACCAAAAAAGAAAAAATTCTCTTCCTTCCCCCTCCAAAAACAAAATACAGAGGGAAACAAATAAACTAAGAAACAAAAAAGTTAGGACAGATATGCCACCATCCACACCAGCATCACCAACCCCATCAACCCAAACACCAACACCATCACCATCATTAACTCCAACACCACCATCACCTACACCACAAAAGTCACCAAAATGCGAAACAGAAACAAACCCACAACAAACGCAAACAAAGCAAAACAACCAAAACGATACACACTACACAGCATTAAATTTGAACAACAAGCAATTATTACACTACATCAAACACAACACCAGCATCACAGAAAAAGACTACACAACAACCCCAAAATTCACACCACCTCCACACATACAAATCACTCGCATCACACAGAAAACGTACATGACACTAAAACAAAAATTCCCCAAAGACATCGGAGACTTCTGATAAGCACTCTCCAGGAGGATTTATAAGGACATACTTCCTGAGGAGGCCACAAGCAGTGAAAAGGATGGAAAAACCGTCCTTCCCCTACGAGAAGTAAGGTAAGTGGTCTTTCCCATCTTTTCCACTCCTTTTCAACATGACCTCACTCAGAATAGGCAGCATAAATGCGCGTAGCTTGGGGTCGTCATGGAAGCAGGGCCACCTGCTCAACGACCTCAGGTCACTAAACATAGATGTAGTGGCCATCAGCGAGACCAGAATCTCCGAAGCACAGGCTTTCGCACCGATCTTCGGCGGCTACGATGTGTACGCATCTCCCAGCCGTCCGGGATCGGGGGGAGGAGTTGCTGTGCTTTTTCGGAGAGGTTTGGATCTTGCCATACGGGCCATCTTCCTGGAACCAGAAGGTAAGTTGGTGGTGCTGGACGTGACCAGCGGAGACGGGCAAGCTTTCAGGTTAGTGGCCGTCTATGCCCCGACAGGAGCAGGGCGGCCTGATTTCTTCCGGCGTCTGGAGACCTTTCTTGGAACGTCCCGCTCTTTAGTGTTAGTGGGCGACTGGAACGGGATCTTAGATGCACGCTGGGATTGTGTGGGATTAGTGGATAGGGAAGGAGGGTGCAAGAGTCTCACCAACCTGCTCAGACGTTTTGAACTGTCTGACAGGTACCGAATGGATTTCCCGAATGTACCAATGTGGACTTGGACAAATCGCATAGGGTCATCCAGATCATATCTAGATAGAGTATTTTGTAGGGAAATGGATAGGTCTAGCATAGGCTGTCCACAATTCAAGATAGTCAGCTACACGGACCACAAATTCGTGATCTGTGTGCTTGACTTAGATAAGCTTCATAGACGAGGACCCGGCTACTGGAAGCTAAACGCGTCCTTACCAGCGCGCAAGGCCTACAGAGACCGGATTAGCGAACTAGTTAGGCGGGCGTTGACGGGGGCCATCGTCAACAACAAGTGGTGGTTTGCTCTGAAAAGAGCAATTAGAATAGAGTCCATTAGGTTTAGTAAGACTTTAGCAATAGAGAAAAATAGAGCAGAGGGAGAATTAGTTAGAAAATTAGATGAGGCGCTTAGCAAAGGCATCGCGACCGACGTACTTGCGGCGAAATTGGCCCTTGACCAATTCTTCAATGCAAAGCACGAAGGCTGCGTTGTCAGAGCTAGGGTGCGTGCTCTCAGACACGAGGGGACGAAAGCCGTTCAATGGGCCCGAGTGGCGGAGGCGCGTCGTGGCAACAAAGCCACGATCCTGTCTTTGGTGGACCACGACGGGCGCATGCTACTCGATCCCGGGCAAATGTGTGAAGCTTTTCAGCGACACTTCGCTCAACTGTTCGGGGGCAGTGGCGGACCGGATCGAGGGATAGACTTTAGTGTCTACCTCGACGGACTGCCGCGGCTTTCGGCCACTGAGGCGGAGTGTTGCGAAAAGCCGATAACAACCGCTGAAGTACGGGATGCAATGACTAGTTGCACAAGGGGTAAATCGCCTGGTTTGGATGGTCTGCCCTATGAACTTTACGTACAAATGCCAAACTTGTTCGGAGGCCTCTTGGCGGACGTCTACTGCAACTGGCAACAGAACGGGAGAATTCCCAGCTCTGTGAGCCGAGCAGCGGTGGCGCTGCTGAGAAAGGATCCGAACAAGGGGGATAACATAGATAATTTTAGGCCCATAACTCTGCTAAACACAGAGTTCAAGATTTTGGCCAAGGTGCTAGCAAAGAGGTTGGCGCTTGTCGTTGGTGGTCTGGTGGGAGAGGCACAGACATGCGCCATTCCCGACAGATCCATCCACGACAACCTCCACCTCATGCGATACATCGTAGAGAGGGTAGCTAGGGAACCTGGCACGGGTGGGTCTTTGATCAATTTAGATCAGTCGAAAGCCTTCGATAGGGTCGACCATCGTTACCTAGCGGCAGTCCTGAGGGCGGCTGGCTTTGGGCCCGTCTTCAGAGGCTGGATCGCTGCCATGCACAGCGACATCTGCTCTGTAGTGAGAGTGAACGGTCACCTTTCGGAACCGTTCAACATCATGCGCTCGGTCCGCCAAGGATGTCCCCTCTCGTCCCTATTGTACGTATTGACTATCGAGCCATTACTGCACAAACTGGAGACGTTGAGGGAGGTCCCGCGCGAACTAGGATGCGGAAGATCCGTGTCAGCATATGCGGACGATGTCACCGTAGTGGTGTCGAACGCCAAACACATCGAGGCGATCGGCACTACACTAAGAGAATACGAAGCGGTGACAGGAGCAATGATCAACCAGGAAAAGTCAGTGGGCCTGCAGCTCGGCACCTGGAGAGGCAGGTCCATGCCGTCCAACAGCGTCGTCGGGCGCTGGACGGACGGACCGGTTAAATTGCTAGGGGTCTGGTTCGGTCCAGACCTCCAGACGGACAAAAACTGGGACGAGGTGACGAGCAGGGTGGCTTCTCTCACCCAGAAATGGGCCGAGAGGAAGCTATCCCTGAAAGGTCGAGCGGAGGTGGCGAATGCGTACATCGCATCCGTCATCTACTACCGCCTGACCGTCGTACCTTGTCCTAAGCCCCGCCTGACTGCGCTGGAGCGTTTGCTCTTTCGCTTCTTGTGGAAGGGACGCGCTCCGATGGTCAGGCGGTCCATCTGCTGTCAACACCCGCTACGTGGAGGGCTGGGCATGCCGTGGCTGATGATGCGCAGACACGCGCTCAGGCTACGACATCTCCACCTCTTCCTCGACGGTGATCAGGTGTGGTCGCCGTTTGCAAGACACGTTTTTCCCCAGCTCGTCTCCTTGACGGAGCTGCAGTCCTGGGTCAAGCGAAGACCGAGAGGGAGCGCTTGGAGACTGGAATGTCTTCAGGCGCTCACAGCCCTCGACCAATCGGGCAATGTGATCGGTGGAAACTCCACCTTGGCGTTCTATAGGGGATTGGTGGAGGGGAAGAGTGACGACGTACTTGGAGAAACTCTAGGCGTCGACGAAAATCAACTAGCCAATCTCTTCGGAAGGACTTTCGGGCCGGGGCCTATGGACAACTTCCAGAAATCCCTGGCCTGGCAGTGCTACCGAGGAGCTTTGCCAGTTCGGGATAAACTCTACAGGCATGGAGGTGCCGTCAGCCGGGCATGTCCGAGATGCGCGCAGGGCGACGAAACCGTCCTGCACGCACTCGTCCAGTGTCCGAGCATTGCTGACTTGTGGGATTATGTCGAACACCTGCTGTCACGTGTAGGACGGATCCAGCTATCAGCTGAGTCCATCGTGAGGATTGCCCCGCCCCCTTCCTTTAGCCTGGAAGGGCAGGCAGTTTTTATCTGTCTGGTGGCCATGGCGAAAGAGATAGTATGGTGGACACGTTTGAAAGGGCTGAAGACGAGCACTTACCTCTTCGGTGATGCCCTGATTAACTTTTTCAAATTTCATTTGAAAAGGAAAATCAGGGTAGAGAGGGAAGTGCTCTCTTCCCAGCATTTTGTTGAAATATGGGTGAGAGAAGCAAGTATGGCCCGAATGAATGGGCCTTCTCTGAGTATGTGTCTGTAAATCAAAGGTGGAAAACTGGGAGAGAGCACTTGCCCTGGTGGTCAGGGCCACTGTGGTTTTTTAATGGGCTTTCTCCACAAATGTCCCTTGGAAGTCTCCCCCCTATTGGGGAATTTTTCTTTGTTATTTTATTTCAACCTCTGTTTTTTTACACGCAGAAATGCCCATTTGTACCGTCCTGTATTGTCCTGTACTGTCCTTAATGTCTACTTTATGTGAACCCTTGTGGTTAATAAAGAAAACATTATTATTATTATTATTATTATTATTATTATTATTATTATTATTATTATTATTATTATTATTATTCTTTGAGTCTCAGTCATCGATGTTAGTTAACTGGAAAGTTTGTTTAAATGAATATCAAGCCACTACCTGCAGCCTCAGATATTCAGGACGTATCGGAGGGTTCTTGCTGTTCCCAGCAAGCATGCCTTTTGAAGTGTTTCAAAAAGCGGGGCGGGGCCAATTTTCTTTAACCAACCCTGGAACCTCCTTGAGATAGTACCTAGTGCGCCTATGACAACCAGGACCACTTTGACCTCATGGCAGTTCCAAATCCTTTTTACCTCCCACTTTAAGTCATGGTATCGATTAATTTTCTCCCTCTCCTTCTCTTGCACTCTCGTGTCGAATGGGCAGGCCACATCCACAATCAGGCAAGATCTTTTTTCCTTGTCCCAAACCACCAGGTCAGGTTCATTGTGTTCCAGTTTCTTGTCCGTCTGTATCCTAAAATCCCACAGCAGCTTCAAAAGATCGTTTTCTATCACCGCCTCTGGCTTATGCCCATACCACTTCTCAGAATGTGGTAAATTGCTTACTTTGCATAGGTGCCAGTAGATCACCCTGCCCATCACATCATGTCTCCAGCCTTTATAGTGAGTCTGGGTTAGGTGTTAACACTCGGATACAATGTGAGCCACAGTCTCCTCTCTATCTCCACAGATCCTGCACAGTGGGCTAGCCTCCTCCTTGTAAATATGGTGTTTCGGTCACTTCAATTATTATTATTATTATTATTATTATTATTATTATTATTATTACAGCTGCATTTATCTTGCCTTTATGTTCATACGAGTTATCACCAAGTCACAACCAGTGACCTCAAGAGACAACAAGGTCCGCCATGTTCAAGAAAGAACATACATACTCACACATGCATCTTTAGGTGTTTAGACTTGTGATGTACTTATATTAACAGAATCTTCCTTAGCATATGGGCAGTTCCCATTAGTACTATCTTTTGTATTTCTCCTAGAGCGCCTACAACCACTGGTATTGTTTTAGTTCTCAATTTCCACATCATTCCAATTTCTATCTCCAGGTCCTTATACTTGCTCAATTTTTCAAATGTTTTTATAGATACAATCTTCTTCTACTTCTACTTCTACTTCTTCTTCTTCTTCTTCTTCTTATTATTATTATTATTGAATGCCATGGTTGACGGAGGCTCGGCTCTGTAAGGTATAGTAATTTTTAACCGTTAAAACAATTGTAAATTGTTTAAAACTTGAACCAAATTGTTGATAAAGACACCCTCCTCCTCGTGAGAGGGGTCTTTCTGTCCGTTATTTGGCCCTTCGGGGTTAAATAGCCAGTTATTGGGGTTTTGTACCCAAAATTTCATTTTAAACAAAAAAACATGGCTACCAAAAAAAAAAAATTTCATACGTCACTCCCACTCATTCCGTCTTCTTCTTCCTCAATCATCACTACAGGAGAGAGAAGATTGTCTCTCTCCCTCCCTTCTTTAAATGTGTCTCTCTCCCTACCTTCTCTTTCGCAAGCGACGAAAGAAAAGAAAAGTCTCGTGCAAAGCGTGCAAGGTTTCTCCACGACGACGACGACAGCGACGAAACAGGTGTGCGGGAAATACGAAAACCCAGTTCATTCGTCTGACGTCAGGAATAATAGCAGTAGCAGCCGTAATAACAACAGCAACAGTGACAATGAAAACAACAGTAGCAGCCGCAACAGCATCACCAGCAGCATAAACAACAACAGCATTAGCAGCAGCAACACCAACAACAACCACAGCAACAGCGGCGGAGGCAGTAGTCGTAGTACCTGCAGCAACAACAAAAGTACCAGCAGCTCTGACGACAACAACAACAGCAGAGAAAAACCAATCTCATTTGCAGGTATTGCGAAAAACCTGGAAACAATCCTCATAACAAATGAGGAATTAGAGGAAGCGAAGAAGATGGTGACAAAGAACGGACACCGAGCAATCTGCAAGGCAGCGAAAAATTTTTTCGAAACCCAAGAGCACTGTACGGTCACGTACCGTACAGTAAGTACAAAATCCCGTAGGGTGGAAAGAGCCACAGAGGCCCAAATACAAAAAGCCTTGGGGTCTGTGTGGCAGAGGAAAACGCACATCACCCGAGGCAAAAAATACGCCACCGTAGACGTACTTTTTGCCACACCCCAGGAGGCAAAGGCCCAATCAGTAGTGACCCTAAGGAGCGAGGAAATGGTGTTGGTGCCCTCCTACTGCGGGCAAAAAATTGTGAGGGTCAAACTGACCCACGTCCCCCCCGGAATGACCCCTTCTTGGCTGGCCGCGTCTGTCCTCGTCGGAATCGAGGACAAAACAACTGTACTGCAAGTACAGAAAAAAGTAAGAGAAGATTGGGTCGGCTCCTCCATTGAGATGCTAATCCAAACCAACCAGGAGTGCATCGAAGCTATCCCGGATGTGATAGACTTCGATAACGGCACTCAACTGCCCATAAGTGTTGAGGGCAAACGCCCGAAATGCTTTCGCTGTGGATCGAAGACTCACCTCAGGGCCTTCTGCAACGAGAAGACCCTGAGAAAGGAGAAAACCCCCCTCCTCCCGAATCCGGTTCCACGGCTACCAGCAACAGGACAAGCGGCAACCAGGAACGATAGGTCCGTGACACCCATACCCACTCCACGGAAATCAAAGACAGCAGCAGCAGTGGAAATATTAACAACAACAACAGCAATACCAAATGCAGCTGCAACAGAGACTCCAGTGCAAACATCACCAACAACAACAAGTGAAAGAGTGGAGCTGGTACCCCTCCCCGACCTTACAGAATCAGACATGGAGTGTGAGGTGGGAGAGGGATGGCAAAAGGTCTCAAGAAGGCACAAACGCAGAAGCAGCGCATCGTCGCCTTTGAAAAGGGAGGAAAGAAATGAGAAAAGGGTAAAGTCTACTGCAAAGAGACCCACAGCAGCAACACCACCAACACCATCACCACCCACACCAGCACCACCATCACCACCGGCGACAACCCCACCGCCAACAACACCTTCAACACCACCACCACAAGCACCAACATCGCAAACACAACAACAAAACACACACACCCAGCAACAACGACAAGAAAATAGCAGAACCACACCCCACCCCCAGAAAAACAAATGCACGGCAATAAACACACACAACAAGAAACTAATGACTTACATAATTGAACACACAGACATTTCACAACAGGACTACATAATACCAGCACCAATCAAAACGCCAACTAACATAAGACTGCTAAAAATAGCACAGAAACAATACACAAACATTAAAACGAAATTCCCCAACGCAGTTGGTGATTTCAGGGACCTAGGAGGAACCATTAATCGAAGAGTATATTCAGACATTCTCTTAGAAGAGCCGACGACCAGCCGAAGGGACGATTCAACGGTCCCTTCACCAGACGATCAAGTGAAAAGGGATGTAAAAACCATCCCTCCTCTACCAAAAATACGGTAAGTGGTCTTTCCCATCTTTTCCACTCTATTTTAAACATGACCTCACTCAGAATAGGCAGCATAAATGCGCGTGGCTTGGGGTCGTCATGGAAGCAGGGTCACCTGCTCAACGACCTCAGGTCACTAAACATAGATGTAGTGGCCATCAGCGAGACCAGAATCTCCGAAGCACGGGCCTTCGCACCGATCTTCGGCGGCTACGATGTGTACGCATCTCCCAGCCGTCCTGGATCGGGTGGAGGAGTTGCTGTGCTTTTTCGGAGAGGTTTGGATCTCGCCATACGGGCCATCTTCCTGGACCCAGAGGGTAAGCTGGTGGTGCTGGACGTGACCAGCGGAGACGGGCAAGCTTTCAGGCTAGTGGCCGTCTATGCCCCGACAGGAGCAGGGCGGCCTGATTTCTTCCGGCGTCTGGAGACCTTTCTTGGAACGTCGCGCTCTTTAGTGTTAGTGGGCGACTGGAACGGGATCTTAGATGCACGCTGGGACTGTGTGGGATTAGCGGATAGGGGTGGAGGGTGCAAGAGCCTCACCAACCTGCTCAGGCGTTTTGAACTGTCTGACAGGTACCGATTGGATTTCCCGAATGTGCCAATGTGGACTTGGACAAACCGCATAGGGTCATCCAGATCATATCTAGATAGAGTATTTTGTAGGGAAATAGATAGGTCTAGCATAGGCTGTCCACAATTCAAGATAGTCAGCTACACGGACCACAAATTCGTGATCTGTGTGCTTGACTTAGATAGGCTTCATAGACGAGGACCCGGCTACTGGAAGCTAAACGCGTCCTTACCAGCGCGCAAGGCCTACAGAGACCGGATTAGCGAACTAGTTAAGCGGGCGTTGACGGGGGCCATCGTCAACAACAAGTGGTGGTTTGCTCTGAAAAGAGCGATTAGAATAGAATCGATTAGGTTTAGTAAGGCTTTAGCAATAGAGAAAAATAGAGCAGAGGGAGAACTAGTTAGAAAATTAGACGAGGCGCTTAGCAAAGGCATTGCGACCGACGTGCTTGCGGCGAAATTGGCCCTTGACCAATTCTTCAATGCAAAGCACGAAGGCTGCGTTGTCAGAGCTAGGGTGCGTGCTCTCAGACACGAGGGGACGAAAGCCGTTCAATGGGCCCGAGTGGCGGAGGCGCGTCGTGGCAACAAAGCCACGATCCGGTCTTTGGTGGACCACGACGGGCGCATGCTACTCGATCCCGGGCAAATGTGTGAAGCTTTTCAGCGACACTTCGCTCAGCTGTTCGGGGGCAGCGGGGGGCCGGGTAGAGGGATGGACTTTAGTGTCTACCTCGACGGACTGCCGCGGCTCTCGGCCACTGAGGCGAAGTGTTGCGAAAAGCCGATAACAGCCGCTGAAGTAAGGGAGGCAATGACTGGCTGCACAAGGGGTAAATCGCCTGGTTTGGATGGTCTGCCCTATGAACTTTACGTACAGATGCCAGACTTGTTCGGAGGCCTCTTGGCGGACGTCTACTGCAACTGGCAACAGAACGGGAGAATTCCCAGTTCTGTGAGCCGAGGAGCGGTGGCACTGCTGAGAAAGGATCCGAACAAGGGGGATAACATAGACAATTTCCGGCCCATAACTCTGCTAAACACAGAGTTTAAGATTTTGGCCAAGGTGCTAGCAAAGAGGTTGGCGCTTGTCGTTGGTGGTCTGGTGGGAGAGGCGCAGACATGCGCCATTCCCGACAGATCCATCCACGACAACCTCCACCTCATGCGATACATCGTAGAGAGGGTAGCTAGGGAACCTGGCACGGGTGGGTCCTTGATCAATTTAGATCAGTCGAAAGCTTTCGATAGGGTCGACCATCGTTACCTAGCGGCAGTCCTGAGGGCGGCTGGCTTTGGGCCCGTCTTCAGAGGCTGGATCGCTGCCATGCACAGCGACATCTGCTCTGTGGTGAGAGTGAACGGTCACCTGTCGGAACCGTTCAACATCATGCGCTCGGTCCGCCAAGGATGTCCCCTCTCGTCCCTCTTGTACGTATTGACTCTCGAGCCATTACTGCACAAACTGGAGACGTTGAGGGGAGTCCCGCGCGAACTAGGATGCGGAAGATCCGTGTCAGCATATGCGGACGATGTCACCGTAGTGGTGTCGAACGCCAAACACATCGAGGCGATCGGCACTACACTAAGAGAATACGAAGCGGTGACAGGAGCAATGATCAACCAGGAAAAGTCAGTGGGCCTGCAGCTCGGCACCTGGAGAGGCAGGTCCATGCCGTCCAACAGCGTCGTCGGGCGCTGGACGGACGGACCGGTTAAATTGCTAGGGGTCTGGTTCGGTCCGGACCTCCAGACGGACAAAAACTGGGACGAGGTGACGAGCAGGGTGGCTTCTCTCACCCAGAAATGGGCGGAGAGGAAGCTATCCCTGAAAGGTCGAGCGGAGGTGGCTAACGCGTACATCGCGTCTGTCATCTGCTACCGCCTAACCGTCGTACCTTGTCCTAAGCCTCGCCTGACTGCGCTGGAGCGTTTGCTCTTTCGCTTTTTGTGGAAGGGACGTGCTCCGATGGTCAGGCGGTCCATCTGTTGTCAACACCCGCTACGTGGAGGGCTGGGCATGCCGTGGCTGATGATGCGCAGGCACGCGCTCAGGCTACGACATCTCCACCTCTTCCTCGACGGTGATCAGGTGTGGTCGCCGTTTGCTAGACGCGTTTTTCCCCAGCTCGTTTCCTTGACGGAGCTGCAGTCCTGGGTCAAGCGAAGACCGAGAGGGAGCGCCTGGAGACTGGAATGTCTTCAGGCGCTCACAGCCCTCGACCAATCGGGCAATGTGATCGGTGGAAACTCCACCTCGGCGTTCTATAGAGGATTAGTGGAGGGGAAGAGCGACGACGTACTTGGGGAAACTCTAGGCGTCGACGAAAATCAACTAGCCAATCTCTTCGGAAGAACCTTCGGGCCAGGGCCTATGGACAACTTCCAGAAATCTCTGGCCTGGCAGTGCTACCGAGGAGCCTTGCCAGTTCGGGATAAACTCTACAGGCATGGAGGTGCCGTCAGCCGGGCATGTCCGAGATGCGCGCAGGGCGACGAAACCGTCCTGCACGCACTCGTCCAGTGTCCGAAAATTGCTGACTTGTGGGTTTATGTCGAACACCTGCTGTCGCGTTTAGGACGGATCCAGCTATCATCTGAGTCTATCGTGAGGATTGCCCCGCCCTCCTCCTTTAGCCGGGAAGGGCAGGCAGTTTTTATCTGTCTGGTGGCCATGGCGAAAGAGATAGTATGGTGGACACGTTTGAAAGGGCTGAAGACGAGCACTTACCTCTTCGGTGATGCTCTGATTGACTTTTTCAAATTTCATTTGAAAAGGAAAATCAGAGTAGAGAAGGAAGTGCTCTCTTCCCAGCATTTTGTTGAAAGATGGGTGAGAGAAGCAAGAATGGCCCGAGTGAATGGGCCGACTCTGAGTATATATCTGTAAACTAAAGGTGGAAAACTGGGAGAGGGCACTTGCCTTGGTGGTCAGGGTCATTGTGGCTTTTTACTGGGCTTTCTCCACAAATGTCCCTCCGAAGTCTCCCCCCTATTGGGGAATTTTTCATTGTTATTTTCATTGTTATTTTTGTTACATCCTCTATTTTTGTTTTTTTTACACGCAGAAATGCCCATTTGTACCGTCCTGCATTGTCCTGCACTGTCCTTAATGTCTACTTTATGTAAACCCTTGTGGTTAATAAAGAAATCATTATTATTATTATTATCATTATTGTTCTTTGAGTCTCAGTCATTGATGTTAGTTAACTGGAAAGTTTGTTTAAATGAATATCAAGCCACTACCTGCAGCCTCAGATATTCAGGACGTATCGGAGGGTTCTTGCTGTTCCCAGCAAGCATGCCTTTTGAAGCGCTCCAAAAAGCGTGGCGGGGCCAATTTTCTTTAACCATCCCTGGAAACTTTTTGAGATAGTACCTAGTGCGCCTATGACAATCGGGACCACTTTGACTTCATGGCAATTCCAAATCCTTTTTACCTCCCACTTAAAGTCCTGGTATCGGTTAATTTTCTCCCCTCCTTCTCTTGCACTCTCGTGTCAAATGGGCAGGCTACATCCACAATCAGGCACGATCTTTTTTCCTTGTCCAAAACCACCAGGTCAGGTCTACTGTCTTCTTCTTCTTCTTCTTCTTCTTCTTCTTCTTCTTCTTCTTCTTATTATTATTATTATTATTATTATTATTATTATTATTATTATTATTATGTAGACACGTATTTCCCCAGCTCGTCTCATTGACGGTGCTGCAGTCTTGGGTCAAGCGAAGACCGAGAGGGAGCGCTTGGAGACTGGAATGTCTTCAGACGCTCACAGCCCTCGACCAGTCGGGCAATGTGATCGGTGGAAACTCCACCATGGCGTTCTATAGAGGATTAGTGGAGGGAAAGAGCGACGACGTACTTGGGGAAACTCTAGGCGTCGACGAAAATCAACTAGCCAATCTCTTCTGAAGAACTTTCGGGGCGAGGCCTATGGACAACTTCCATAAATCCTTGCCTGGCAGTGCTACTGAGGAGCTTTGCCAGTTCGGGACAAACTCTACAGGCATGGAGGTGCCGTCAGCCGAGCATGTCCGAGATGCCCACAGGGCGACGAAACCGTCCTGCACGACCTCGTCCAGTGTCCGAGCATTGCTACTTGTGGGTTTATGTCGAACACCTGCTGTCACATGTAGGACGGATCCAGCTATCAGCTGAGTCCATCGTGAGGAATGTCCCGCCCTCTTCCTTTAGCCGGGAAGGGCAGGCAATTTTTATCCCTCTGGTGGCCATGGCGAAAGAGATAGTATGGTGGACGCGTCTGAAAGGGCTGAAGATGAGCACTTACCTCTTCGGTGATGCCCTGATTAACTTTTTCAAATTTAATTTGAAAAGGAAAATCAGGGTAGAGAGGGAAGTGCTCTCTTCCCAGCATTTTGTTGAAAGATGGGTGAGAGAGGCAAGAGTGGCCCGCGTGAATGTGCCTGTAAATTAAAGGTGGAAAACTGGGAGAGGTCACTTGCCCTGGTGGTCAGGGTCACCGTGGCTTTCTTAATGGGCTTTCTACACGAATGTCCCTCGGAAGTCTCGCCCCTATTGGGGAATGTTTCATTGTTTCTTTTTTATTACATCCTCTGTCTTTATTTTTTTACACGCAGAAATGCCCATTTGTACCGTCCTGCATTGTCCTGCACTGTCCTTAATGTCTACTTTATGTAAACCCTTGTGGTTAATAAAGAAATCATTATTATTATTATTATTATTATTATTATTATTATTATTATTATTATTATTATTATTATTCTTTGAGTCTCAGTCATCGATGTTAGTTAACTGGAAAGTTTGTTTAAATGAATATCAAGCCACTACCTGCAGCCTCAGATATTCAGGACGTATCGGAGGGTTCTTGCTGTTCCCAGCAAGCATGCCTTTTGAAGTGTTTCAAAAAGCGGGGCGGGGCCAATTTTCTTTAACCAACCCTGGAACCTCCTTGAGATAGTACCTAGTGCGCCTATGACAACCAGGACCACTTTGACCTCATGGCAGTTCCAAATCCTTTTTACCTCCCACTTTAAGTCATGGTATCGATTAATTTTCTCCCTCTCCTTCTCTTGCACTCTCGTGTCGAATGGGCAGGCCACATCCACAATCAGGCAAGATCTTTTTTCCTTGTCCCAAACCACCAGGTCAGGTTCATTGTGTTCCAGTTTCTTGTCCGTCTGTATCCTAAAATCCCACAGCAGCTTCAAAAGATCGTTTTCTATCACCGCCTCTGGCTTATGCCCATACCACTTCTCAGAATGTGGTAAATTGCTTACTTTGCATAGGTGCCAGTAGATCACCCTGCCCATCACATCATGTCTCCAGCCTTTATAGTGAGTCTGGGTTAGGTGTTAACACTCGGATACAATGTGAGCCACAGTCTCCTCTCTATCTCCACAGATCCTGCACAGTGGGCTAGCCTCCTCCTTGTAAATATGGTGTTTCGGTCACTTCAATTATTATTATTATTATTATTATTATTATTATTATTATTATTACAGCTGCATTTATCTTGCCTTTATGTTCATACGAGTTATCACCAAGTCACAACCAGTGACCTCAAGAGACAACAAGGTCCGCCATGTTCAAGAAAGAACATACATACTCACACATGCATCTTTAGGTGTTTAGACTTGTGATGTACTTATATTAACAGAATCTTCCTTAGCATATGGGCAGTTCCCATTAGTACTATCTTTTGTATTTCTCCTAGAGCGCCTACAACCACTGGTATTGTTTTAGTTCTCAATTTCCACATCATTCCAATTTCTATCTCCAGGTCCTTATACTTGCTCAATTTTTCAAATGTTTTTATAGATACAATCTTCTTCTACTTCTACTTCTACTTCTTCTTCTTCTTCTTCTTCTTATTATTATTATTATTATCATTATTGTTCTTTGAGTCTCAGTCATTGATGTTAGTTAACTGGAAAGTTTGTTTAAATGAATATCAAGCCACTACCTGCAGCCTCAGATATTCAGGACGTATCGGAGGGTTCTTGCTGTTCCCAGCAAGCATGCCTTTTGAAGCGCTCCAAAAAGCGTGGCGGGGCCAATTTTCTTTAACCATCCCTGGAAACTTTTTGAGATAGTACCTAGTGCGCCTATGACAATCGGGACCACTTTGACTTCATGGCAATTCCAAATCCTTTTTACCTCCCACTTAAAGTCCTGGTATCGGTTAATTTTCTCCCCTCCTTCTCTTGCACTCTCGTGTCAAATGGGCAGGCTACATCCACAATCAGGCACGATCTTTTTTCCTTGTCCAAAACCACCAGGTCAGGTCTACTGTCTTCTTCTTCTTCTTCTTCTTCTTCTTCTTCTTCTTCTTCTTCTTCTTCTTATTATTATTATTATTATTATTATTATTATTATTATTATTATTATTATGTAGACACGTATTTCCCCAGCTCGTCTCATTGACGGTGCTGCAGTCTTGGGTCAAGCGAAGACCGAGAGGGAGCGCTTGGAGACTGGAATGTCTTCAGACGCTCACAGCCCTCGACCAGTCGGGCAATGTGATCGGTGGAAACTCCACCATGGCGTTCTATAGAGGATTAGTGGAGGGAAAGAGCGACGACGTACTTGGGGAAACTCTAGGCGTCGACGAAAATCAACTAGCCAATCTCTTCTGAAGAACTTTCGGGGCGAGGCCTATGGACAACTTCCATAAATCCTTGCCTGGCAGTGCTACTGAGGAGCTTTGCCAGTTCGGGACAAACTCTACAGGCATGGAGGTGCCGTCAGCCGAGCATGTCCGAGATGCCCACAGGGCGACGAAACCGTCCTGCACGACCTCGTCCAGTGTCCGAGCATTGCTACTTGTGGGTTTATGTCGAACACCTGCTGTCACATGTAGGACGGATCCAGCTATCAGCTGAGTCCATCGTGAGGAATGTCCCGCCCTCTTCCTTTAGCCGGGAAGGGCAGGCAATTTTTATCCCTCTGGTGGCCATGGCGAAAGAGATAGTATGGTGGACGCGTCTGAAAGGGCTGAAGATGAGCACTTACCTCTTCGGTGATGCCCTGATTAACTTTTTCAAATTTAATTTGAAAAGGAAAATCAGGGTAGAGAGGGAAGTGCTCTCTTCCCAGCATTTTGTTGAAAGATGGGTGAGAGAGGCAAGAGTGGCCCGCGTGAATGTGCCTGTAAATTAAAGGTGGAAAACTGGGAGAGGTCACTTGCCCTGGTGGTCAGGGTCACCGTGGCTTTCTTAATGGGCTTTCTACACGAATGTCCCTCGGAAGTCTCGCCCCTATTGGGGAATGTTTCATTGTTTCTTTTTTATTACATCCTCTGTCTTTATTTTTTTACACGCAGAAATGCCCATTTGTACCGTCCTGTATTGTCCTGTATTGTCCTGTATTGCCCTTAATGTCTTACTTTGTGTAAACCCTTGTGGTTACTAAAGAAAGCATTATTATTATTATTATTATTATTATTATTATTATTATTATTATTATTATTATTATTGTTATTACTCCTTGAGTCTCAGTCATTGATGTTAGTTACTGGAAAGTTTGTTGGAATGAATATTAAGCCACTACCTGCAGCCTCAGATATTCAGGACATATCGGAGGGTTCTTGCTGTTCCCAGCAAGCATGCCTTTTGAAGCGTTCCAAAAAGCGTGAAGGGGCCGATTTTCTTTAACCATCCCTGGAAACTTTTGGAGATAGTCCCTAGTGCGCCTATGACAATCGGGATCACTTTGACTTCATGGCAGTTCCAAATCCTTTTTACCTCCCACTTTAAGGCCTGGTATCGGTTAATTTTCTCCCTCTCCTTCTCTTGCACTCTCGTGTCGAATGGGCAGGCCACATCCACAATCAGGCACGATCTTTTTTCTTTGTCCACAACCACCAGCTCAGGTCTATTGTGTTCCAGTTTCTCGTCCGTCTGTATCCTAAAATCCCACAGCACCTTCACCTGATCGTTCTCTATCACCGCCTCTGGCTTATGCTCATACCACTTCGCAGAATGTGGTAAATTGTTTACTTTGCACAGGTGCCAGTGGATCACCCTGCCCATCACATCATGTCTCCAGCCTTTATAGTGGGTCTGGGCTAGGTGTTTACACTCGGATACAATGTGAGACACAGTCTCCTCTCTCTCTCCACAGATCCTGCACAGTGGGCTAGCCTCCTCCTTCGTTTTGAGGGCCTGCACCTGCCAGCCATTAACATTCCTTCTGTAGCCTTTTTAAGGTCTTCTCTTTTCAACTATTTCCATGTCTGTGGATCTCTAAATTCAGTTTTCTCAAAGAAGGTACTATGAAGGGATTTTTCCTGAAGGCTGCTCTTTCTCCTTGATGTTATTTCCTCCTTGGACATCCCCTGGCCTATTGTCCCCTCCTTCAGTACAGTTCTGAGCATTGGCTCCTTACTATCAGTCACGTATTTGTGTAGGTTGTTTTTCTCCATCTGAACACAATCCTCTATGCTGATAAGACCTCTTCCACGCTCAGATCTCCTTAAGTAGAGTCTATCGACATCAATCCTCTTGTGGAACATGTTGTAGATAGTCAATAGCTTCCTAGTCTTCCTATCCATTTCTTTTTGTTCAGCAACATTCCATCTCAGAATTCCCGCACTGTACCTAATAATAGACACAGCTCGGGAATTTACTGCGCTTATGGCATTTCTGCTGTTCAGATGTGACTTCAATACGCTCCTTACTCTCCGAATGTATTCTGTTCTGAACAATTCCTTCATTTTTTTGTTCTTTATGCCATCAGCCTCCAGAACGCTCAAATACTTGTATCCTTCCTCAGAGTCAATTTCCTTTATCATCTCACCTGTTGGTATCTGGATTCCGTTACTTCTGCTCAACCTATCCCTCCTCATCACAATGACTCGACACTTACTAATACCAAATTGCATTCATATATCACTGCTGAAAATACGGACAGTGTCAACAAGCACACCCAACTCCTTCTCACTCTTCCCGAAGAGCTTAAGATTGTACATGAAGAGGAGGTGATTGATGGTAAGCCCTCCCTTTCCCAACCTGTATCCTGCTCTCACTTTTCGCAGTACACTGGTCAGGGGCATCAGGGCAAGGACAAACAACAGAGGGGACAGGCTATCTCCCTGGAAGATACCTCTCTTGATCTTCACGCTTCCCAAGGATTCTCCAGTTGATGTCAACTCTGTTTCCCAGGACCTCATACTTTTGCCCAACAACTGTCTGATGTTATCTGCCACCTTGAAGATCTCCAGGCTTTTGGTGATCCAAGAATGAGGCACCATGTCAAATGCCTTTTTGTAGTCTATCCATCCCATGGCAAGATCAGTGTGTCTCCTCTTGCAATTCCCCATTACCATCTTATCAATAAGTAACTGGTCCTTTGTACCACGTGACTTCTTTCGGCATACTTTCTGTTCGTCCGGTAACAAGTCGTTTGTGTGGAGGTGATGGTAGATTTCCTCAGACATAATGCTCGTCAACAGTTTCCACATTACGGACAGACATGTGATAGGTCTATAGTTGGTAACATCATTATCCTTGATTCGGTCTTTCATTATCAGAACTGTGGTACCTTTTGTCAACCACTCTGGTACCTCACCTGACATCAAGCATTCATTGAACATGGTTGTCAGTTTCGGGTGGAGGGATGTTATATTTTTAATCCAATACCCCTGCGCACCATCTGAGCCTGGTGATTTCCAGTTGGTTAGTTTTTTGGCCTGCCCCTTAAGAGTTTCAACTGTGATACTCAAATCAGTTTGTTGGTGTGCCTGTTCACTGATCTCCTTCTGTACTGTCTCAATCCACACTGCCTGGTCATTATGTCTAACATCCTGCTCCCATATTCCTCTCCAGAATGTTTTAGTTTGTTCCGCCTCAGGGATCAAGTCGTTGCCTCTTTCTTTCTCTTCAAGCTGTCCAAACAGCATCTTCTGGTTGTTGTTGAACATGCGGTTCTGTTTATACTGACTGACTCTGTTCTCGTATCGCCTGATTTTTGCACTCTTTGCTACAATGCGTTGCTTCAGTTCCTCTATGATAATATTTAGCTTTTTCCTCCTAGTTTTGTACTTTATTTCCAGTCTATTTTTAGTGTCTATGTTTTTTAGTGTCCCATTCAGTAGGGACTCAAGCTTTCCAATGTCATTTCTCATTTCCCTGATTTGACCACTCAGTCGTTTCTTCCACCAAGGCTCTGCTCTTTCTTGTCTGTTGTTTCCTCTCGCTTTTATACCAAGTAGTTTCCTCACCGTATTTGCTGTTGCTTTGATGATATTGTTGCACTGGTGAAGGCTCCTCGCCTCAATGTATGGGATGACTTTGTTTACCTTAGCTGTTGTTTCTTTTAACTTTTTCCTGTCTACAAATCTTAGGTTCATAGGTCTCCCACTATCATTGTTCAATTCATCTACCACTAAATTTAGGATATCAACCAAATCTTGTCCTAGCCCGTCAGCATTCATCTCCTCAGTGGCCGTATCTCTGTTCCAGGAATTATTTATCTCAGTATTCAGATCATTGACTGCTTCGGGTGGTTCCTCCGTTCTATCGACCTCTTCACCTTCATTTCCCACTGGCTCGTTTGCCTGGCATACTCCACTCTCCACCTCCAAGCTAATCTCTCTGCTCAGTTCCTCCAGTTCCAGCTCGCTTATCCACCCATTAGTTCTTATTACCCGAGCCTGCCCGGCCAATTTTTGTTCATCTAATTTAAATAGACCAATCTCGTTCCAGATGTTATGCATCCGTTTCCTATAGCCCCTCTCCTTGGGGTTACTTTTCAGGTAACATTGCATAACAGTTCTATTCAATTCTTTCGTCCAGTTGGTTCTGGTCCCTTTCCTTCTTCTTCTTCCTCCGACACCAGCAGTATTTGGTTAACAGCCAGGTCCCTGCTGCTGAGCCAGGGAGCACCTGTTGGGTGAGAGTCTGTCACATGACGTTCTAGTCTCCATTTCACCGTTATTCGAACTGTTTAGGTTCGACATTTAAACACTCTTATCGAGGATTGGCGAATGTATGGTTACATAACCACCGGTGGATTCACCGCCTCCGGTGGTTGCGTCACTCCACGTGGCTCTTGTGTGGCATTATCACGCTGTATACGAACACAAATAAACAAACAAACAAACAGGCAGAAAAAACTCCAAAAATGAATAAGCATAAGTTTCATTGTAATGTAGTGTTCGAATGTCTGACTTAGTTTTTCCCTTCCTTTCTCTGTCCGTCCGTTTGTTTCTCTCTTCATTCTTATTTTCTTTACGTTTTTTTTTTGTTGTGCTGCTTTGATTTTGATTTTTGTTTTTTGTTTTTTATTATTATTATTATTATTATTATTATTATTATTATTGAATGCCATGGTTGACGGAGGCTCGGCTCTGTAAGGTATAGTAATTTTTAACCGTTAAAACAATTATAAATTGTTTAAAACTTGAACCAAATTGTTGATAAAGACACCCTCCTCCTCGTGAGAGGGGTCTTTCTGTCCGTTATTTGGCCCTTCGGGGTTAAATAACCAGTTATTGGGGTTTTGTACCCAATATTCATTTTAAACAAAAAACAACATGGCTACGAAAAAGAAATTTCATACGTCACTCCCACTCATTCCGTCTTCTTCTTCCTCAATCATCACTACAGCAGAGAGAAGATTGTCTCTCTCCCTCCCTTCTTTAAATGTGTCTCTCTCCCTCCCTTCTCTTTCACAAGTGACGAAAGAAAAGAAAAGTCTCGTGCAAAGCGTGCAAGGTTTCTCCACGACGACGACGACAGCGACGAAACAGGTGTGCGGGAAATACGAAAACCCAGTTCATTCGTCTGACGTCAGGAATAATAGCAGTAGCAGCCGTAATAACAACAGCAACAGCGGCGGAGGCAGTAGTCGTAGTACCTGCAGCAACAACAAAAGTACCAGCAGCTCTGACGAAAACAACAACAATAGCAGCAAAGAAAAACCAATCTCATTTGCAGGCATTGCGAAAAACTTGGAAACAATCCTCATAACAAATGAGGAATTAGTGGAAGCGAAGAAGATGGTGACAAAGAATGGACACCGAGCAATCTGCAAGGCAGCGGAAACATTTTTCGAAACCCAACAGCACTGTACGGTCACGTACCGTACAGTAAGTACAAAATCCCGTAGGGTGGAAAGAGCCACAGAGGCTCAGATACAAAAAGCCTTGGGGTCTGTGTGGCAGCGGAAAACGCACATCACCCGAGGCAAAAAATATGCCACTGTAGACGTACTTTTTGCCACACCCCAGGAGGCAAAGGCCCAATCAGTAGTGACCCTAAGGAGCGAGGAAATGGTGTTGGTGCCCTCCTACTGCGGGCAAAAAATTGTGAGGGTCAAACTGACCCAAGTCCCCCCCCCCCCCCCCGGAATGGCCCCTTCTTGGCTGGCCGCGTCTGTCCTCGTCGGAATCGAGGACAAAACAACTGTACTGCAAGTACAGAAAAAAGTAAGAGAAGATTGGGTAGGCACCTCCATTGAGATGCTAATCCAAACCAACCAGGTGTGCATCGAAGCTATCCCGGATGTGATAGACTTCGATAACGGCACTCAACTGCCCATAAGTGTTGAGGGCAAACGCCCGAAATGCTTTCGCTGTGGATCGAAGACTCACCTCAGGGCCTTCTGCAACGAGAAGACCCTGAGAAAGGAAAAAAAAACCCTCCTTCCGAATCCGGCTCCACGGCTACCAGCAACAGGACAAGCGGCAACCAGGAACGATAGGTCCGTGGCACCCATACCTACGCCACGGAAATCAAAAACAGCAGCAGCAGTGGAAATATTAACAACAACAACAGCAATACCAAATGCAGCTGTAACAGAGACTCCAGTGCAAACATCACCAACAACAACAAGTGAAAGAGTGGAGCTGGTACCCCTCCCCGACCTCACAGAATCAGACATGGAGTGTGAGGTGGGAGAGGGATGGCAAAAGGTCGTAAGAAGGCACAAACGCAGAAGCAGCGCATCGTCGCCTTTGAAAAGGGAGGAAAGAAATGAGAAAAGGGTAAAGTCTACTGCAAAGAGACCCACAGCAGCAACACCACCAACACCATCACCACCCACACTAGCACCACCATCACCACCGGCGACAACCCCACCGCCAACAACACCTTCAACACCACCACCACAAGCACCAACATCGCAAACACAACAACAAAACACACACACCCAGCAACAACGACAAGAAAATAGCAGAACCACACCCCACCCCCAGAAAAACAAATGCACGGCAATAAATACACACAACAAGAAACTAATGACTTACATAATTGAACACACAGACATTTAACAACAGGACTACATAATACCAGCACCAATCAAAACGCCAACTAACATAAGACTGCTAAAAATAGCACAGAAACAATACACAAACATTAAAACGAAATTCCCCAACGCAGTTGGTGATTTCAGGGACCTAGGAGGAACCATCAATCGAAGAGTATATTCAGACATTCTCTTAGAAGAACCGACGACCAGCCGAAGGGACGATTCAACGGTCCCTTCACCAGACAATCAAGTGAAAAGGGATGTAAAAACCATCCCTCCTCTACCAAAAGTACGGTAAGTGGTCTTTCCCATCTTTTCCACTCTATTTTAAACATGACCTCACTCAGAATAGGCAGCATAAATGCGCGTGGCTTGGGGTCGTCATGGAAGCAGGGTCACCTGCTCAACGACCTCAGGTCACTAAACATAGATGTAGTGGCCATCAGCGAGACCAGAATCTCCGAAGCACGGGCCTTCGCACCGATGTTCGGCGGCTACGATGTGTACGCATCTCCCAGCCGTCCTGGATCGGGTGGAGGAGTTGCTGTGCTTTTTCGGAGAGGTTTGGATCTCGCCATACGGGCCATCTTCCTGGACCCAGAGGGTAAGCTGGTGGTGCTGGACGTGACCAGCGGAGACGGGCAAGCTTTCAGGCTAGTGGCCGTCTATGCCCCGACAGGAGCAGGGCGGCCTGATTTCTTCCGGCGTCTGGAGACCTTTCTTGGAACGTCCCGCTCTTTAGTGTTAGTGGGCGACTGGAACGGGATCTTAGATGCACGCTGGGACTGTGTGGGATTAGCGGATAGGGGTGGAGGGTGCAAGAGCCTCACCAACCTGCTCAGGCGTTTTGAACTGTCTGACAGGTACCGATTGGATTTCCCGAATGTGCCAATGTGGACTTGGACAAACCGCATAGGGTCATCCAGATCATATCTAGATAGAGTATTTTGTAGGGAAATAGATAGGTCTAGCATAGGCTGTCCACAATTCAAGATAGTCAGCTACACGGACCACAAATTCGTGATCTGTGTGCTTGACTTAGATAGGCTTCATAGACGAGGACCCGGCTACTGGAAGCTAAACGCGTCCTTACCAGCGCGCAAGGCCTACAGAGACCGGATTAGCGAACTAGTTAAGCGGGCTTTGACGGGGGCCATCGTCAACAACAAGTGGTGGTTTGCTCTGAAAAGAGCGATTAGAATAGAATCGATTAGGTTTAGTAAGGCTTTAGCAATAGAGAAAAATAGAGCAGAGGGAGAACTAATTAGAAAATTAGACGAGGCGCTTAGCAAAGGCATTGCGACCGACGTGCTTGCGGCGAAATTGGCCCTTGACCAATTCTTCAATGCAAAGCACGAAGGCTGCGTTGTCAGAGCAAGGGTGCGTGCTCTCAGACACGAGGGGACGAAAGCCGTTCAATGGGCCCGAGTGGCGGAGGCGCGTCGTGGCAACAAAGCCACGATCCGGTCTTTGGTGGACCACGACGGGCGCATGCTACTCGATCCCGGGAAAATGTGTGAAGCTTTTCAGCGACACTTCGCTCAGCTGTTCGGGGGCAGCGGTGGGCCGGGTAGAGGGATGGACTTTAGTGTCTACCTCGACGGACTGCCGCGGCTCTCGGCCACTGAGGCGAAGTGTTGCGAAAAGCCGATAACAGCCGCTGAAGTAAGGGAGGCAATGACTGGCTGCACAAGGGGTAAATCGCCTGGTTTGGATGGTCTGCCCTATGAACTTTACGTACAGATGCCAGACTTGTTCGGAGGCCTCTTGGCGGACGTCTACTGCAACTGGCAACAGAACGGGAGAACTCCCAGTTCTGTGAGCCGAGGAGCGGTGGCACTGCTGAGAAAGGATCCGAACAAGGGGGATAACATAGACAATTTCCGGCCCATAACTCTGCTAAACACAGAGTTTAAGATTTTGGCCAAGGTGCTAGCAAAGAGGTTGGCGCTTGTCGTTGGTGGTCTGGTGGGAGAGGCGCAGACATGCGCCATTCCCGACAGATCCATCCACGACAACCCCCACCTCATGCGATACATCGTAGAGAGGGTAGCTAGGGAACCTGGCACGGGTGGGTCCTTGATCAATTTAGATCAGTCGAAAGCTTTCGATAGGGTCGACCATCGTTACCTAGCGGCAGTCCTGAGGGCGGCTGGCTTTGGGCCCGTCTTCAGAGGCTGGATCGCTGCCATGCACAGCGACATCTGCTCTGTGGTGAGAGTGAACGGTCACCTGTCGGAACCGTTCAACATCATGCGCTCGGTCCGCCAAGGATGTCCCCTCTCGTCCCTCTTTTACGTATTGACTCTCGAGCCATTACTGCACAAACTGGAGACGTTGAGGGGAGTCCCGCGCGAACTAGGATGCGGAAGATCAGTGTCAGCATATGCGGACGATGTCACCGTAGTGGTGTCGAGCGCCAAACACATCGAGGCGATCGGCACTACACTAAGAGAATACGAAGCGGTGACAGGAGCAATGATCAACCAGGAAAAGTCAGTGGGCCTGCAGCTCGGCACCTGGAGAGGCAGGTCCATGCCGTCCAACAGCGTCGTCGGACGCTGGACGGACGGACCGGTTAAATTGCTAGGGGTCTGGTTCGGTCCGGACCTCCAGACGGACAAAAACTGGGACGAGGTGACGAGCAGGGTGGCTTCTCTCACCCAGAAATGGGCGGAGAGGAAGCTATCCCTGAAAGGTCGAGCGGAGGTGGCTAACGCGTACATCGCGTCCGTCATCTGCTACCGTCTGACCGTCGTACCTTGTCCTAAGCCTCGCCTGACTGCGCTGGAGCGTTTGCTCTTTCGCTTTTTGTGGAAGGGACGCGCTCCGATGGTCAGGCGGTCCATCTGTTGTCAACACCCGCTACGTGGAGGGCTGGGCATGCCGTGGCTGATGATGCGCAGGCACGCGCTCAGGCTACGACATCTCCACCTCTTCCTCGACGGTGATCAGGTGTGGTCGCCGTTTGCTAGGCGCGTGTTTCCCCAGCTCGTTTCCTTGACGGAGCTGCAGTCCTAGGTCAAGCGAAGACCGAGAGGGAGCGCCTGGAGACTGGAATGTCTTCAGGCGCTCACAGCCCTCGACCAATCGGGCAATGTGATCGGTGGAAACTCCACCTCGGCGTTCTATAGAGGATTAGTGGAGGGGAAGAGCGATGACGTACTTGGGGAAACTCTAGGCGTCGACGAAAATCAACTAGCCAATCTCTTCGGAAGAACTTTCGGGCCAGGGCCTATGGACAACTTCCAGAAATCTCTGGCCTGGCAGTGCTACCGAGGAGCCTTGCCAGTTCGGGATAAACTCTACAGGCATGGAGGTGCCGTCAGCCGGGCATGTCCGAGATGCGCGCAGGGCGACGAAACCGTCCTGCACGCACTCGTCCAGTGTCCGAAAATTGCTGACTTGTGGGTTTATGTCGAACACCTGCTGTCGCGTTTAGGACGGATCCGGCTATCATCTGAGTCCATCGTGAGGATTGCCCCGCCCTCCTCCTTTAGCCGGGAAGGGCAGGCAGTTTTTATCTGCCTGGTGGCCATGGTGAAAGAGATAGTATGGTGGACACGTTTGAAAGGGCTGAAGACGAGCACTTACCTCTTCGGTGATGCTCTGATTGACTTTTTCAAATTTCATTTGAAACGGAAAATCAGAGTAGAGAGGGAAGTGCTCTCTTCCCAGCATTTTGTTGAAAGATGGGTGAGAGAAGCAAGAATGGCCCGAGTGAATGGGCCTACTCTGAGTATATATCTGTAAATTAAAGGTGGAAAACTGGGAGAGGGCACTTGCCTTGGTGGTCAGGATCATTGTGGCTTTTTACTGGGCTTTCACCACAAATGTCCCTCCGAAGTCTCCCCCCTATTGGGGAATTTTTCATTGTTATTTTCATTGTTATTTTTGTTACATCCTCTGTTTTTGTTTTTTACACGCAGAAATGCCCATTTGTACCGTCCTGCATTGTCCTGCACTGTCCTTAATGTCTACTTTATGTAAACCCTTGTGGTTAATAAAGAAATCATTATTATTATTATTATTATTATTATTATTATTATTATTATTATTATTATTATATATGACAATAACAACAGCCACAACAACAATAATAGTAGGAACAGTATCAACAAAAACAACAATAATAACAACAGCCACAATATCACTAACAACAGCAACGGTATCAACGAAAACAACAACAACAACACCAACAACTGTATCAACGAAAACAACAACAATGACACCGATACCTGAAATAGCGATCTGAGCACCACCAGTAAGACCAGTAGCGGCAGCAATAGTGGTGCTGCTGAAAAAGGGACCACTTCTTTTGCAGGTGTCGCCCGAAATATCGAGACAATGTTAGTCACAGAGGAGGAGATGGCAGTCGCAAGGGCCATGGTGACAAGAAGCGCAAATAGAGTCTCCCTGAAAACTCCACCCGATTTTTTCAAGGACCAGCAACTACGGACGGTGACTTACCGCACCGAAAGCAAAATCTCACATCGGGTGGAGAGAGCCACGGAGGCTCAAATCCAAAAGGTCTTGGGGTGCGTCTGGGCACGCAAAACCCACATCACCCGAGGCAGAAAGTACGCCACAGTAGACGTACTTTTCGCCACCCCCAGGAAGCAAAGTCCCACTCTTTGGAAACCCTAAAGAGTGAGGAGATAGTCTTGGTGCCCTCCTACTGCGGGCAGAAAATTGTGAGAGTCAAAGTGAGCCACCCGACGTGCCCATACCTTGGCTGGCCGCGTCTGTCCTTGCTCGAATTGAGAACAGGACGACCATGCTGCAAGTAGAAAAAATAGGGAGAGAGAACTGGTCAGCTATAGGCATGCAAATGCTTATACAAACTGACCAGGAATGTATCGACGCTATCCCCGATATCATAGACATCGCGGAAGGACTCCAACTCCCTATAAGTGTAGAAGGAAGACGGCCAAAATGTTATCACCTCTGTGGGTCGAAGAGTCACCTCAGGGCCTTTTGCCCGCAGAAGACAGCGAAGAAGGCCCTTCTCCCTCCAATACCTGGTCCGCTGCTACCAAGAGCAGGGCAGGCAACAAACGAAGAAGCCCCTTCCACGGTGAGTAGGAGGGCAACGTCCGTAGCACCCGTACCAAGGCCACGGACAACTAAAGCAGCATCATCAGTGGCGCCAACACCAATAGCTACATTTTCAGTAGCTACACCAGCAACACAATTGCCGAAGAGGGCTCCACTACCAGCACCAACAGCCGTGGAGCACATACCCCTCCCAGACCCCACAGAATCCGACATGGAGTTTGAGGCGGCAGTGAAGTAGCAAACGGTCTGCCACAAAAAAAAAGAAAAAAAAAGAAAAAAACCCTTAGATTCACCCTCCAAAAGCGAAGGCATACAAAGAGGGGTAAAGGCAGCAAGGAAACTTGCAGCAACACCACCACCATCAACACCACAAGCACCACTGACAACAACAACCACACCACCACCAGCACCACCAAAAACACCAACAATGCAAACACAACAAGACACACACACCAAACAGTAACTAGAAGAAAACAGCAACAAAATCCCCCCTCCCCCCAAAAAGGACACAGCCATAAACATGGCAAAAAAAGAACTCATACAATATATAAAGCAGCACACAGACATCACAGAAAAAAACTACTACACCCCACCAACACCAAGAACTCTCCCGACAAACATAAGCATCATCGAAATCTCAGTAGAACAGTACAAACCTTAAAACAAAAATTCCCCAACGCAGTTGGAGACTTCAGAGGGATGGTTACCAAGAGGATATACACTGACATCCTCTTGGAAACACCCATGACTAGCGAAAGGGACGGTTCTACTGTCCCTTCACCACACGAACAAGGTAAGTGACCCTTTCTCACTTGCCCGGTTTCTCATCCAACATGGCTGTACTCAGAATAGGCAGTATAAATGCACGTGGCCTGGGGTCATATTGGAAGCAGAGTCACCTGCTCAATGACCTCAGGTCACTAAACATAGATGTGGTGGCCATCAGTGAAACCAGAATCTCCGAAGCACGGGCCTTCGCATCGATCTTCGGCGGCTACGATGTATACGCATCTCCCAGCCGTCCAGGATCGGGGATAGGGGTTGCCGTCCTTTTTCGGAGAGGCTTGGATCTCGCGATACGGGCCATCTTCCTGGACCCAGAAGGTAAGTCGGTGGTGCTGGACGTGACCAGCACCGAAGGCAATGCTTTCAGACTAGTAGCCGTCTACGCCCCAGCAGGGAAAGGACTGCCAGATTTCTTCAGACGTCTAGAGACCTTTCTTGGAACGTCCCGCTCTTTAGTGTTAGTGGGCGACTGGAACGGTATCTTTGATGCACGCTGGGATCGTGTGGGGCTAGTGGATAGGGGAGGATAGGCAGCAGAACGGGAGCATTCCCAGTTTTGTGAGCCGGGGAGCAGTGGCGATGCTGAGAAAAGCTCCGAACAAGGGGGATGTTATCGATAATTTCAGGCCCATAACCCTACTAAACGCAGAGTTCAAGATTTTGGCCAAGGTGTTAGCAACGAGGATGGCGCTTGTCGTCAAGGGTCTGGTGGGTGAGGCGCAGACATGCGCCATTCCTGACAGATCCATACACGACAACCTCCACCTCATGCGATACATCATAGCGAGGGTGGTTAAGGAACCTGGAACGGGTGGGGCCCTGATCAACTTGGATCAATCCAAAGCATTCGATAGGGTCGACCATCGGTCCCTGGCGGCGGTGCTCGAGGCAGCCAGATTCGGGCCCGTTTTCAGGGGTTGGATCGCAGCAATGTACAGCGACATCTGCTCAGTTGTGAGGGTTAACGGTCACCTGTCGCAGCCGCTCAGCATCATGCACTCAGGCCGCCAGGGTTGTCCCCTCTCGTCCCTGTTGTACGTATTGGCTTTCGAGCCATTACTGCACAAACTGGGAGCGATGAGGGGCGGGCGTCCCACGCGAACTAGGATGCGGGAAATCCGAGTCGGCTTACGCTGATGACGTCACCGTGGTGGTGTCGAGCACCAGGCACGTCCAGATGCACGGCACCGCTCTCAAGTAATACGAAGCGGTGACAGGAGCAAAGATAAACCAGGAAAAGTCGGTGGGCTTGCAGCTGGGCACTTGGAGAGGCAAGTCCATGCCGTCCGACAGCGTCGTGGGGCGTTGGACGGACGGACCGGTTAAATTGATCGGGGTCTGGTTCGGACCGGACCTCCAGATGGAGAAAAACCTGGAACGAGGTGACGAGCAAGGTGGCCTCCCTCACACAGAAATGGGCCGAGAGGAAGCTGTCCCTGAAAGGCCGGGCAGAGGTGGCGAATGCGTACATCGCATCCGTCATCTGCTACCGCCTTACCGTCGTCTCTTGCTCCAGCCCAACTCTTACCAAAATGGAGCGCCTCCTCATCCGCTTTTTGTGGAAGGGACGCGCTCCCATGGTCAGACGATCCATCTGCTGTCAACACCCGTTGCGTGGAGGACTGGGCATGCCATGGCTGATGATACGCAAACATGCGCTGAGGCTGCGACATCGCTGGTGCTTCCTTGATGGTGAACAGGTGTGGTCGCCGTTCGTCAGGCACGTGTTCCCACAGCTCGTCTCCTTGACGGAGTTGCAGACCTGGGTCAGAAAAAGACCGAGGGATAGCGCTTGGAAACTGGAATGTCTCCAGGCGCTCACTGCCCTCTGGCAGCTGGGCACCAATATCGGTGGAACATCCACCTCGGCGTTCTATAGAGGACTAGTGGAGGGGAAGAGCGACGACATTCTCGGAGAGATCCTGGGCGTCGAAGATCAGCTGTTTGCTCTCTTCCGGAGAACTTTCATCCCGGGGCCTATGGATAACTTCCAAAAATCCCTGGCCTGGCAGTGCTACCGGGGAGCGTTGCCCGTTCGAGATAAGCTCTACAGGCACGCAAGTGCCGTCAGCCGAGCCTGTCCGAGATGCGCGCAGAGCGACGAAACCATCGTGCACGCACTCGTTCAGTGCACGAGCATTGCTGACTTGTGGAACTATGTCGAACAGTTGCTGTCGCGTGTAGGACTGATCCGGTTGTCGACTGAGTCCATTGTGCAGATGGTCTCGTCGTCTTCCTTCGAGGAGGAAGGGCAGGCGGTTTTCATCTGCCTGGTGGCCATGGCGAAAGAGATTGCTTGGGGGACAAGGTTAAAAGAGTTAAAGACAGACACTTTCCTCTTCGGCGAATCCCTAATTAACTTTTTCGAGTTTCACTTGAACTTGAAGAGGAAAATCAGGGTGGCGAGGCAAGTGCTACCTTCTAGCAAGTTGTTGAAAGGTGGGTGAATGTAGCGAGAATGGTTCGAGTGAACGGGACCATTCTGAATATACGTCTGTAGTTTGAGAGATGGGAAAATTGAGAGAGGGCGCTTGCCCTGGTGGTCAGGTTGGCCTTGGTTTTCGCCACGAGTAACCCGCGGAGGAGGTTTCCCCCCTATTGGGGAATTTTTCATTTTTCAATTTTCATTTTTATTGTTTATATATATATGTTTCTATGTCCTTTTTTTTATTTTCTTATATAAATAATAAAAATATTTACACGCACAAAACCCACATCGTACCGTCCTGTTCCGTCTGTGATGTTTTTCTTGATGTCAGCCCTTGTGGCCAATATAGAAATCATTATTATTATATATATATATATATATATATATATATATATATATATATATATTAGAAAGTGAGGTTTTTTTTACAAAATGAAAAATAACCGAGGTGTCCTACACGAGTGGAAGTATAAAGAAAAAGGGATGAAATCGAAAATGCAACTGAAGTCTTATTTTTTTTAAAAATATATATATTTATTTGGTTCCTTTACCGGTTTCGCAGTTCTTCTGCTTTTCAAAAGGTGAGTTGAGATGGAGGGTCTGTGGTTTTTCTCACATCTGATGTGAGAAAAACCACAGACCCTCCATCTCAACTCACCTTTTGAAAAGCAGAAGAACTGCGAAACCGGTAAAGGAACCAAATAAATATATATATTTTAAAAAAAAATAAGACTTCAGTTGCATTTTCGATTTCATCCCTTTTTCTTTATATATATATATATATATATATATATAAGGAAAGGGAGCGAGCGATATATATATATATATATATATATATATATATATATATATATATATATATATATATATATATATATATATATATATATATATATAAATATGTTAATAATGATGGCTGCGCGTTGCAAATGGGGTGCATATGAAAAAGTAAGTCCTTCATCGGTGACCCTCCAACCCTCCCAGGCATTTCATCGCTTTAAGGGCCATATACCTCAGGTTGGTGCGAACAACGGCTAAAAAAAGTCGTTGGGACACGTAAATAAAGGGGACGTTAGGGTAACAAACAAAATGGTTTAAGCAACGGAAAGTGAGAAGAAATAGACAAGTCCCAGATCTCTATGAATATAAACTCGGTGAAATCGTGAACAAGAGACAAAAGACCATCAAAACCTGGTTGAAATGTGAGCAAGGAAGGAATTTCGCACAAGTCTAACGGGGGGAAGAAGAAGAAGAAGAAGAAGAAGGGGTCTGGTCTACGAATTCGGTAAACATAAGTTTTGTGAAGTCGCAGACGAAAGAGAGAGAGAGAAAAAAATTTCATACCGGCTTGACCAAGAACGCGCGAGAAAAGAATTACACACAGGTCAAACGGGAAGGAAGAGGAGGAAAGAGGAGGAGGAGAGGTAGTGACAGAGAATGAGTGAGTGAAAGTTGAGGAGGAGGCTAACAGAGAGAGAGAGACTGCTAGAAAGGGTAAAGGTACAAAGAACGAAACAGACGGTAGCAGCAGAAGAAAAATTATGTGTAAATATGATAATAATGATGGCTGCGCGTTGCAAATGGGGTGCATATGAAAAAGTAAGTCCTTCATCAGTGACCCTCCAACCGTCCCAGGCATTTCATCGCTTTAAGGGCCATATACCTCAGGTTGGTGTGAACAACGGCTAAAAAAAGTCGTTGGGACACGTAAATAAAGGGGACGTTAGGGTAACAAACAAAATGGTTTAAGC
>OZ024742.1:209463822-209476322 GCA_964016885.1 Eledone cirrhosa | reverse complement strand
TAGAAATAATTCATGTATAGTTTTGTACTTTTCTTTTTGTCATTCATATACAAACAAATCTACTATAAAAATTGGAAGTGGTCGGACGTTGTATATGTAGGTATAGTCGGATAAACGTCGAAACGGCTTGGTGGAATGCAGCGAAAATTTACACAGTTATGCAGAATGTCCCGAGGAGGCGTTGGGTCGACTTTCAAGCTACACGCTTCCAGAGTTACGGAGGAAATCAATGAAACAGGAATTTCCCATTCAAATTGAACTGAAAGTAATCTGTGAACGCAGAAGTAAATATTTCGAGAAACGTTGCAACCGAACGAAAACAGGAAGACGATATTTTGGTTCGTGAAGATGTTCCCTGGCAATGAACGGGAAAAAAGCGAGGATAATACGTCGTTATGTGGACCGTGAAGAACAATTTCATGTAAAGACAAGACCAAGTTTATGGTATAAATGGAGTCGTTAGACTAATATTCTATTTAAAATAACCGAATGATTTCCAGCCCCGGAGTTCAAGAATGATGTAAATAAAATTGAAAACGAAAATGACAGAGGTTATTAAAATAGTAAAAGTAAATAGTGAAGATTTAGGCCAGTACATACGTATGCCCCAACGGACATACACATACATACGCACACACAAATACATACACACCCACACACACACACACACTAGCAGCTTCATATGCAAATGAGATTTACACAGATGAGAAAATATATATTCTCGACTGTTTTCAAGTCCAGAAGTTGCAGGCGGTAGGAGGGATCGTCCTGATGAAGGCCACTCAAGCCTGGAATGCAAAGACAGCAGACCCCCTTGCTTCTGCTGGACACCACCAGGGGGCGTTAACCCCCGGTGTTTGTATACCTACGGCTTCCTAGATGTTTTCTGTAAACATACTGTTTCTTTAGATATACGAAATTTCTATACTTATCTGTATAAAGCTATGCTTGAAGCGAAATCCTATTTCTATGTATATATGTATACATATATATATATATATATATATATATATATATATATATATATATATATATATATATTGAAATAAAATGAAAACGAAATTTCATTTCTCACTCTTAGTATGGCAATATATATATATATATATATATATATATATATATATATATATATATCATAAATCATGTCCTTAGAATTATTAGATAAAATATATACAATTTCAGTCCCAATTAGCATAATTAACCATATAAAAAATCAATTAGACCAGGCTATAAGAATAAAGGCTCCTATGAAGAAATATTTGGTAAATAACCGAAAGCAGCCCCTTCGCGGTTGACCACAATAGAGTATTTACCCAACATTTCAACAGCATGTAGAAACTGACCAAATATATCGTTTATATGGTTAATTATGCTAATTGGGAGAAGAAATTGTATATATTTTATCTAATAATTCTAAGGACATGATTTATGATATATTGCTCTGATTATTTAATTTATTAATTCTTCATTGAGCCACATCGTGAACGGTTGCCACATATATATCTGTGACTTTATGTATATGTAAATATTTATATTTTATATATATATATTGTGTGTGTATATATATGTATGTATCTGTGTATATATATATATATATATATATATATATATATATATATATATATATATATATATATAGTGTGTGTGTATATATATGTATGTATCTGTGTGTATATATATATTTATATATATGTGTACATATAAGTATATGACTGTGTTTGTGTGGGAGTGAGGCCATATGTATGTTTGTGTGAGTGTGTTTGTAGCCACTGACCATTGGCCATTATTAGCTTAAGTGAACCTTAAAATCAGCTCATGGTTAGGTCTGCATCGATTTAGCCCGACTCTGGTTCAGAAACTCGTCAGACCTCTGTTGTAGTAATGACAGAATATATATGTATGTATGTATATGTGTGCGTATATATATATCTAGGGCGGGTAAAATTCCAGAGATCCATGGACGAGTTCTCTCCAGCGATCTCCGTCCCTCATTATCGCTGCCATGTCCTGCGTCTCCAACAGACCAGTGTCTGTCCTTAGGGCATCATCATACGTTAAGCTTCCTCTTCCAGTGTATATATATATACACGCACACATATACATACATACATATATATTCTGTAGTAATGACAGAATATATATGTATGTATATGTGTGCGTATATATATATATATATATATATATATATACACGCACACGTATACATACATATATATTCTGTCATTACTACAACAGAGGTCTAACGAGTTTTGGAACCAGAGTCGGGCTAAATCGATGCAGATCATATATATATATATATATATATATATATATATATATATATATATATATATATATATATATATATATATATATATATATATACATATATATAAATGTATATATATATATATATATATATATATATATATATATATATATATATCAAAAATGGGATTAGAATTTAGCCTCGAACATAGCCTTATACAAATATTTGAACTTCGTATTTCTAATGAAATACGGTATGTTTATAGATAAACATTTAGAAAGCCATAGCTACGAACAACACACTGGCATCTAACGTCACCTGGCGGTGCCTGGCAGAAGCGAGGGTGATAATCGTCGATGTATTTCGAACTCAACTGGTCCTCGTCAGGACGATCTCTTCCACTCTTGCAACTGGTGTACTTTGAAAACATGCAAAAAATATATGGTATATTCGTTTATGTAAATGAGGTGATTAATCTCATTTACATATGAAGCTGTATAAGTTGGCTCAACTTATAATGGAATAGAAATAGAATTTAGCTGCGAACATAGGTATATATATATATATATATATATATATATATATATATATATATATATATATATATATATCAAAAGCATGTATTGAGTTCGAAACTCAAAATAGTCTCATTTCAGTAAATTAGCTCTAAGAAAGAGGTTTATCCGAGCCGTATATTATAACTGAACAAAAAAAGGAAAACAAACACAGACATACATATGTGTTCAAATCGTAATGGACCACAATCGCTAAGGTGAAAAAAATACTGACTACAGACAATAGGGTTTGCCAAACTCAATTTAAGAATAAATCGAGAAAAATAAATACAAACCATAATTGTGGTAACAACCGAACACCCGGACAGTTTTGATAAAACTGTTTCGTAAAATTATTTGTATATATATGGTGGATTGGCAGGACGCCATGCTTTGACGCATAGAGTTACGGCCCTTGCCATTCTGAGTTCAAATCCCACCGAGGTTAAATTTGCTTTCATCCTTACGGGGTCGATAAAATAAAGTACCAGTAATGCACTGGGTAATTGCTGGCCTTGTACCAAAAATTAGAAACAATTATTTGTTTTTATATATACATATATATATATATATATATATATATATATATATATATATATATATATATATATATATATATATATATATATATATATATATATATATATATATATAATGTAAAATTGAACAGGGACAGAACAGAGAGGCAGTACAATAAATGTTTATTAAATTCACGCTCAGGAGAGTGGGGGGAGGTGGGGGACGACGTTTCGGGCATAAGCCCTTCTTCAGGTGAGAAGTGTGTGGGAACAGAGTTCAAAAGGTGTGTAGGGGAGTGGTGGAGAGACATATAGCGAAAGGAAACGGTGCGAATGAATATATATACATAAATAGTATATATATACATATATATATATATATATATATACATACATAGTATTCCCAAATGTATTTCTTTTCGAAGATTTTTTTTCTTTTAAAACAAAGTTTGGCCGAAACGCCTAAATATTACAAAGTTTCCCCTTCACAGGCCAAAGATGGGAACAATATAACAATTAATATAAACGTCTTGAAAATGCACTAACTTGCGGAGCTTCCAATAACACGTCTTCATTGTCTGACAGCGAATGATAATAATAATTTTTCTACTTTTGGCACAAGGCCAGCAATTATAACAATGCATTACTGGTACTTTATTTTATCGACCCCGTAAGGATGAAAGGCAAAGTTAATCTCGGCGGGATTTGAACTCAGAATGGCAAGGGCCGTAACTCTATGCGTCAAAGCATGGCGTCCGACCCTCTACTGATACTGCCAACCCACCAATGATAATAATAATACCTTAGGCACAAGGCCAGTAATATATGGAAGGAGGGGAAAGTCGATTAAAACAACCTCAGTTTGTTACTGGTACTTTATTTTATCGACACCGTAAGGATGAAAGGCAAAGCTAACATCGGCGGGATTTGAACTCAGAATGTAAGGGGCCGTAACTCTATGCTGCGAAGCATGTTTTCTGACGATCTATCGATACTGAAGTTGTTTCTACTTTTGGCAGTTAGCAATTTGAACGGAAAGGGAAAGTCGTTTAAATCGACCCTAGTACTCCTAAAATATAGTGTCTAAGAGAAATATGGTAGAGCCCAATCGATATTTTTCTGATAAATGTCCTGAAACTTGTGATTAAATCTATTTAATTTCTTCTAGGGAATAGGCACTCTATCCGATTCGCGTAATTTTATGAAGACGTTTCAGAAGATATGAACTCAGCACTGTAATTTAATGAAGCAATCGTCAATTATGTAGCCGGCCTTTTCCTGTAGTAGTGAAGTGTTCTCTTCTTTTTATTGTTAGCTTGTGGAAATGAGATATTAAAACTTAATTGCCTTTGCTGGAATGCAACGAAAACGCAAGGCTGGCTCTTTATCCACTCGCCAGATGTGACCTATGCAGAAACACTTGCAACGCCGTTTAAATGCGTGTCTCTTCAAGCAGAATTCTCATGATTCATCCACTCAGTATTTATTAGATCGAAATGAGGGTGTGACGGTACAGATGACGATAATTGTAGAAAAGCTGCGAAAATTAAATAAATAATGCAGTTTAGAAACGGGTCGTTTTCGTATTTTGATTATATTTTGAGCGGAGAAAAAAGGCAAGAGAAACATAAGGAAAAGCCTGTCGTGACAGAAAGGTTTGTGGAAGGAGTGAAAGGAAATTTAACTGAAAACTTTCTTGAAAATATATTTTTTGTGAAAATATGTTGAAGCTAATTTATAGAGATTATATTTTCCATTCACGTACAGACGGTTCCACAGCATTCATAGAAATATTATGATCTATTTAGTTCAGTGTATACTTAAGCCTAGTATATGGAATGATATTTGTCAAAATATTCCGTGGAAAAGTGTTAAAAATAAATTAAGTAAAGAAAAGCAATATTTTATCCATTTTCTATCGATCAAATAATGTTTCATATTATAAACGACATATTGATTAATTGTCATGATGTTGATAATGATGATGGTACCGATGATGATAATCATCATTATCATCATCACCTTCATCATCACCATCATCATGACCATCATCTTCATCACCATCATGATGACCATCATCATCAATATAATCTTCATTATCATCATCCACATTCTTTTTATTTGGCATGATATTTAGAGTGTTTTTGTGCATGCGTATGACCGAATAGCTAGTTAATATTTAGCTATCTATCTGTCCATTAATCTTATACACACGGAGAAAAATATATATACCCAACTTTAAGATCACAATATTAATCTATATACTACTAAATTTGGAAATCAGTATTTCTACTTCTGTGTTCTATAAATTTTATGAAAACAGAATCCAGTATGGTCATAATGCTTTGTTTAATGTATTCCTATGCATAAGTCTAAAATAACGTCATGTGCATCTCTGAGGCTGGGGTCCATCAAATGTTGTTTCATCTAAACTATAATAAAGTAAGAAGCGCGGGACTACATACGGTTTATAATTTGTTATCCCCTTAGTAATATAATTGGATTACTTTGAATAAATAATTGTTTCTACATTTGGCACAAGGCCAGTAATTATCCCAGTGCATTACTGGTACTTTATTTTATCGACCCCGTAAGGATGAAAGGCAAAGTTAACCTCGGCGGGATTTGAACTCAGAATGGCAAGGGCCGTAACTCTATGCGTCAAAGCATGGCGTCCGACCCTCTACCGATACTGCCAATCCATGCCTTCATTACTTTGAATAAATAATAAATGAATATTACATAATTGATCTACTAAATTTCGTGGCTGTTCATTAAATATATTTTATTACTTATTGAAAGATTCACTTCTTTAATATTTTCAAATGTCAACACTTCCGGTTAGCGATCGTTTAATAAATATTCATATATTTCTGTCACTAATTTTCTCCTAATGCAGTTTATATATAATATCGTCTTTTTTTAATGTATCATGGATTACGTTACTGATTACATAAGACAATATAACATAGTCTTCGTTCAATTTCTGTGTATATTGTCAATTACGGTTTTATTTGATGTATCATATATACTTGCGTATAATATCAATATACACACTACACATGCTAGCAGAAAACCACCTGAAGGCTGGTTTTTCTGCTAGTAATTACACTTATAGTCCATTCCACTGTTTTCACTTTAGCTCTGATAACCCTTGTCTTTCAGTTCTCTCAAGCCTTACATTTAGTCATATCTCGTTATAAGAATGATTATATTTCCAGTGTGGGTTAATCACTCGACAATCTAGTTTCTATAAAGAATTAAAATGTTACAAGAAAAAATCTTATATTCAATGAAAATTTCAAATTAATCACAACTTTTAGCAAACTCACTTATCCCTGTGTTCTTATTTAATAGATAGATATTGGCAATATGGCATTCACGCAATCTAAGTAAACTGTTCAGTTTGGAAGCATATCTGTAGTAAAGTGCATTCGGCACTGGAGTGTTTTAAACGTCATAGAAAACCTTTTCATGAGAAATCCCTAAATCACATATTAAAATGAATATGCCCTAATTTGTTTTGGTTTTTTTTAGGAAATGAATGAATTTATTCAAAAGCAAAAAATCAAACCTTAAGAAAAAAAGGGGTGGAACAAAAGGAAAGAAAGAATAGGGAGATATAGAAAATGAAATGAGAACGAAAGAAGAAACAGAACGGGAAGGGGAGTCGATGGCAAGAGCTCTGGTGTCGTAGAAGAGAGGGGGCTGAGATGGAACGGAGAACGTTTCGCAGCAGGTGGCGTCCCAGATGAGGGATCTACCTCCTTCGAATGAGAAGAGGGTTGGTCCGTAGAGTCGCTTGCCATCTTCGCAGTCTAGGCCTGCTTGCTTCAGTTGAGATGGAAAGCCAGCTGCGTCCAGGCTTCTTCTTAATATGTCGTTGAAGGCGTCGTGTTGGGGGAACTGGCCTGCATGCTGGCTGCAAGACAGAGGATGCAGGCCGAACTTGTCAACAACCGCCGTGCAGCGGCATTTATTTGACTCACACACCCGGAGGCCAAGGCTTTGGGCTACTCCGATCCGAGTGCACTCATCATCAAGTGGGGTACCGGTTGATGAGGGGCGCAGCGAATTGAGCCACGTTCCACTGTTGGGCTGAGAAGCGGAGCGGAAGCAGGTGAGGTGGTGTTGCTCCAAACTGGACTCGATCCGCCTAACTGAGGGCTTGCAATTGATGTCGTCTCAGTTACGTTGGATAGTCGTATATTGGGAGATACAGAGGCCTTCGCTGTCCAGTAGGCCAGAGTCTGTTCCATCTCAGGGTCCAGGTGAGGTTCGGCCGTCTGGCTGAGAATCTTACTGACGAGAGCGTGACAATAGGAGATAGAGGAGAGGTAGGCAGGTAAAACTAGCTCTGAAGTTTATCGGAGGGCGAGGCCACCGAACCTCACCGGGATTGTCGACTGTTGCCAGCATGCGCTGTCGAAACTGACATTGCAGATGAGTTGCGTACAACGTCGAATGGTGGCGTAAAATTCCCCGAGAAGCTCTGCATGGGGGTGGCAAGGTGCACCACGCAACATGAATATGAATTTGGGGAGGGCGAAACAGTTCCTCAAGTGGAACAGCGCTGGCTGAGCGACAATGAGGCGCACCCTTTCTGCTAATCGGAACAAATCCGCGTGCTTAGTCTCCAGGCATTCTCTTATGGCTTTCGGGAGAATGGGGGAGCCGAGAATGCATGCGGCGTCCTTGGGGGTCGGCCGAGCACCGGCCAGGAAGGGATGGGAGCAGAGTACGGCGTTGCAAATTCGGCCTCTCCGTAGCTGATGTTGGTCACCTCAAAATTGGATGGGTTGATTTCAATCCGAGGAACTTCAGATTTGGGATGATATGTCGAAAGTCGTCAACTAACGTCTCAGTCGGCCCACCCAGGGTCGCGTCATCGAGGTACCAGACGTTAGGGGTGACCTGACCGACCGCGCTACCTCGTAGCGGAAGTAATTAAGAATGATTCTTGTAAATTTACATTTAGTCGTCAACCTGTGCAACACCGGGTAATTCACTAATATTTATGTGTTTATATATATATATATTTCTCTGAATTTCCAATCTTTTGTGAAGCGAAACCGTCGGTAACAGCATTTTGAACAGGTGAATATTTAAATCGTATTTTAATTTATTTAAAACATTGTTTAATGTTTGCTCGTTCAGCTCATCTCAGTTTTATAGTTCTGGTATCTCAAATTAGTACCATTGAACAACAAATGTATTTTAGACACCCTATATATTTCCGTAGGTAATCAGTACCTGTGGGGATATTAATCTCATTTTATGTATATTCTCCCTCTGTGTAGAGGAGAAAATATTGTACCTTGCTGCTATTTTTTTAGTAGCGTGACAGACAAGTAGTCTATAATATTCCCGCTTTTACTAACTGCCTGTTTATGTGTGGGTCACTTTAACGGCCTAACCTCATACTATCGGGCAGTAAGCGATATATTTACAAACTGTGAGACTTTACGTCCTATAGAATGGAAATAGCTATCTGAAGAGCTGATCTTTCCATTGGAAATTCTCTGAATTTCCAATCTTTTGTGAAGCGAAACCGTCGGTAACAGCATTTTGGACATGTGAATATTTAAATCGTATTTTAATTATTTAAAAGATTGTTTAATTCTTGCTTGTTCCGCTCATGCCATTTATATATATATATATATATATACAAATATAAATTTAGCGAGAATCGCATTCCGACGAGTAGAAATTAGCAAAACGCAACTTCCGATTTGTGTTGACAAGCGCTCAGTGGATACGAAGATATAAACATAAGTTTAAAAGGCCATACAAACTGAGACCATGGTTAAGAAGTCATTAACCACCTAAGCCAAAAAATCGAACACGCTAAGCGGGTCAAACAAAATAAGATATGATTGAAATATTTACCCGGACCCTCGGAAATATATATAAGTATATATATATAAATATATATATATATATATATATATATATATATATATATATATATATATATATATATATATATATACAATATGTTGAAAAGGTAACACACCAGAGAGTGCGCTATCAATAAAATTCTCTTAGTGTTGTCTGAAATGTATAGCCTTACACACGCTGAGGAACCTAGGTTATTCCATTTCTGTCAACAACTTACTGGCGAAACAGATCTCTTTGGATTTGTACGTGTGTTATATAATTATAGAGGTATTTATTTACGCTTTAATTTATATTTTTAATTATCGTGTCTATAGTATGCCTTTCATAGGTTATAGATTCCATACACTGGTGGTTTTTCCCCCTGTTTTATTGATAGCGCACTGTATATCTCTCTCTGGTGTGTTACCTTTTCAACATATTGTATTTTAAAGAGCTCAGGATTTCTTCTCCTTTGAGCAAATTATTTACAGGAAATGGCGAGACTCTATGGCTCCGTTAATTTATCGTAACATATATATATATATATATATATATATATATATATATATATATATATATATATATATATATATATATATACATATATATATATATATATATATATATATATATATATATATATATTTATATATATATATATAGTAGAATAATCGAGAATCGGAATATCAGCCCACGAAATCACGATAAACAATATCCGATATATGTGGCAGAGGGCTCAATAATTTTGAAAAATCAGAGCTATAACTATCGTTAAAATACCAACACATAGAGGTCATGCCTAAAATCACCCATGCAGCCGAAAATAAACGACCAGGAAGATTCGGGTCACTCAAATAAAATATCAATAAATTAATAAATTAAATGAATGTAAAAAACTTACCCGGACCCGCTAGAACGATGTTAAATCTAGCTTCTTGGGTTTCTGCAATTCCTTAATCCAATCACTATCAGCCCACATAAGAGATATATAAGACTTATAGAGAAGAATATATATATATATATATATATGTATATATATGTATGTATATATAGTTAATTCAGTTACAACGATTTCACAACCAGTGGCTTGTTAACTTTGTTAACTTTAAAATACGATGTCTTATCCCATCCTAGAAATTGGAATCACGTTAAGCACACATCTGATCCTTTCCCCTCATATCTAATTTGAATCAAATCCCTGTGTAAGTATTCATGGTGTGATGTGTGGCTATAAACAGCGGTATCATATTTTGCTTTCTCTGAACTCATCATATAAACAATTTTTTCACCGAATTACTCCAGTTACCTTTCGACCGTTTCCAGCATATGCTCACAGTCTTACTTTCTGCACACCCACAAAAACTCAAACAATTACATATATATTTACATCTTTCATGCCATACACTAACTTCTGCATATATAAATATGTTACTTATCTCCACATCTCCATCCTTAATCTTCTACAAATCTCTCCTTCTCTCGCTCTCTCTCTGTATATATGTATATATGTATGTATATATGTATCTACACACACACACACACACACATATATATATATATATATATATATATATATATATATATATATATATATATATATATATATATATATATATAAAATATTAAACAAATAATGAATAAAACAATGAAACAGTTCCTTATATTAAACAAAAAAAGTTCATTATTTAACGATCGTTTCTAGGGTATATATGTGTTAGAATTGGCATGCATATTCAACAGATCTATGTACAAAATTACCGTAAACTCTTGGTAGATTTATCTACATATATATATATATATATATATATATATATATATATATATAATAGTTGAAACAGGAAACAAAAACAACAACGACGAAGCGAAGAGGCAGTACTAAATGTTAATATTACTTTCATTTTTGAGAGTGGGGTATATATATATATGTATATGTATATATATATATATATATATATATATATATATATATATATATATATATATATATATATATATATATATATATATATATATATATATAGATAGATATATAGATAGATAGATAGATAGATAGATAGATAGATAGATAGATATATAGATAGATAGATAGAAATTTGCATATGTGTTGCTTGGTTACCGACCCTTCTGTATGCAGGGTAGAGCACTCAACAAAGTGCGCAGGTGGGTCTATTTACTCCGGAGTAATTTAAAAACAAGAAGTGTAAGTCAACAGATTAAAATTAACTTCGTTTATCCAATTTTCGCTGATATATATTATATTTCTGTGATAACCATTATTCAACAGCTATGACCCTTTAAAACAGCTATATATATATATATATATGCGTGTGTGGGTGTGTGTGTGTAAAAGATAAACGGAAATAACAACACAAACTGTACAGTATATGGAAGGAATGTATTAATAGTTTAACGCTTGAAATAGGAGGAAGAAGATCTTAAAGTTTCAGACGCTAGTCCTTCTTTAAAAGAAAAAAATGAGAAATTAGAAAATTTTCAGGGCGGAATTGGAAAAAATCCTTTAGAGAAAAATAATAGGTCAATTCCTGTTGCTCTCTCTTGGAAAACTATTGATGCTGGTGTTTTGTGTATGATATGTTTGTGTGTGCACGTGTGTGTCAATGTTACTATGTGTGTGTATATATATATATATATATATATTTATACGCACACACCCCACACACACTTATATATTTGAAAATATTAAATTAACGTTGAGAATGCAACTAATGTTTTTTTATATACACACGAAAACAAATTATTTCATACAAAACTAATTATATTATTTATTTAAAATTTACGATTATTTGCAGAAATAATCGTTTTTGTTTCTTATTTTACTAGTGAAGTAACTCTATCAACGATGCTACTCTTTTACGTAGCACTGCATATAAATATATATCACCTATCGGGATATGTGGCCTCACCAGGAAATGTTCATCATATAATGTAGATAGGCAGCTGGTAGTTCGACAGGTTTTTGATGTGTGTAAGTCTACGCAAACTACAACGGAAAAGATAGCACTATTGCTCGAAACATTTTGCATTTGCCAACGATTTTATACCACGTTATTCCTACAGTCGGTCGTTGGGTTTTTTGAAAGCCCTCGCAACAGACTGTATGTGATAAGCCCTCTCCATACCATGGATGTCGTCATCAGAAATAATAATATTCACACATGTAAATTTCTTCTCCCCAACTAGAAGTTAATCCGCGCTAAGAATAGACGAGGATTCTTGTCTGGCACACCAGGTTCTGGCTGATACGTCATTTCATTCTTCTTAAATATTTTATTTGACAGG
>OZ024742.1:209446322-209461322 GCA_964016885.1 Eledone cirrhosa | reverse complement strand
GGCGATTAATCTCATTTGCCTATGAAGCTGCATGAGTTGGTTCAACTAATAATTGTTTCTACATTTGGCACAAGGCCAGCAATTATGCCAGTGTATTACTGGTACTTTATTTTATCGACCCCATAAGGATGAAAGGCAAAGTTAACCTCGGCGGGATTTGAACTCAGTCCGTAAAGGGACGTAACTGTGCTGTAAAGCACGGCGTCCGACCCTCTACCGATACTGCCAATCCACCTAATAATAGAATAGAATTAGGATATAGCTTCAGGCATAGCTGTATACAGAAATACGAAATTTCTAAATAAATATGGTATGTTTGTAGATAAAAATTTAGAAAGCCGTAGCATGCAAAAAACACAGGGTTAACGCCCTCTGACGGTCTCCAGCAGAAGCAAGGGGGAAATCGTCGATGCATTTCGAACTTAACTGGTCCTCATCAGGATGACCCCCCCCCCTCCCCATATATATATATATATATATAGAATTAATATATCTACCGACATATGTATACAGATGCATACCTATGCTAGCAGATATATATGTTTTCTCTTAGTAACTTTGTAGTTCTATGCAGGGAAATGCAGAACAATTATATGAAAGACGTAAATCAGAAAGTTATGAAAATTGACTTACTTACTAAAATTTCACTCCAACTAATTAGTTTCTGTAAGGGGATAAATACAGTTATGTAATACCTGTAGAGAAGCCTTACGCCATCAGGGAGTCTATTCTCAGCTAAGTTACCAGGCAATGCGGGGACACTGGAAACTTATATAACTATATGAATTATTGTTATATAAGTTTCCGGTGTCCCCGCATTGCCTGGTAACTTAGCTGAGAATAGACTCCCTGATGACGTAAGGCTTCTCTACATGTATTACATAACTGTATTTATCCCCTTACAGAAACTAATTAGTTGGAGTGAAATTTTAGTAAGTAAGTCAATTTTCATAACTTTCTTATTTACGTCTTTCATATATATATATATATATATATATATATATATATATATATATATATATATATATATATATATATATATATATATAGCCAAATATACTATACATACATTCATGTATACATCGCTATTTCAGAGCACCAATCCTAATACATAATTTTTGTTGGAACGACAATCGCTCTGTAAAGAATGTAAAGCGAGGTAGTTTAAAATGATCACAGGATTTAATTGGGAAAAATCCTCCTCTATCAACCAATGCTGATAATCGAACTCTTACCTCATAATTTTATATGTATATATATCTAGTTCTTTTTATGCACGTATATGTATCTTGTATACGTATGTGTATATAGATATATTTTCATAATTTTTTGAATATTTTGAAATATAGTTTCTTGTACATCTTTTTATGTATGTCTGTGTGTGCATATATATTTATTTACATATATCTATGCACCCGCTTATATATATATTCAGTATATATGTATAGGTACGTTTATATGTATGCATATTTATGTATTTGTCCGTACATGTGTAATTATATACATATGTATATTCTATCCACCACTTCATCCTGCCATTCCCACCAAACATTAAGCATCCACTTTTACATTCATCCCCTGCCAACCACTGACGAGTTAAAAGGTTATGGCTATATCCATTATCACCCATTATCAACTTTGTCACATAGACCTATCCTCCACCTACTGCCATTACTACTCTGTCGACTCTATCTTAATTACCCTCCCCACATCAAGTCATTATTTATACTGTCTGCTATTGAAACGTTAGTTCTTGTCTGATGACACTGTGATATACAGGAGAATCTCCAAAGTAACAAGACTTACTGTTTAGCCTAAATAAAATGAATATTAAAACTCTACTTCGGTGTTGAATACTCTTTTATCTCAGCCGTCAACCACACACACGCACATACGCGCGCGCACACTCACACGCACACACACACGCACACACACGCGCGCACACACGCACACACACACATACACACATACACACATACACACACATATATATATATATATTTAATATGCATGCGAAAATAAGCACGTATGTGTATGTATGACTTATCCGATGAAAAATGTATGCATATATTTATAAAAGAGAACAGTCAGAAATTAGAAATAAACACAATGGAAAGCATCCAACAAATAGCGAACTCAAGCCAGCAGAGTACTAAAGTAACCACGGATTACCCAACCAAATACCTAAACTATGGACTACTTTTGTTAATGCACTACCTTTGTTAGGCACGGAGCACTGGTTAAAAATCCTTAGTAATAAAATACAGATCCTTTAAGTACTTATTCCACCGGAACTCAGCTGTTTCAGATAATGTGAAAGTCAACCTACTAATTGCGGACTTAATAACCATGGTTAAGAATGTGTCATGCATGTGCAATCCTAAAAAATTAGAGAGACACATAGAACACTTAATCCACCACACGCAGTTCTCAAAGAGACAAGATCAGAGTGTACAAAGGAGAGAATGCTAAAAGGATGAATATTATAGAAATTGGATGCAAATCGGACGTGCCCCATGAATAGGAAGGAGTAAATTCTGGAATGGCATCGAGAGATTTAAGAGGAAGATAGATATTGTCAACTCATAGTATGACAGAAACAGATACCAGAGTGTAATATTCGTCAAAGCAACTCCCAGAGGAGAACTAGCATACATATTTAGAAGGGCTTAAGACAAATTAATATTAAGTATTAAGGTAGGAGAAAAATCATATAAAACCCAGATTAGCAGAACGGACGCTTTCACGATAGAAAATATATAGTCTGCAGATTAAGCCCATGGATTTACTCTAAAACTATGAACGTAGTTTATAGCATAAGTTGCACGGAAGGACAGTGTAGGAATAGGAACACGACATATAAAGGTGAGATAGCCCATAGCATAAGAGAAATGATATAAATACGCTGTCGAGAACGCATCCGTACTCCCCAAACATGCCAAAATAGAACTTCGGGGCTCATATCTACACATAGAACAAACGAAGTACTCTGACAGATCACTGAAGCGACAAACATAAACGAATTCAAACCAAAACTAAATAGAAAGCATAAATGGATTAGTAACAAACCCACAGCATAGCGACTAAGGACAATATAAAAACACACAAAAAACAACAAACTAATGTGATAAATAGACAAATCCCTCTGCCATACGCACGAACACACAGAGAGATAAAACAAGTAACCAACTAGTGACAAGTAGGAATGACTGACGAGAGAGAAAAAATGCATAAATAAATAAATAAACAAACAAACAAACAAACCCGGATGTAAGGCATGCGAGCCCAAGTACGCAGTTCATAAAGAAAAATGAAAAGACACAAAGTAACATCAAAAGTAGTCACCGAGCAGGTCACAGAATGTGTGACGAAGGAGCTTTGATAATGAGAAAATAAACAACCATCTAGCTATTAAACTAACCGACCTGGAAATTATAATAATAAATTTAAGTGAAACCTTACAAGTGCGTGTGTTTTTATTGGCAGCAAGACCCACCCAAAGTATAACAAGATATGCCTTTAGCCTCGAAGTTGTGTCCCTCTACACGACAGTACCCGCACACCAGCGGTCAATCTAGGAATTGACTGCATCATTTCGTACAACTTATACTGCTTCGACCTCACTCCGCAAGCCATACATCGTAGAAAATATATATTTCCCTTTCCACCACCACGCATACAAACAAACAACAAGCCTACCAATGGGGTCCAGTCTTTCAGGACTTCAAGCCATCACCTATATAAACCAACTGGAACGGCGAGCGCTCAAGACCAGTCACTCCCGTGTCTTCTTCACTCGATACATAGATGATATACTCATCCTCACATCATCCCGTGAAGAGGCCGACATAATATCTATGGCATTTTCAAACACAGATAACAACATACGATTTCTCACAGAACACTCAGATAAAAATGGTTCCTTGTCTCTGCTGGTCTTCCAGCTTAGAGTAACAGAAGAAACTGCTATATACACCAACTTCTATATAAAATCTGCCAGTAGAGACATGTTTGTGCATTATAGATCAGCCTTTCCCATTGCTGCTAAAACCAAGAAATGAACTTACGCGTATCCGGAATAAATGTAGCAAGACAGAGGAACAGATCACTTACACTGCACACTTCATAGATGTACTGAAGACGAACGGATACCCAACATCCACAGTGAATCGACTTAAGAATCGAAGGCGCTGCAGCCATGAATACCTCCTCTAACACCTGCTTCATGAAATTACCACATTTCAGCGAAAGCATAACCACACCTCTCCGCAAAGAAGGACTGGACATACAATTAGCATACTCCGGCCTTTCACTGGGTGCGTACCTGTCTAAAAAGCAATCCAGAGACAACACCATTCAATGCTCACTGACTAACTGCCCTATCCGCGATACAGGTATGTGCCAGCAGACATATGAGGTATACTGGATTGAATGCAACAAATGTAAGGAGTTCTACATTGGTAGCACGACACGAGAACTCCACACTCACATTAACGAACACCTCAACACACACGCATCCTCATTCAAAAAACACATTGACAAATGTAGAAACATCAACCTACATAATACCGATACCATTAAAGCCAGTGATAGAAATGTGGGCAATTTAAGAATGAAGGAGCCTTGCTCATACGTAGACTCTACCCGCAAATAAATAATAGATTAGAACTCACCACGCAGTACTTGACATCAAAAGTCACACCCACACGCACACAAACGAAACAATATCTCATACAAAAAAGAAAATTGATTTCTCGAAATACTTTATTGGCAATTGACGTCATTCTCGTGAAAAGCGAAATAACCATCGAAAAACGCTTGAAAACAACTTAGAGAAAATTTTAAATCAAAATTAAAATTGAATCCCAAAGAGAGTAAATTGGAACATTATCCATTGAAAATTCCTTAAACACTGAACACGGGAATATTGGACAGAAAAAAGAAAAACAACAACAGAAAACAAAACAAATATTACCAGGTAGCTTACTTTTACTTTTCGTTACCTCATTTTACAGTCCATTTTGCATTGTTTAGCCTTCTATCTCTTTCAATGCTTCAAGCAAACTACATTTTATTATTTATATGAGATATGAGATCAAATCTTTGTCTTTCATCCTTAAGGTTTCGATAAAATAAAGTACCAGTAATGTACTGGGTGATTGCTGGCCTTGTGCCAAAAGTAGAAACAATTATATATATATGTGCCCCCCACCAATAATATAATTTTTCCCCCAATACCAAAACACACATCTATTTGTATATGAGCTCAATTTATGTAAATATTATGTACGTAAAGGGGAATTGGAAGAGAGTTCCGTAGAGTAGATATAGAGAGGGGGAATTTGGTGCTAATTGATATAGAGAGGGGGATTGGAAGAGAGTAGCGAGTAGTAGCTATAGAAAGGAGGAGAGTTTCGTGTAAATTGATATAGAGAGGGGGTTGGAAGAGAGTTCCGTGTAGTAGATATATATAGAGAGGGAGAGTTTGGTGCTAATGAGTAGAGTGAGAAGGGGGATAGAGATAAGTTTTGATAGATATATAGAGAGTTAGAATTTGGTAATGATTGTTAGAGTGAGAGGGAATGAGAGAGATTGTTGTATTGTACATATATAGAAGGAGGGATAGTTTAGTGATAATTGATATAGTGAAGGTGCTGGGAGAGTATGTAATATATTAGATATAGAGACTGGGAGAGATTGATGTTTATTGATATATATTTCTATATATTTGCCACCAGGGCATCAAAGATTGGGACAAACACAAAGGGGGGAGTTTACATATATTTAAAAAGAAGTGTAAAAAACATATAACAAATTAAATTTAACAATCGATGTCCTCAATAGGGAGGGGCGTTGACATGGGTCGCCCCCCCCCCCGAAAAAATGTGCAACCCTCCTCTTCAGGAGCACAAAGAGCGGGTGCTTCCTTCCTCTTCTCCTTTCTCACCTACAGGCTGATATAGAGAGAAGGCCCATTCACTCGGGGCATTCTCGCTACTTTCACCCATCTTTCATAAAACTTGCTGGGGTAGAGCACCTCTCTCTCTATTCTGATCCTTCTTCTAAAGTGGTACTTGAAAAAAAAGACCAGTTGTTGGCCGGAGAGAAAGGTGTCTGACCTCAGCCCTTTCAACCTTGTCCACCATACAACTTCTTTCGCCATGGATATCACACAGAAGAAAACCGCCTCTCCTTCGTTTTTGAAAGGGGGAGGCGGTTTGTTTGTGACAATGTTCTCGGTGGTCAACCGGATTGGTCCCACCCGCGACAGTAGTCGTTCTACATAGCCCCACAGGTCAGCAACGCCCGGGCAGTGTACGAATGCGTGTGCGACGGTTTCCTCGTCACGCACGCATCTTGGACAGATCTTCTTCGAGGGGTCCCTACCCGGGCGCCCGTGTCTGTAGAGCTTGTCCCGAACGGGTAGAGCTCCTCGGTAACATTGCCAAGCCAGGGACTTTTGGAAGTTGTCGATCGGTCTCGGGCCAAACGTCCTACCGAACAGACTGGCCAGCTCGTCTTCCTCTATGCCCAGAGCCTCTCCGAGAGCGTCGTCGCACTTACTGCACACCAACCCTCTATAGAATGTTGAGGTTGAGTCTCCACTGATTGCCGGATCCGCTTGCCAGAGGGCCGTGAGCGCCTGGGCACATTCAATGTGCTAGTCGCCCACTTTTCTCGGTCTTTGCTTGACCCAGGATTGCAGGTCGGTGAGTGAGACGAGTCTCGGAAAGGCTCGCCTCACAAACAGGGCCCACCCCGGCTGACCTGTGAGGAATACCTGGAGGTGCCGTAGCCTTAATGCGTGTCTACGCATCGTCAGCCACGGCATCCCCAGCCCTCCGTTCGAAGGGTGTTGACAGCAGATGGATCTTCTCACCAAAGGAGCCCGCTTCTTCCAAAGAAATCGGAAGAGCGCGCGCTCCATTTTGGCGAGTGTTTTCTATCGAGAGAGGGCACGACGGTCAAGCGGTAGTAGATGACGGACGCTATATAAGCGTTCGCCACCTCCGCTCGACCTTTCAGGGATAGTTTGCACTCAGCCCACTTGTGGGCGAGTGCAAACACCTTGCCCGTTACCTCGTCCCAGCTTTTCTCCACCTGGAGGTCCGGTCCGAACCAGACCCCTAGCAGCTTCACCGGTCCCTCCGTCCAGCGTCCGACGATGCCGTCGGGGGGCATCGTTTTGCCCCTCCACGTCCCGAGTTGCAAACCGACGGACTTGTCCCGGTTCAGCTTGGCTCCTGTGAACCTTTCATATTCCTCCAGTAAGGTGCCGATCTGCCCGATTTCCGAGGCGCACGACACCATTACTGTCACGTCATCGGCGTAGGCCGACACCGCTTTCCGCAATCCCGGTTCCAAGGGGATGCCCTGCAACAGCTCCAGCTTCCGCAGTAGTGGCTCGAGAGCCAGCACATACAGGAGGGAGGAGAGAGGGCATTCCTGTCGAATGGATCGCGTGATTTGGAACGGCTCCGAGAGGTAGCCGTTCACCTTGACCCCCCGAGCAGGTGTTGCTGCTGTGCATTGCAGCAATCCAGCCCCTGAAAACGGGTCCGAAGCCTGCCGCCGCGAGCACCGCATCCAGGTACCGATGGTCAACCCTATCGAACGCTTTAGATTGCTCCAAGTTGATCAGGGCCCCACCAAAGCCGGGTTCGTTCCCTACCCTCTCTACGATGTATCGCATGAGGTGGAGGTTGTCGTGTATGGACCTGGACGGGATTGCGCATGTCTGCGCTTCTCCCACCAGGTTCCCGACGACAAGCGCCAACCTCTTCGCTAACACCTTGGCCAAAATCTTTAACTCTGTGTTTAGCAGAGTTATGGGCCTGAAGTTATCTATGTCATCCCCATTGTTCTCGTCCTTCCTCACCAGCGTGACTACGCCCTTGGTCACAGAACTGGGAATTCTCCCGTTCTGTTGCCAGTTGCAGTAGACCGCCTCGAGGAGACCGGAGAACAAGCCCGGCATCGCTACATAAAGTTCGTATGGTAGACCATCGAGACCCGGAGATTTGCGTTTGCCGCATTGGCTCAGCGCTTCCCCTATTTCAGCGGCTGAAATCAGCCTCTCGCAGGACTTCGCCTCCCCGTCCGAGAGCCGCGCCAGACCGTCGAGGTATGGACCGAAATCCATGGCCCCACCCGGCCCGCTGCCCCTCCCGAACAGTGGTGCAAAGCGCCGTTGAAAGGCCGCGCTCATCCGCTCAGGTTCAAGGATCACGCGTCCATCCTGGTGCTTCAAAGACCGAATCGTGGACTTGTTTCCATTTTTTTCCTCTGTCACTCGGGCCCAGCTAACAGCTTTGGCTCCCTCGTTACCCAGAGCACGTATTTTACTCCTGACAACGCAGCCCTCGTGCTTCGCATCAAAGAACTGGTCTAGGGCCGTTCTTGACGCCAGCACGCCGGCCACGTTGCCACTCCTAATCGCCTCTTCTACTCTATTTGTTAATTCCCTTTCAGTTCTATTCCTATCTGATGCTAATGCCCGACTAAAACCTGTCGATTCTATTCTAATTTCTCTCTTGAGAGAGCCCCACCACCTGTTGTTGACAATTTCCCCCGTCAAACGCTGCTTAACTAGTGTGCTAATCCGCTTACTGTAAGCTTTGTTTGTCGGTAAAGACAAGTTTAGCTTCCAGTAACCGGGTCCCTGTCTATGAGTTCTATCAAGGTTGACCACTCCGGTCACCAACTTGTGATCCGAATAGTCAACCATGAACATTCGTGGACAGCTTAATATGTCCCTATCCTTATTTCTAACTAGGAACCTATCTAGGTACGACCTAGATCTTCCGCTGCGATTACTCCACGTCCACCGTGGCACAGTCGGAAAATCTAGTCGATATCTATCGGCCAGATCAAATCGGCCGATTAATCGTTTGAGGCTGTTACACCCCCCTCTATCGGGACATGCCCCTACATAGTCCCAACGTGCATCCAGGATACCATTCCAGTCCCCCACTAAAAGCAAGGAGCGATTCTCCAGGCGTCGGAAGAAGTCCGGTCGCGGTGTCCCAGATGGGGCATACGCTGCCACCAGCCTGAAAGCTCCACCTTCACTACTGCCGACGTCTAAAACCACCACTCGACCCTCCGGGTCCAGGTGTACCTTCTGTGTGGGAAGACCCAGGTATTTTCGCAGCAGAACGACAACCCCACCCCCGCCCCTCGGCTGACAGAGAGATGCGTAGATCTCAAAGTCGTCGAAGATGGGGGCCAGTTGGCGCTCGCTGCTGATCCTGGACTCGCAAATAACCATTACATCCACTCTGTGCGACCTGAGTTCATTTAAGAGTTTGCCCTGTTTCCAGGACATCCCCAAGCCGCGTGCATTCACACATCCAACTCTTATATTGGCCATGTTGGTGCTGAAGAGGTAAAAAGGAAGAGGAAAGGAAATTACTTACCTCTTCGTCTCCTGGGGACCAGGCTGCACAATTTCCATGGGGGTGTTGGAAGGGTTGTTTGGTGGGGTGGTGGTTTGTGGTGGAGGGAGGACATCAGTGTGTGGTGGGATTAGGGTGTTTGGTGGGGTGTGGGTGTCTGGTGTGGGGGTGGGGAAACATCTCAATAGGACGCTGTTATGTGGTTTGGTGCAGTTGGTCCCCACATGCATTGGATGGTTCTTTTTCAAAGTTACATAGGTTTCCGTTGGGACCCTAATCATCATTAGGTGCGGTTTGTTCGCTGCGTAGGTGAAAGTGATCCCTTCGGTTTCCACCGAAGGGTTATTTTCTATCGCTTTCATCAACGTTTTATTGTTCTTGTTAATGTATGTATAGAGTTTTTGTTGTGTTGTGTTTGTTTTTGTTTGTTGTTCTTGTGCGTGTTTGCGTTTTGTAGTACGTGTTATGTTTTGGGGAGGGGTGGTTTTTTTTATTTGTGATGTTTGTTCTGTTTGTGCTGGTGGTTGTGTGTTTGTGGCATTTTTGTTAATGTGGTGCCTTTTTTTTTTCCTTTTCACCTGTTGAAAGGGTTCTCCCTCGTTGTCACTGGGTGACGTTGATACGGAGTCCTCTTCCGTGTTGTTGTGGTTGTTGTTGTTGTTGTTGTGGTGGTGGTGGTGGTGGTGGTGGTTGTGTTGTTGTGTTCGGGGTTGGCAGAAGAGCCTTTTTTTTTACTCGTTAATTGAGGACAGGCAGCCCTCAGGTGACCCCTGCTTAAGCAGTGGTAACATGACGGCCGCCTTCCCTCCACTGAAATGTTTATATAAGTTAGCCCGTCCAGAGGCACGCGTTGTGGGATATTCGCTATTCGTTCTGGGCTCATTTGCACCAGAACTTCTACGGTGGTCCCACCAAATACACCTCCGGAGGACTTTCCTATTGAAATTATCTTGTCTTCGTCAAAGTTTATTATTCCACATAGTATCCACCAAATATTTACATTTGGTGTGATACTCATTATTTTTATTCTTTGTCTCCTTTTTCCCCTGTATGTGGGGGTAAAAGGTCAAGCGGGGGGACACAATGGGTGCTACCGAGTACTTTTGAGCTGTTTACTGGTTGTTCATTAGCACCGAAATGCTACCAAACAGTTTACCTTTTTGTATGAAGGTTAAGCCCTACATTGCATATTTTAGAACCAGATCATTTTCATTTTGTGATAATTGAGCTGGTTTTCTTGTTTCGTTCGATATTGTCCTGAAAACCACAGTTTTCAGGACAGCCTCTCTACGTAATTCCTGTGGAGAATTGATGCTAAAAGCACCGTTTTCGCCAAAATTCACGAATTGTTTTGCGTCTTGTAATAGTTGTTTAGCATTTGTTATGTCTATTGGCGTGTATAGTTCGTTTTTTTTTTACGGTCTGTGCGAATGTTGTTTTGGTGTTGTTGTTTCTTTTTTGTTACTGTCACTGTTGGTAATATTGGTGTTGCTATTGTTGCAGTTGTTGTTGTGGTGTTATTGTCATTGTTCTTGTTGTTGGTGCTGGTATTATTTACGGGGTTTGGTTTCGTGGTTTCGATATTTTTCACGTTTTTCGATGATGCGAGGGGGGAAGGCTGCAAGCTTTGTACTCCTACCTTCCCTCCACCACTTTTCTTAGTGGGCATGGCACTCACGACAGTGTGCGAGGTGGAAATGGCATCCATTGCCACCAAGTCTACAGTTTTTAGATGAAAATTGAAAAATTCCGCCCCAGAAAGGGGCGAAAATTAGTTGACTCGACGTCTGACGGCCAAGGCAAGGGGTTAAACTAAACAATGTTATTAAATTGAGTAATAAACACACAGTCTTTTTGATCACAATCCGTAAAAATCCGGAGCAAAGTAAATCACGTCTATATCAAGTGGTAATTGATATAGAGAGGTGGATTAGGAGAGAGTGTTGTATGGTTGATATATCGAGAGGGAGAGTTTGGTGTAAATAAATAGAGTGAAAGGAGAGATAGAGGTAAATATTGATTGATATATAGAGGGGGGAGTTTGGAGTGAGAGGGAATGAGAGAGAGTGTTGTATGGTAGATATATAGAGGGGAAAGTTTGGTGGTAATTGATTTAGAGTGGGTTAGGAGAGTATGTTGTATATTACATATAGTGAGGTGGAGAGATTGATGTTTATTGATATAGAGAGAGGGACTGGAAGCGAGTTCCGTGTAGTAGATATATAGAAAGGGAGAATTTGGTGCTAATTGATATACAGAGGGGATATGAAGCGAGTACCGAGTAGTAGATATAGAGAGGGGGAGAGTTTGGTGATTGTAGATATAGAGAAAGCATAATGGAAGAGTGCCGTGTATTTGACATAGAATGGGTCCCAAATAATAGGAGGAGTGGGAATATGGGTTTTATTGTAATGTTATGCTTTTGTCGTATATAATGTTTTTTTTTAACGTAAGAATGAAAACTCAATAGCCAAGTAGAGTTTAAATATTTATTTATTGTGGGTGTGACGAGCCTTGTTACTCTGGAGTTTCACCTGCGGATTTACAGGATCTGTGAGTGCGTAGGTGAAACTTTAGGATAACACAACTCACCAATAGCCATAATAAATCAATGTACATATTAGATTTAGTCTTAGTCTTAGGTAATTCCGCGCCGATCGGCGCATCGAGCAGTAAGTACTCGCTAACGGTGACATTCAACAGCGGCTTTTTCACGTCCGAGCCAAGTGATTCTGGGCAACGCCACCTTCGTTTCCCGCCAGGTGGAGTCCAGTTCTTCGCTGTTTTCGAGAGTCGTTTGTTGGACAGGTGCAGAATATGGCCAGCGAAGCGGCACCGGCGCTCCGTGACCATCCTCTGTAGCGTCCACGACTCGGTTCTCCGCAGTATTTCCTCGGACGCGCCAGGACACGCGAATGATCATTAACAGGCACCGCTGGTGGAAAGCGTTCAGCCGTCTCTCTATCTTTGCCGTGCTCTTGCAGGTTCCGCTCGCGGAAAGCACTGTCGGCAACACGATGCTCTTATACAGGTGCAGCTTGATCCTGGTGCTGATACATGAACACGATCAGCCTAGGCGCTTCCAGTGGAAAAGTGCGGCTCCTTTGCCGATCCGACGGTTTATGTCGGGCCCGGCGTCACATAGGTGAAGTGATCGACTCCTTCCAGGTCTTGTTGGTTGACTCTGATTGCTGGACCTGTGTTGTAAATACACACACACACATACACAAACGCGCACACACACACACACACACACACACACACACACACACACACACACACACACACACACACACACACACACACACACACACACACACACACACACATATATTGTTTTACTTTGCGAGGGTCATGTTATCAAAAACACACGCACCTGTTGGTTTTCACTTCAATTTATTATAAATTTCCGGTTGGTTGGTTGGTTCGTTAATCGGAAGGTTGTTTATATATTGTCAAAGTCCTTTCGTCACACATTCTGTAACCCCTTCAGTGACTAAATTTTTATTTTGTGTGTCTCTCCTTTTTTCTGTCCTACACCATTTTGTTTTTGTGTGTTGTATGTTGTGTGCTCTGTTTGCGCATGGGTTACATCCGGGTGTGCGTGTGTGTTGTTTTAGTTATCTATTTATATGTTTATTTGTCACTAGCTGGTTGTTTTTTCTATCTGTGTGTCTGAGTTGTTTTATTAGTTTAGTCCTAGTTTGTGTCTGTATGTCTTCATTTTGTCATTAATTACTAGTTGTGATGTTGTTATTCCACTCATGTTTTCTGTTTAAATTTGGTTGGAGTTCGTTTATATTTGTTGTCTCTGTGATTTGTCTGAGCATTGCATCTTTTCTATATGTGGATATAATTTTTATCTCTATGTTCTCTAATGTGCCCCTATGTTCTATTTTGGCATGTTGGTGGAGTACTGATGATTCACTGCGGAGATCATAGAATATGTGACGAAAAATCTTTGTCAATATATAAACAAACTTCCGCTTATCGAATCAACCAACCAACCGACTAAGGAATTCGTTGATAAGCTTCTTTTATTTATTTTGTTCGTTTTCTTCATTCAAATGTATTCACACTGGCTGACTAAGAGACGTACAAATATGACTTATAAAACTTACCAAACTAAAGGGGCTTCCAGCGCCCCTCTAGCGACATCCAAAGTTTCAAATGCCCCTCTAACGCCCCCTTGCTCCAAAACGTCCCCATGGAGCTCCGAAACGTGTTGTCCCCCGTTGAAAACCTTTATTCTATATAGTCATCTATATGTCGACTAGAAGACAATAAACATTTTAAACAAAACTACACATTGGGGTTCATGATTATTTAGGTTTTGTTCGCGTAATTATCCTTTACAACGATTGCATATTAGCTTAAGTAGTTCTAAGTTGAGATTCTGCGGATTATGATGGCGAACAAACCGATTGTCTTCTTCTCTTCTTTAATATGCTAATACTGAGCGTAGATTAGAGCATACACATTGTTTGGAGATTGTTTGACAAACCGAGCTATTACAATGGAGAACTATGATTGTCTAGTTATAGACAATGAAAGTCTCATGTATTTGGCGTAAAAGATGATTCCGATCTTCAGTTCAGTATTCACTCATTATAGCGAGGTTATTGTATATATATATATATATATATATATATATATATATATGTGTGTGTGTGTGTGTGTGTGTGTGTGTGTGTGTGTGTGTGTGTGCGTGTGTAAGTATGTAGGCTCGTTCAATGTGTCTATGTGCAGTGTTGTGTTTGTATTTATGAATTTTACCTGCTGCATTGAGAAAGGTGATCGATTACCTAGAAGGTGTTTCATTGGCTCATCGTAATAATTGCCCCCCCCCCCCAGTCATGAGGACGGAAAATGCAGATATAGAGAGAAAATAGGAATACATGACATTCATTACATCGCCAGAAACCTATAAATCATCCTATTGAGAATATTATTACTAATATTTCGGTTAGTTCTAGTATAATATTCTAACCCTAATGTCAAAAAGAATATAAAGAAATAAGATTCAAAAATTATATATATATATATATATATATAGGTGTGTGTTTATAAATATATGTAGATATATATGTGTGAGATATATATATATATGTCTTTATAATCTAAAGGTTAAGGGAAAGTAAATATAAGCAATAATACACAAATATAGAGGATAAACATGAAATAATATAGAACATAGAACATAAACAGAAACAAATCTAAACTAAACGAAGAAACAAAAATATTTCTAGTCAGGGAAGAAATCAACTCACACACACACTCTCTACCCTCTCCCTTTCTCTCTTTCCTTGTTTTACACACACTCTCTCCGCTCTCAATATCCATTTACATCCACCTCGTGATTCGAGTAACCGAATAAGGGGAAAATGGAAAAACGAAGACATTTAAAAAAAAACTGATAACAAAGATGTATAAATATATGTATATGTATGTGTGTGTGTATATATATATATATACGATATGTATACATACATATCATACATATATATATACACACACACATATACATATATATATATATATATATATATATATATATATATATATATATATATATATATATGTGTGCGTATATATATATATG
>OZ024742.1:209426322-209443822 GCA_964016885.1 Eledone cirrhosa | reverse complement strand
AAATCTACCTCGCCTGACACTCTAAAACAACAACGGATATAAGATGCTATTCTCCTTCTGCATAATTAGAAAAAATAGTAAAAACTATTTTCATTCAAACACTTCAAAGACACATCTACGAGCAGAAGAGTTCAATAGGAGCAATCAAAGATATCCAGCAGAAAGCTGTGTATCACTTCGTATATAGGAAATATTTTATGAACAAGCCACTCAAAAACAAGAGCTATTCTCACTGGACTCAATGGTGGTAAAAGAAGCTTCTTCCGTGGGCTTCACTGCAGTTGTACAAGTTCACTACTTGGACATTCACGAAACATGTGAGTGAAAAAAATCTAACCATGCTCAATCACTTCTCAGTTATGATGATGATAATGATGATATATATATATATATATATACTGACAGACATATACAGAGTAATGTAGGTAATACATTTTTATGTAATACATTTCTTAGTAAAATGGAAACGCAAATGGTTTCGTTGTTGCTATTTCAAAAGTCAGCCTGAAGAAATCATGTAAATAATTACGTAATGTCTTCGTTGCGTAATAAAGACAGATACCAAAGAAATGCGCATTATAGCACATTATATGATAAAGACAATTATGGAAGGCTATCCTTCTTATTCGGTGTTATTGTATACTTCGTCATGTACTACGCAGGTGATCTCACATCCAGCTTCAAATTAGTCAATATTTAATAGCACAACTATATATATATATATATATATATATATATATATATATATATATATATATATATATATATATATATATATATATATATATATATATAACAAAATAAGATGCTGAGGTTCCATAGATCGTTTAATGATTATAATTATTTCTAAGGTTCTCCATGCAATCGAGATGTCCTTCATGCATTTGTTGTTGTTATGAGAACGGCATCCTCAGATGATAACCGATATGTTTGATATGCCGCCGGCAGAAAAAATACCATGAGCTACCCCGGAAATTCCCTCTACCATGGGGATGGAAACCCCTGACACTGGACGGACATAATAGTAACTTTCGGCAGGATAAATACGCGGAAACAAAAAATAAGATAAACCCCTATTTTCCTGCACCAAATCGCATTTGAACAGAAGCCCCCTCAATTCAATCTATACATGGACAGATGGACAATCATATGGATCATTTTGCATATATGTACTCTGTGTTTTTGCATTTATTCACTATTGGTTCTGTTCTTTTCTTTTGTTCCATGTGATGGAAATTATGACTGTGTACCAGATTGACTAATGCCTTGATCCCTGTAGTTTGCCCTCCGTTATAATGTACGGCCCTGTCGTTCAATATGTGGATAGAGCAACTGTGACACTAGAATCCCTCTCAGAACTTATTACTGAAACATCCCTCTCCATATTATTTACTCACTTCAATCTATATTTTTACTCACCTCAATCCGAATTATCACTTGAAAAGTTTTTTAATTTCTAATTGTTAATTTTTTAATTTTTTAATTGTTTAATTTATAATCTCTGATATTTGATTTAGGATTTTAATTTTTAATTTTTATTTCCAACTCTCACTCTTAACTTCCAATGTAAAACCATGATACCTAGAATTAAGTTTATTTTCCCTTAGGAGTTGATGGTCAGTCGTACTGTCAACGCTTAGTGAGAGGTAGTATTATGACCTATAAAAACTAACACCCTCCCATCCCCTCTGGCTTTCGGCTGACTGCCACAGTCGTGATGGGTAGCAGTAAACTTTGGTAGGGCATAGGTGGGCCATTGTTTGGCTGAGAGGGTGAACTGACTAAGCGAATTTCGTTGAAATCTCCGGTGGCTAATGGTCAACTTCCTTCGGACATGCGCTTGCGCAGACCGGTGGGGGTGAATTGGTACTCACAAGGGAACGGATGAAAAACCCAAAAGCACGAACTTCATCCGTTCCCATGTCGATTCAATTTGGATTGCCTCGGAAACATAACCTTATTATGTAACAAGCTGTCTGATGATGACACGACACTCGCACACAGAACACTGTGGCCAGTATCGTCATTGAAATATATATCACAGCATTATTATTAAAGGACTTCAACATCTGAAACTACTTCGCTTTTCCTTATTCGATATTTACTCCGTCACTCCTATGTGGCAAAAGTACGTTGAGTGCTTGAATTGAAAAGCATCAATGTTTACCATAATAATAATAATAATAATAATAATATATATATATATATATATATATATATTTTACGAAGAAGGAGTATATTTGTCTCAATGCGTTCACACGCGTTTTACAGAAAGAAGCTTGTTTTGTATATTGAAACTGTATGAGCATTAATAAATATACATACAACAATCTCTTTTCTCCTCTTTCATTAGACAAACATACAAACATAAAAACATGCGTGGGTACATGCATGTGTTCATATGTGTGTACATGTGTGTGCGGATGTGTGTGTTTGTAGGATTGAGTTCCGTTTTTTGCTTCCACTATCTGCTGGATTCTAGCTACGCATAGACTAGCGTTTGGTACAATCACCACAACGCTCTTGAGGAGATTTCTTTCTGTTGATTTACGACCCTAATTCCGTGGAGGTTGCATCAATCCTGATTTCACTAATTGACACGTTCATATCACTTTATTCCAGTAAACACGACGGCTGGGAGACCCTTTTAGGAACTCATATGTCTGCTGGACGCACGAGCAAAAGGACGTGTTTTTTCCTGTCACCGACATATCACAAAATCAAATTTCATCTGAGGATACCGTTCTCATAACAACATCAAATGCATGAATTACATCTTGATTGCATGGGAGAACCGTGGAAATAATTATAATGATTAAACGATTTATGTAACATCAGCATTTTATATACACACACACACACACACACATATATATATATATATATATATATATATATATATATATATATATATAAAAAGATGAAATCGAAAATGCAACTGGAGTCTTATTTAAGAAAATATATATATATTTATTTGGTTCCTTTACCGGTTTCGCAGTTCTTCTGTTTTTCAAAAGTAGAGTTGAGGTGGAGGGTCTGTGGTTTTTCTCACATCTGGATGGTCTTTGAATGTTACTTGTTTTATATGGAAAAGTGGCTCGAAAAGCCACGTTTTTAGAGAAGTAATTTGATTGGTTGGTCAATAAATATAATAAATTTCGCGCCAGTTCGCGCTTCAAAATTCTTCAAACAAGGGGGGGGGGGTCTCAGGTTGTTTTTCCTATATGAGTGTTTGCATTTCTTTTTACTTAAAGACAACACGTATACATTTAAATCAGGACAAAATGTTGCTGTAAAAAATCACTTCACTTGCACATCAAAAAATCTAGTTTATGCCATTAAATGTAAAGGATGCAATGAAGATTATATATGACAAACTAAACTCACACTCAGAAACAGAATGACAGTTCATCGCCAACAATTACGAGATCCAACCACGAGACAGATACCACTAAGCGCATATCTAGACATATGCGAAAGTAATAAGACACTCAAATTCCAAGTCTTCCCATTTTACCTTTGCGCTAACAATACAACAGAACAAATACGGATAAATAAGGAAAATATGTTTATTCAAAAATATAGACCACCATTAAATATGGTTTAATATACATTATATCAACACCAAAACATCCTAACCATCCAAACAGACACATACACACACATATAACACCTGCTACTTTAGAAAATAAAAACCCAAACTAAATAAACCTAAACATACGTTTGCGCTGACAATACAACAGAACAAATACGAATAAGTAAGGAAAATATGTTCATTCAAAAATATTCCTAATAAAGGAATCATTTTCCTACACACACACACGCACAATATATATATATTCTCTTCATCTTAACATGCTAACCATACTCCCACACACACATAACACCCATACACACAAATAACAACCCCACCCCCCACATACACAACTCCCTCCCCCATTTCTACTAATAGAATCACTTTCCTACACACATATATACACGCACACAAAATATATACATTCTCTCCATCTTAACATACTCCCCCCCACACACACATAACACCTATATACACACACAACTCCCTCCCCCATTTCTACTAATAGAATAATCTCCCAACACACACACACACACACACACACACAAGCACACAAATAAACATACATATCTTTACTTTCTTTATTTCTATAGAAAATCTGAATTCTGACACCCCAGCGAACTAACCATACTCACTGAACCAGAACAATTCTCCCATCCCATTTCTCTTGACCATTATCTTTTTCTTGTAATAAAACTCTCTAAAAAGGCTACAGAATAGATTTCCAAATAAGGGCGCGAAATTTGATGAAAACGTGTTCACGTGACAGCCATAATTTCATTTATAACCAATCAAATTACGTTTATTTTAAAAAAGCCTTCGTGAGCCCCTTTGTTTTAAGTAAAAAGAAATTCAAACACTCATATTTGAAAAAACAACCCGAGCCCCCCCCCCCCATTATTTGAAGAACTTTGTAACGCGAACTGGCGCGGAATTTATTATAATTATTGACCAACCAATCAAATTACTTCTCTAAAAACGTGGCTTTTCGAGCCACTTTTTTCCATTTAAAACAAGTAACATTCAAAGACCAACCAGATGTGAGAAAAACCACAGACCCTCCATCTCAACTCTACTTTTGAAAAACAGAAGAACCGCGAAACCGGTAAAGGAACCAAATATATATATATATTTTAAAAAAAATAAGCCTCCAGTTGCATTTTCGATTTCATCTTTTTTTCTTTATACTTTCACTCGTATAGGACACCTCGGTTATTTTTCATTCTGTAAAAAAAAAACCTCACTTTCTAATATATATATATATATATATATATATATATATATATATATATATATATATATATATATATATATATATATATATGTATATATATATATATATATATATGTATATATATATACATATAGATATATAGATATATACATATATAGATATATATATACATATATATGTATATATATATATATACTTAGGTTAATAGGAGTTAAGTATTGTATACCCGTGTCCCATTAAAGTATTGGCAGTATAATAATTAGCTCAATGCTTTCGAGCAGAGCCGTATATATGATAAAGAACACAAGAGCGTCTACAACGTCAACCATTTTTTATTGGCTTACAGTGTTTCCTCCTTACGTAACCGTAGGATTCTTCAGAGCTATAAAAGGGGTTTGATTGGTGTTATGGACTCTACCAACCAAACATTCAAGAACAAAGAGTAAAGAGAGTAAAGAGCAAAAGCAGGGGACAATATGTCTAATCTAAGTGCGGGAGGGTGGGGTGTGGGTCCTTGTTTACTAGCTGTGGTCATATTTATTCCCGGGAGTCGAGTGGTTAGTGGAGCCATGGATGGGGCGGCATTGATAGTAGGATGCAGAGGGTGTGCAGAGGCTACAAACACACAAAGGGCATATAATATATATATAACGGAGGAGGAAGTACATGAGGTAATTAAAAGTGGAATAATAATAATAATAATTTATAGTTAATAATGTATAATAAGGTACAGGGAAGATTACACTATAATAAGATATAAGAGTAAGAATAAAATAAAATATAAGGAGGATAAAAATGAAAATAAAAATAAAAATAAAAATAAAAAAATATATAAAAAATATATAGAGAATATATAAAAAATATAAGCAAGTATCAGAAAGGGAAAAACACAATGTAAAAAACAGATTTTGTTAAATAAAAATATTATAAATATAGGGGGAGAAAACGGGCGAGAGAAATATAATCATAATGCGATTAGTTGAGAGAATATAAGATGATAATAAGTGTGTCAAGTTTATACATCTTAATAATAAATAATAGTACTAGAGTTACACATCTTTCAAAGCACTTGCAAGTCCAACCCATAGGGCATAGTCCATCGCTCATCTGTGCGGTCGTGTGTGTTTGTGTTCGACCTCACAACAGATCCACAAGTTCGTATATTTCAATGCAAATAGAATTCTATTTGTGCTTACCCGGTCATTGACGGAGCATCCAATATTCCTAGTTCGTTGCTGACCCAATATGTGTGTAGTGTTATTTTGGTCGCATAAATCAGTCACTTGGTTCTATATTATGGAGTATGGTTTTCAATATATGTATATATATATATATATACATATATATATATATATATATATATATATATATATATATATATATATATATATATATATATAGGAACAAGTAAGACCCCGACGGCTGAGCTCAAGACGTTTCGACGGCTAATTCTGTACTGAAAGCTCAACCGTCGGGGTCTTACTTGTTCCTATTACCCACTCTACTACCCTAAGTATTGAGTACTTTGGTGCGTTATGGTCCACCTGGTTCCTTACCACATCTCCTTCGTTATATATATATATATATATATATATATATATATATATATATATATATACATATATATATATATGCACTCACACAAATATATATCTAACTATGTATATATATGTTTCTATATCTGTGTGTTCGTGTGTATGCGATGAAGATACTGAGGGGGGGTGGGGGGAGAGAGAGAGAGATCTTTGCATAGTACAGCAAACTTTTAGCCAATGAGTTTTGCTGGTAATGTTGAATGTTCACCAAGTAAAGGACTTGGTAAACACACACACAAACACACACACATATATACCACAAGTAACGTATATTTTGTTTCAAATATTTTTGTGTATGTCCTGGTACATTTTTCTTCAGTTTGTTAACTCGATTGTATAATTATTGTCTGACAGATGGCTAATGATAGACGTATGTGTGTGTGTTTGTGTGTCTCCGTGTATGTCTGTCTCTGTGTGAGAGTGTGTGAATATTTGAAAGTACTTAATCTAAAACCATAGACATAGTTTACAAGCTGGAATTCGTATTATTTCTTATTTACAAACGTCTGTTAAATGCTTTTTGGTTGTTTATTTTTCGTGTCTTCTTTATTATGATTGGCTGTTTTCCTACATTTAAATAATGTTGTTTTGAAGCATTGTTGTGTTTTCTTATTAAAATATCATCGCACATCTGGTAGAAATTTCGTTCCTCAGCAAACTCCAATGTATTAAGAAAATAAAATCTTGGATTAGTTTGTATTAGAGGTTGTGTTGATGGCATTTGTAGAGACCCCGTGTTCGGTGAGATCAATGTTTAATGAATATTCCTTTTTAATAGTTGTAATTCAATGGTTTACAGTGAAAGATGTCCAGAGAATTAAGGTTCGGAAGGGGGAGCATGGGGGTTAGTGCATGTCCTGAGGGTAACACAATATGGGTAACGAGAAGAGAAGAGATGAGGGCTTAACTGGGCGTGACACCATATCATTCAACTACTAGAAACATGCCCAACTGTAGTCGCTGTAGAAAAGAGAGAGGAAACAACTTGTTTATGGATCAGAGCCTGGAGTGTGTTGATGAGCAAATTCATATTTATAAGTGGAAGCTGGTTTTCTTTGGATACGGTCTATATAACATTAGTTAGACGTGGGAACGATATTCCACTGTGAGTCTTCTTTGTTGTGTGTGGGGAGTTAATTGTTTGTTAATGAATTGACTAGTCTTTACGTTTGAGGCTGTACTTTAGAGGGACAGATCATTAGACTGTATTTTAGTGCGGGAAGATCTTCAGTAACGGTGAAACTTCGAATTTGTAGTGTCAATATGAGTGTGTGTGTGTGTGTGGGGGGGGGGGGCTTTGATCGTGTGTTCTTGTACAGCATCATAATTGTATTTACTGTTTCTTCTGGTAATCCATTTTCCCTCTGAACTGAGTCAAAACATTTGGAAGAGTCTACAAAGATGTCAGTTGTTTCTATGTTTTTTTTTGCCTTCGCACGCTCTAGAATTCTTCTTACCAACAGAATATGCACTAGTGTAGACCTATTTTGTCTAAAAACGTTTTCGTTCGGTCTAAGAATTTTATCGATTTGTGTAACTTTGTATTGTAGATTTTGGCAGCAATACAGGTCAGTGTAATATCGCTGTAGTTGTCTGTAACATAAAGGTGTCCTTTTTTTCGGGATAGATAGAATGCATCTTTCAGTTGATGATTCAATAGAGCTTTGGTTGCATACAGAATTGCAGAAATGCAATAGTATATCATTAAAGCGTCAAGCTTTCCAGATCTCTGGAGGCACTTCATCTAGTCAAACAGCTTTGTTATTCTTGAGATTTTTAGAAATGTTTTAGCTCTTCAATACAGAATGGGCGTTTTCCTGACTGGTAATCCCTTTTCAGTAATCTTTTGCATTGATTGGTTGTTGTTAACAGGAGAACTTCCAATTAACTTCTCAAAATATTTTTTTCCATTTTAGTAACCTTTCGTCATTGTTTGATGCCTTAATCTCAAATTGAGTCGTACGCTTACTTCCGCTGATATCATTTTCCATTCACCAGGCAACTGTCGATTGTTGATTATCGACTAATATCTGGATAGCATCTAGTTGCTGTTGCAAATACTTTAGAATTCAAGCAGGAGTTTTGCAAAGAGACACTCTTGCACCCGTCCTATTTACCATCACTCTGAACAATGTGTTCTGTACATTTCTGAACTGTGAGAAGAATCTAGGCTTCACATTGCATAGAACCAGAATCAAAGGACATCCTACCCAGGATAGACAAATATGTAGGCACCGAAAAACTCCTGCATGTGCTCGAGCAGTCTGCCGGCATGTTAGGATTGGACGTGAAAACGAAGAAGACAGAAGTCATGAACTTCAATCAGAATGGTGAATTGAACGCTTTGAATCGATAATCTCTAAACGTGGTTAAAAGGTTTACCTATCTTGGAAGTGATATTTCATCCACCGAGAAAGACATAACTATACGGATAGTTGAAGCATGGAGTGCTTTCGATAGCCTCAGGTCAATCTAGAAGTCCTCTATACCAAACAAAATGAAGAGAGGCTTCTTCGGAACTGTATTTGAGTAGGTTCTTTTGTATGGCTGCTCTGCATGGAAAATTACACAACAAATTAGAGAACAAGCTGCTGAATGGGACATACACTCGAATGTTGCGCTTAGTGCTGAACAGGTTCTGGAAACATCATTCCTCGAAAGAAGAGCCATGGATTACACTCGAATCGGGCATCCTCGGATGACTTATATCAACAAATTCACGAAATATGTTTGTTTGACAATCGAAGACCTGAAAACAGTGATGGAGGACATGAACATCTGGAGAGGCAGAGTGAAGTTGACCCTGGGAATTCGCCCGATCCGATGATGATAAGAGATTTAGTTGCATGCTGTTCATATTTAGCGGATAATGTTTGTTTAGGAATCTGCAATGATGTACATATTGAAGGAAACAAGATTGACATGATTCGATTGGAGAATATCCTTGAGGTTTCTTGTTAACGGAGTTAGATCAGGTTAACTGTGAACTGATTAGTTTTTATATAGGGGTGCAGAATATTGGAGGTGAATGACAAATAGCACCTTTCACGGAGAAGATGGGGGCGTGTCTGGGGTTGATGGAAAGGGAAGTAAGATGTATTCAAACAAGTGTGTGAAGGACAAACCGAAACTGAGACACGCCAGAAGTGATAGTCTGGGTCAGAGAATCTCAATCAGCTCAAACTATGTTTATGTGATCTGACTGAAAGTCACCGATGCTAAAGATAGAAGTATTGAATACAGGGACAAATGTTTTGAGGATATCAAATTAATCAACAGTGTTTTGAACACATTTCTTTAGAGCGACTAACCATTGCTGAGTGAAATAAAAGTGTGGGTCTCTAGTTGATCTTGCATTATGAATTACATGTAATCAAGATGCTGGAGTAGATTTTGTTTTGCCGCTGTGATTAAAGGCAGTTCAGCCATGATCATCCTTGTTTCAAGTATAGTATGTTTTAAATAAATATGATCTGTTATTTTTGTCTTTCGTAAGTAGGTAGAATATGAAATTGTTGCTATTATTATTGTTGGCAGTATCGGTAGAGGGTCGGACGCCATGCTTTGCAGCAAAGAGATACAGCCCTTTATGGTCTGTGTTCTAATCCCGCCGAGGTAAACTTTGCCTTTCATCCTTATGGGGTCGATAAAATAAAGTACCAGTAATACACTGGAATAATTGCTGGCCTTGTGCCAAAAGTATAAACAATTATTATTGTTATTATTGCTGCATGTGTTGCTGGTTGAGAAAATGAGGGGGAAATGGCTTGATTAGCTGTGTTGTCTCTGTTGATTGTGGTGAGGTTGCTGCTGTTATGATTTTTATTTTTCTATCCACTTTCGGTTAGGTTTTTTATTGTTGTTTTATATTGTCATTATTTATAGTATTGGAATTGGTGTTGTTACTATTGTCACTTGGCACCCTGTGGTTGTAAATGGTGGTGGTTTTATCGTTGCTGTCATTCATGGCTGTATTACTGATGGCGTTATTGCAAATATTCTGAAAAATTTTCCAAGCAAATAGCATTTTCTCCTAGGCAGTCGAGTAAACTTTACGACTAGCTCTCAGCTCTTTTAACGATGATCCTGTTCGCTCCGTTCTTCTTAAATGCCAACACCATTATTGACATTTTTAATGGATATCTGCTGAAAATGCAGGCGACGGAGGGAAAATATTCTTTGTCCTTCCTTATTAGGGATAGTTACAAAATTCTTTCGCCCATTCTCTCTAGAATAAGTTTCTTGTGGAGAAATCCTATTGGATTTACGGAGCAAAATGTATACGGTTTATACTGTTTGGACACGAAAGATATGTCAATAATTATTTCTTTATTAGTCACAGTGGTTTGCACATATAATACTATAAACGTAAGAGTATTAACATTAACGGATTTAGGAGCAAGTTAAACGGGCTACTACATAGGGCCATACAATCAGCAGCTAGCCTAAAAATAATAAAACTTTATACATCGTCTAGTGCATTTTTTTTAAAAACACGAGCTCTCCAAGATTTATATAGCTTAGGGCTTCACCAAGTCTGAATTCAGTACTAGGTACAAGAGATACGAAAGAAAATGTCACCATATATATATATATATATGGTGACATTTACTTTGTATATATATATATATAATATAAGATCAAAAGATGGTTAAAAGAGTTCCAAGTATTTTATTATGCGCATTTCAAAAACAAATATCATCATGAGATCATATCTGCGTTCTCATCAGATAAAATAGGGAGACATGATATGAAGCTTAAAAAACACTTGTGAATAGCGAAGTTTTAAATCAACATATGAAAAATAAATTAAGATTGATGTATGAGATTGGGAAAAAGTGACGGGTGGGGTGGGTAAGGAAGAGGAAGAAATGAGAGTAAAATATGTTGGGGGAGGAGTATAAGAAGGAAGGATGAGAAAGGAGGAGAGATGGGTGATAGAGAGAGAGAGAGAGAGATAGCCTTTACAACTGAGAAAAAAAATATATTGTCTCACAGAGAGAAATTAAAAAGCCGTTGGAAGATAATAGATAATTTAAAAGATTTTGAAATTAAAAGTTAATGAGGTTTATGCATGAAGAAAAAGGAATTAAGAATAGTATTAAATTAAGGTTTGTATATTGAAGGGTTTAATAATATGTGCGAGGAAAAGAATTTATTAATATGTATTATTAAAATAAAAATATTAATGTTATTAAGGATATAATGTGAAGATTGACTGATTTGATTGGTATTTTTATTTTGAATTCTTTAAATCGGAAAATTCCTCAACTTCGCGGTGGAATTTATCGTGACGATGGATTTTTACTATCTTAAACTGCAACTTAGTTAACCTTAATATTAAGAACAATATACGTGATCTCTTTAAGCAACATAACCTCAAAATTGAATTTGATAACAACGTCAAACTAGCTAACTTCTTACCCTTACCATAAAAACATTGAGAATCTAAATTATGTTAATTTTAAATCTAACCACCCCACTAACATTAAACATGCTATAGTCAGTAATATTGGAAAAAGAATCTCAAACCTATCCTCTAATAAAGATATCTTCGATGCTAACGCCAATTACTATAATAATGCGCTTTCTAAAGCCGGTTATCCTGATAAAATTAAACAAAGAAACCAATTCTAGAAGGTCTTACAGTAAAATAATTAATTATGAACATTCCAATAACTTAAATAAAAGACATAGATACAAAAATATAATCTGGTATAATGCTCCTTTCTCTATTTCTATTACTAATAATATTCCTAAACTATTCTTTAGGGCCTTAGATAAATGCTTCCCTCCCTCACATATCCATAGAAAAATCTGAAACAAACATACAATAAAATTTTCTTATTCCACTTCTTCCAACATCTCTAACATTATCTCTAAACACAACAATAACATATTAAATAATAAATCACACCCTTCCAACACAGAGCGTCATAATAATAGCAGTACTACTCCCGACGTCATTGTTAACTCTAGGCTAGATTCTGTAAACTTAAATACGACGTCAAACGTAACTTCGTTGAATGTTCATAATACCAATCTAAATCAGGAAATTATTATTCCTATCGTAAATAACTTCTCCAATCCAATTCCTTCTATAAATAACACTAGGTCACTTGTTAATAACTCTGTTAATTTCTCTAATCGTAATTGAAATTGTCCTATTAAAACTAAATGTCCTCTAACCATTGTCTTGATAAAAACATAGTCTATGAATGTAAGGTTATAACTGATACCAATTCCTTTACCTATTTCGGTTCCACTTCCACTTCCTTCAAAGCTAGATTTCATAATCACAATTCGTCTTTTAAATACCAACTTAAAAGAACTAACACGGCACTCTCGGAACTCATATGGTCCTTGAAAGACAAACATATTAACTATAACATCTCTTGGAGGAAGGTTTGTTCCGTCTTTACTTACCTGAATTCTTCCCTATCCAGAACATGTAATCTCTGCCTAGCCGAGAAATTTACCATTATATCTAATCTCAATTCTATAATAAATAGACGCACAGATTTACTTTCTCTCTGCTTGCATAAATTCCATAGAACATTCCATATAGTATACAGCTAATATCTCAATACCTTACTAGGTTAAAATCCTTTTTCTCAAAGGCTTATATATCTTTTACAAATATACCCATCTTTCTACCTTATTTCAATATTATATATTATATAATACAATTTACCCATTCTATATCATTCCTCTTCATCATTTTCCTTTCTTCCTTTTTTCTTTTTAATTTCTAACCTCTAATCTGTACTTTTTCTTCCCAACTACTTCTCAATTCTTATTATTACTCACCACAACATTATCCATTCTTCCACCATTCCTCATATGATTGGCCATAAAAATTATTTTTTTAATACATTATAGTATTACCATTAGAAGTCCTTCGTAAACATATAATTTTTTGACGTTTGATTTTTTTTCTTCCTTAAATTTTTCGTATCTCCTCCATCCTTTCACGCTCGCTTTAAACTACTACTTAATTTGACTTTTACATATTACAATACATAAAAACAAACTTAAACCCTAACTAATTCCTCTAAATTCATAACTCATTCATTCTTCTCCTTCTTTTCACATTATATCCTTAATAACATTAATATTTTTATTTTAATAATACATATTAATAAATTCTTTTCCTCGCACATATTATTAAACCCTTCAATATACAAACCTTAATTTAATACTATTCTTAATTCCTTTTTCTTCATGCATAAACCTCATTAACTTTTAATTTCAAAATCTTTTAAATTATCTATTATCTTCCAACGGCTTTTTAATTTCTCTCTGTGAGACAATATATTTTTTCCTCAGTTGTAAAGGCTATCTCTCTCTCTCTCTCTCTATCACCCATCTCTCCTCCTTTCTCATCCTTCCTTCTTATACTCCTCCCCCAACATACTTTACTCTCATTTCTTCCTCTTCCTTACCTTTTCCACCCCCAACCCCTTCACTTTTTCCCAATCTCATACATCAATCTTAATTTATTTTTCATATGTTGATTTAAAACTTCACTATTCACAAGTGTTTTTTAAGCTTCATATCATATCTCCCTATTTTATCTGATGAGAACGCAGATATGATCTCATGATGATATTTGTTTTTGAAATGCGCATAGTAAAATACTTGGAACTCTTTTAACCATCTTTTGATCTTATATTATTTATACTCCAGTCCCACAAACTGTAGAGTGCTACTTATCCGATATTTGCATTGCTTTATTGTGCTACAATAAAACTCACCTCCTACACACACACACACACACATATATATATATATATATATATATATATATAAGGAAAAAAGATGAAATCGAAAATGCCACTGGAGTCTTTTAAAAAAAAAAAAATATTTATTTGGTTTCGCAGTTCTTGTGCTTTGCAAAAGTAGAATTGAGATGGAGGGTTTGAAAAACCACAAACCCTCCATCTCGATTCTACTTTTGAAAAGCACAAGAACTGCGAAACCGGTAAAGGAACCAAATAAATATATATATATTTTAAAAAAAGACTCCAGTTGCATTTTCGATTTCATATTTTTTCCTTAAACTTACACTCGTGTAGGACATCTCATTTTTTTTCATTTGGTAAATATATATATAAATAGTAATAATTGTTTCTATTTTCGCCACAAGGCCAGCAATTACCTAGTACATTACTGGTACTTTATTTTATCGACCCCGTAAGGATGAATGGCAAAGTTAACCTCGGCGGGATTTGAACTCAGATCATAAAGGGACGTAACTCTATGTTTCAAAGCATGGTGTCCGACTCTCTACCGATACTGTCAATCCACCGCCCTTATATATAGTAATAATAATAATAAATGTGAAGACTAAAACCCAAACAGGGCTCGATAAGCATACATTTTCCTCTATTTCTTGGTAGAGTTGTTGTTCTAAGTATCCCATTACAGAGTTCGCGTAGACGGGAGCAAACTTCGTTCCCATCTCGGTGCCTCTAATTTGGATGTAATTATTTCTATTGAAGAAGAAAGTGTTGTTTTCCATAATAAGTTTGTCTGTGTCTAATATAAATGGCGCTGTGAATCTGGTGGGAATCACTTCTCTATGTTTTTCCACCCAGTATTTAACCGCCTTTACTCCTAAATCATGTGTAATGTTGGTGTAAAGGCTTACCACATCAAAACTAAGTACTAGTGAATTCGTTGCCGTGATTTTGGAAAGATGGGACAGGAAGTCGATATCATCCCGGATGAATTTGGGTATGTAAATACATAGTGGTTTCAAAATAATGTCAACAAAATTGCTTAGACGGTGGGTAGGGAATGTTGGACCAGCTATAATAGGTCTAAGTTTTAAGTCATTTGGGTGTAGTAATTTAATGTACTCACTGTTTTGTTCTTTTACTGCCAGTTGGATTTCTTTTGACTTATGAACTTTCGGTAGGCCATACAGGTTGCTGGATTTTGGCTCAAAATTGGTGATGTAGTCTCTTTCCTTATCAGTAAGTGAGTTGTGGTATTTTGAAGCCAGGTTCTTGATCTTCTTCATGATGTTGTAGTCTATATTTGACGGTATTTCATGATAGAATGTTGTGTCTTTCAGTTGTTCCTCAACCAAATCTTTGTAGTATACAAATTACACAGCCCAAATGAAATCAAGAGAAAAATCAAAGAAAAGAATTTTATTGATAAATTCCAACCCAAGCTAAATAAAACAATAAATACACCTACTATGACTATTATTACGACCATGTCGACTACCACCTCTAACAACTACAACAACAATAATAACAATAAAAGTGATGTTGATGGTGATGATTACTAGAAAATGCTATTTCCATCATTTCTAAAAATAGATGCTTTGGTTAGGGTCAAATAGAAGTCGTTAGACATGCTCAACCAACCGCAACGCCTAAACCAATCAGCTTTAGTAATCCAGTGAAACTACACACCGATTCCTCGAAATACAGTTTGCAAAATTTAGCATTCTGTAGCCACTTTTCAATATTTAGTGAAAAGTGGCACAAAATTTACCCATCTCATTACAGTTGAATATTGCAAACTTGTCTGTCACCAGAGAATATGAATCTGAAGATTGCGAAAGCTTATATATATAATTATATATATATATATATATATATATATATATATATATATATACAATATTAATAAATGGAAACTATATTTATAAAACCATAATTATTTTATTATATATATTTCAAGGGCGACCAAGGTAAATTGTAGTGCGCTTTCATCAGATAAAATACAGATTTGTTTTATAAATAAATATTGACATACCCGGAAAAAAGACAACCTCAAGTGTTGAAATTCGCTTGACTATCCAGCGAATTTCAACCGTTAAGCTTGTCTTTTTTCCGGGTATGTCAATATTTATTTATAAAACAAATATGTATTTTATCTGATGAAAGCGCACTACAATTTACCTTGGTCGCCCTTGAAATATATATAATAAAATAATGATGGGATTATAAATATAGTTTCCATTTATTAATATTGTATATTTACTCCACTAATTGTTGAGTGCTTTATATCAGTTATAAAAATGTTTAAGCTTGTTGAATCCCAACAAATTAAATATAACCTCTGCATATATATATATATATATATATATATATATATATATATATATATATATATATATATATATATATATATATATACATATATATATATATAAAAGCGTGTTTGCTCTTCCTTATCCTCCCCGCCACCGTCTGCTAATAATCATTGTCATCTTTATATTTATACAAATTTTGATGAATATTTCAACCTTGTATTTGTCTGTAATGTTGTCAAAATTGTCATCCTATGAATCACCAAACACCACCACCGCCCCCCAACGACAACAACAACAACAAAAACATCATTATAATCAACATTATTTTTGTTAGTAATGTAAATCTCTTGTTCCTTTATATAGTTATTTTCATTCCTTTGAATCTCTCTAAAGAGTTTCAAACGAACGAAGTTAGTGGAAGTGAAATAAATTGTGTCTGACCGGAACAATGACTATTGCAATAAATTATTGGTTTGGTAATAGTTTTAGAAAATTGGATAAATCTCTGTATCATTTTCTTCTAAGGCATCATCGTATGTTTTATTATTATAATTTCTTTCCGTTCTTCTTTTGATGAAACTGAAAGACAAAGACATAAGACATTGTAATTGTTACATTGACAGAATTCATCCAAGTTTATTTGAAAATTAAAAAACCCTTCATCTTTTGAATAACAAAACCATTCCAAAAACAAAATATCACTAATTTGACTAAACGAAGGCATAGATGACCGGGCACTAGGGTAAATTTAATGCATTAGCCTACAATGTATGTCACGTTATACTGTTAAATGTGGGAAAAGTAGTGAGAGAGTGAGAGAGTGGAAAAGAGAGGGAAAGAAAGAGAGAGAAAGAGCGAGAGAGCGAGAGAGAGAAAGAGGGAGAGAGAGAGAGAGAGAGAGAGAGAGAGAGAGGGAGAGAGAGAGAGAGAGAGAGAGAGAGAGAAGGGTTACGGTTGGACTATTGGAGAAGGTACTGAATAATGGCCGAATTTGTACTCAGTTCAAAGTGTTGAATAGCAAGCAGTAGCCATGCTCTGAT
>OZ024742.1:209343822-209421322 GCA_964016885.1 Eledone cirrhosa | reverse complement strand
GTGCATCCTATCTGCGTTAATATATTCTGCTATACCGCTTTGCTTTCGTCATATAAATGTCAGTCAAGTACTGGGGTCGATTTAATCGACATTCCCTACCACAAAATTGCTGACCTTGTGCCTATATAAGAAACAATTATTATTATTGGCTGTCAGACAGTATAGACGTCTTTTTGGAGCTCCGCAAAAGTGATAAATTTTCCGCAAAACGGACCAAATTATTTTGTACCCGTCCTACGGGGGGGGGGGGGGGGAGAACAGTAAGGGTCCGTGTGCCCAGGATTCCACCAGAACTAGATTTATGGTGGCTCCTGAGATGCGTGGCGGTAGAGGGCCCTGACACGCGCCTTAACGTTAAATTTTTAAGAGAGAGGGGTGGTCCGGGACTGGTTTGGAGATTCTTCTCCAAATCAGACCTGAAGACATTCTCTTACGCCAATCCCTCATCAACCTTTTCCAGTTTCACTTGGAAAGGAAGGTGAGGATGGAAAGAGAAGTGCTGCTCCCAGTACATTTGCTGAAAGGTGGGTGATGTGGCGAGAATGGCCCGTGTGAGTTGGCCTGTAGGCTGGTGAATTTGAGGAGGAGAAGAGTGCCCTCGAGGCGTCGGGTGGTTCAGGATTGGTGGGGTAGCTGTGTCAAACCTGAGTGTTATTGTTTACCTATTTTTACTCGATTATTGTGTAAAACCCCCATTGTCCCCGTCTATTGTATTGTCCTGTATATATCGGCCCTTGTGGCCAATAACAACCGTTATTATTATTATTATTGGGGAATTTTTCATTGTTCTTTTTTGTTACATCCTTTGTTTTTGTTTTTTTTACACGCAGAAATTGACCATTTTTACCGTCCTGTATTGTCCTGTACTGTCCTTAATGTCTCACTTTGTGTAAACCCTTGTGGTTAATAAAGAAAGCATTATTATTATTATTATTATTATTATTATTGTTATTGTTATTCCTTGAATCTCAGTCATTGATGTTGGTTAACTGGAAAGTCCGTTGGATTGAATATCAAGCCACTACCTGCAGCCTCAGATATTCAGGACGTATCGGAGGGTTCTTGCCGTTCCAAGCAAGCATGCCTTTTGAAGCGTTCCAAAAAGCGTGAAGGGGCCGATTTTCTTTAACCATCCCTGGAAACCTTTGGAGATAGTCCCCAGTGCGCCTATGACAATCGGGATCACTTTGACTTCATGGCAGTTCCAAATCCTTTTCACCTCCCACTTTAGGTCCTGGTATCGGTTAATTTTCTCCCTCTCCTTCTCTTGCACTCTCGTGTCGAACGGGCAGGCCACATCCACAATCAGGCACGATCTTTTTTCTTTGTCCACAACCACCAGGTCAGGTCTATTGTGTTCCAGTTTTTTGTCCGTCTGTATCCTAAAATCCCACAGCACCTTCACCTGACTGTTCTCCATCACCGCCTCTGGCCTATGCTCATACCATTTCTCAGAATGTGGTAGATTGTTTACTTTGCACAGGTGCCAGTGGATCACCCTGCCCATCACATCGTGTCTCCAGCCCTTATAGTGGGTCTGGGCTAGGTGTTTACACTCGGACACAATGTGAGCCACAGTCTCCTCTCTCTCTCCACAGATCCTGCACAGTGGGCTAGCCTCCTCCTTGTAGATATGGTGCTTCAACCACTTCGTTTTGAGGGCCTGCTCCTGCGCAGCCATTAGCATTCCTTCTGTAGCCTTTTTGAGGTCTCCTCTTCTCAACCAGTTCCATGTCTGTGGATCTCTAAATTCAGTTTTCTCAAAGAAGGTACTATGAAGGGATTTTCCCTTAAGGCTGCTCTTCCTCCTTGATGTTATTTCCTCCTTGGGTATCCCCTGGCCTACTGTCCCCTCCTTCAGTACAGCTCTGAGCATTGGCTCCTTACTATAGGTCACGTATTTGTATAGGTTGTTTTTCTCCATCTGAACACAGTCCTCTATGCTGATAAGACCTCTTCCACCCTCAGATCTCCTTAGGTAGAGTCTATCGACATCACTCCTCTTGTGGAACATGTTGTAGATAGTCAATAGCTTCCTAGTCTTCCTATCCATTTCTTTTTGTTCAGCAACATTCCATCTCAGAATTCCCGCACTGTACCTAATAATAGACACAGCTCGGGAATTTACTGCGCTTATGGCATTTCTGCTGTTCAGATGTGACTTCAATACGCTCCTTACTCTCCGAATGTATTCAGTTCTTAACAATTCCTTCATTTTTTTGTTCTTTATGCCATCAGCCTCCAGAACGCCCAAATACTTGTATCCTTCCTCAGAGTCAATTTCCTTTATCATCTCACCTGTTGGTATCTGGATCCCGTTACTTCTGCTCAACCTACCCCTCCTCATCACAATGACTCCACATTTACCAATACCAAACTGCATACATATATCACTGCTGAAAATACGGACAGTGTCAACAAGCACATCCAACTCCTTCTCACTTTTCCCGAAGAGCTTAAGATCGTCCATGAAGAGGAGGTGATTGATGGTAAGCTCTCCCCTTCCCAACTTGTATCCTGCTCTCACTTTTCGCAGCATAATGGTCAAGGGCATCAGGGCAAGGACAAACAACAGAGGGGACAGGCTATCTCCCTGGAAGATACCTCTCTTGATCTTCACGCTTCCCAAGGATACTCCAGTTGATGTCAACTCTGTCTCCCAGGACCCCATACTCCTGCCCAGCAACTGTCTGATGTTATCTGCCACCCTGAAGATCTCCAGGCTTTTGGTGATCCAGGAATGAGGCACCATGTCAAATGCCTTTCTGTAGTCTATCCATCCCATGGCAAGATCAGTGTGTCTCCTCCTGCAATTCCCCATTACCATCTTATCAATAAGCAACTGGTCCTTTGTACCACGTGACTTCTTTCGGCATCCTTTCTGTTCGTCCGGCAACAAGTTGTTTGTGTGGAGGTGATGGTAGATTTCCTCAGACACAATGCTCGTCAACAGTTTCCACATTACGGGCAGACATGTGATAGGTCTATAGTTGGTAACATCATTACCCTTGATTCGGTCTTTCATTATCAGAACTGTGGTACCTTTTGTCAACCACTCTGGCACCTCACCCGACACCAAGCAGTCATTGAACATGGCCGTCAGCTTCGGGTGGAGGGATGTTAAATGTTTAATCCAATACCCCTGCACACCATCTGGGCCTGGTGATTTCCAGTTGGTTAGTTTTTTGGCTTGCCCCTTAAGAGTTTCAACTGTGATACTCAAATCAGTCTGTTGCTGTGCCTGCTCACCGATCTCCCTCTGTACTGTCTCAATCCACCCTGCCTGGGCATTGTGTCTAACATCCTGCTCCCATATTCCTCTCCAGAATGTTTTAGCTTGTTCCGCCCCAGGGATCAAGTCGTTGCCTCTTTCTTTCCCCTCAAGCTGTCCAAACAGCATCTTCTGGTTGTTGTCGAACATGCGGTTCTGTTTATACTGACTGACTCTGTTCTCGTATCGCCTGATTTTGGCACTCTTTGCTACAATGCGTTGCTTCAATTCCTCTATGATAATATTTAGCTTTTTACTCCTAGTTTTGTATTTTATTTCCAGTCTATTTTTAGTGCCTATGTTTTTTAGTGTCCCATTCAGTAGTGACTCAAGCTTTCCTATGTCATTTCTCATTTCCCCGATTTGCCCACTCAGTCGCTTCTTCCACCACGGCTCTGCTCTTTCTTGTCTGTTGTTTCCTCTCGCTTTTATACCAAGTAGTTTCCTCACCGTATTTGCTGTTGCTTTGAGGATATTGTTGCACTGGTGAAGACTCCTCGCCTCAAGGTATGGGATGACTTTGTTTACCTTAGCTGTTGTTTCTTTTAACTTTTTCCTGTCTACAAATCTTAGGTTCATAGGTCTCCCACTATCATTGTTCAACTCATCTACCACTAAATTTAGGATGTCAACCGAATCTTGTCCTAGCCCGTCAGCATTCATCTCCTCAGTGGCCGTATCTCTGTTCCAGGTATTATTTATCTCAGTATTCAGATCATTGTCTGCTTCGGGCGGTTCCTCCGTTCTCAGGACCTCCTCACCTTCATTTCCCGCCGGCTCGCTTGTCTGGCATACTACACCCGCCATCTCCAAGCCATTCTCTCTGCTCAGTTCCTCCAGTTCCAGCTCGCTTATCCACCCATTAGTTCTTATTACCCGAGCCTGCCCGGCCAATTTTTGTTCATCTAATTTAAATAAACCAATCTCGTTCCAGATGTTATGCATCCGTCTCCTGTAGCCCCTCTCCTTGGGGTTACTTTTCAGGTAGCATTGCATAACAGTTCTATTCAATTCTTTCGTCCAGTTGGTTCTGGCCCCTTTCCTTCTTCTTCTTCCTCCAACATCAGCAGTATTTGGTTGACAGTCAGGTTCCTGCTGCTGAGCCAGGGGGCACCTGTTGGGTGAGAGTCTGTCACATGACGTTCTAGTCTCCATTTCACCGTTATTCGAACTGTTTATGTTCGATATTTAAACACTCTTATCGAGGATTGGCGAATGTATGTTTACATAGCCATCTGTGGATCCGCCATCCCACTTGGCCCTTGTGTGGCATTATCACCACGCTGTATACGGACACACATAAACAAACAAACACACGGGCAGAAAGGGCCCCAAAAATGAATAAGCATAAGTTTCATTGTAATGTAGTATTTGAATGTCTGACTTAGTTTTTGTTTTTTAAGTTTTACTTTTTCCCCCCTCTTCTCTGTCCGTCCGCCTGCTTCTCTCTTCATTCTTATTTTCTTTACGTTTTTGGGGTTTCTTTTTTTGTTTTTGTTTTTCTCTGTTTTTCTCGTTTTTTACTGTTGTTGCTGTGCTGCTTTTGTTGTTTGTTTTTTTCTTTTTTCTTTTGAGTCTATCTATATATTTTGATGCCTTCCTCTTTGTTAGTAGTAGGAATTCTATAATGTGGAAGTGGTATCCAGCAGAGACTGGCGGCGTTGGCGATACTGAGACAGTGGTGGTGGTGATGTCGATACCGAGGCAGTGGTGGCGGTGATGCGACCGTATTACTGTAGTGATGGTGCTGTAGCGGTGGCAGCAGCAGTGAAGGAGTCAAGGGGTGGTGGCGGCGGTGATGGGATAGTGGTGGTAATTATTATTATTATTATTATTATTATTATTATTATTATTGTTCTTTGAGTCTCAGTCATTGATGTTATTTAACTGGAAAGTTTGTTGAAATGAATATCAAGCCACTACATGCAGCCTCAGATATTCAGGACGTATCGGAGGGTTCTTGCTGTTCCTAACAAGCATGCCTTTTGAAGTGTTCCAAAAAGCGGGGCGGGACCAATATTCTTTAACCATCCCTGGACACTTTTTGAGATAGTACCTAGTGCGCCTATGACAATAGAACCAATTTGACTTCATAGTAGTTCCAAATCCTTTTTACCTCCCACTTTAAGTCTGGTATCGGTTAATTTTCTCCCTCTCCTTCTCTTGCACTCACGCGTCGAATGGGCAGGCTACATCCACAATCAGGCACGATCTTTTTCCCTTGTCCAAAACCACCAGGTCAGGTCTATTGTGTTCTAGTTTCTTGTCTGTCTGTATCCTAACATCCGACAGCACCTTCACCTGATCGTTTTCTATCACCGACTCTGGCTTATGCTCATACCACTTCTCAGAATGTGGTAAATTGTTTACTTTGCATAGGTGCCAGTGGATCACATTCCATCTCAGAATTCCCGCACTGTACCTAATAATAGACACAGCTCGGGAATTCACTGCACTTATGACATTCCTACTATTTAAATATGATTTTAATACGCTCCTTACTCTCCTAATGTACTCAGATCTTATCAATTCCTTCATTTTTTTGTTCTTGGTGTCATCAGCCTCCAGAACACCTAAATATTTGCATACTTCTTCAGTGTCAATTTCCTTTATCATCTCACCTGTTGGTACCTGGATCTGTTGCTTCTGCTCAATTTACCCCTCTTCATCACTAGGACTCCAAACTTATTAATACCAAATTGCATACATATATCACTGCTAAAAATACGGACAGTGTCAATAAGTACATCCAACTCCTTCTCACTCTTTCCGAAGAATTTAAGATCGTCCATGAAGAAGATGTGGTTGATGGTAAGCTCTCCTTTTCCCAACTTGTATCCTGCTCTCACCTTTCGCAGTATAATGGTCAGGGGAATCAGGGCAAGGACAAACAACAGAGGGGACAAACTATCTCCCTGGAAGATACCTCTCTTGATCCTCACGTCTCCCAAGGATTCTCCGCCCGATGTTAACTCTGTTTCCCAGGACTTTATACTTTTGCTCAACAAATGTCTGATGTTATCTGCCACACTGAAGATCTCTAGGCTTTTGGTTATCCAAGAATGAGGTACCATGTCGAATGCCTTTTTGTAATCTATCCATCCCATGTGTGTCTCTTCCTGCAATTCCTCATTACCATCTTATCAATAAATAATTTGTCCTTTGTACCACGGGACTTCTTTCGGCATCCTTTCTGTTCATCCGGTAACAAGTTGTTTGTGTGGAGGTGATGGTAGATTTCCTCAGACATAATGCTTGTTAACAGTTTCAACGTTACGGACAGACATGTGATAGGTCTACAGTTGGTAACATCATTACCCTTGATTCGGTCTTTCATTACCAGAACTGTGGTACCTTTTGTCAACCACTCTTATACCTCACCTGTCAACCACTCTGATACCTCACCTGACATAAAGCAGTCATTGAACATGGTTGTCAGTTTCGGGTGGAGGGATGTTATATTTTTAATCCAATACCCCTGCACACCATCTGGGCCTGGTGATTTCCAGTTGGTTAGTTTTCTGGCCTGTCCCTTAAGAGTTTCAACTGTGATACTCAAATCAGTTTGTTGCTGTGCCTGTTCACTAATCTCCTTTTGTACTGTCTCAATCCACACTGCCTGATCATTATGTTCAACATCCTGCTCACATATTCCTCTCCGGAATGTTTTAGTTTGTCCCGCCTCAGGGATTAAGTCGTTCCCTCTTTCTTTCCCTTCAAGCTGTCCAAACAACATCTTCTGGTTGTTGTCAAACATTATTATTATTATTATTATTATTATTATTATTATTATTATTATTATTATTATTATTATTAAGGGCGGTGAATTGGCAGTATCGGTAGAGGGTCGGACGCCATTCTTTGACGTATAGAGTTACGACCCTTGCTATTCTGAGTTCAAATCCCGCCGAGGTTAACTTTGCCTATCATCCTTACGGAGTCGATAAAATAAAGTACCAGTAATCTACTGGGTAATTGCTGGCCTTGTGCCAAATATTATTATTATTATTATTATTATTGTTGTTATTCCTTGAATCTCAGTGATTGATGTTGGTTAACTGGAAAGTCCGTTGGATTGAATATCAAGCCACTACCTGCAGCCTCAGATATTCAGGACGTATCGGAGGGTTCTTGCTGTTCCAAGCAAGCATGCCTTTTGAAGCGTTCCAAAAAGCGTGAAGGGGCCGATTTTCTTTAACCATCCCTGGAAACTTTTGGAGATAGTCCCCAGTGCGCCTATGACAATCGGGATCACTTTGACTTCATGGCAGTTCCAAATCCTTTTTACCTCCCACTTTAAGTCCTGGTATCGGTTAATTTTCTCCCTCTCCTTCTCTTGCACTCTCGTGTCGAACGGGCAGGCCACATCCACAATCAGACACGATCTTTTTTCTTTGTCCACAACCACCAGGTCAGGTCTATTGTGTTCCAGTTTTTTGTCCGTCTGTATCCTAAAATCCCACAGCACCTTCACCTGATTGTTCTCCATCACCGCCTCTGGCCTATGCTCATACCATTTCTCAGAATGTGGTAAATTGTTTACTTTGCACAGGTGCCAGTGGATCACCCTGCCCATCACATCGTGTCTCCAGCCCTTATAGTGGGTCTGGGCTAGGTGTTTACACTCGGACACAATGTGAGCCACAGTCTCCTCTCTCTCTCCACAGATCCTGCACAGTGGGCTAGCCTCCTCCTTGTAAATATGGTGCTTCAACCACTTCGTTTTGAGGGCCTGCTCCTGCGCAGCCATTAGCATTCCTTCTGTAGCCTTTTTGAGGTCTCCTCTTCTCAACCAGTTCCATGTCTGTGGATCTCTAAATTCAGTTTTTTCAAAGAAGGTACTATGAAGGGATTTTCCCTTAAGGCTGCTCTTCCTCCTTGATGTTATTTCCTCCTTGGACATCCCCTGGCCTACTGTCCCCTCCTTCAGTACAGTTCTGAGCATTGGCTCCTTACTATAGGTCACGTATTTGTATAGGTTGTTTTTCTCCATCTGAACACAGTCCTCTATGCTGATAAGACCTCTTCCACCCTCAGATCTCCTTAGGTAGAGTCTATCGACATCACTCCTCTTGTGGAACATGTTGTAGATAGTCAATAGCTTCCTAGTCTTCCTATCCATTTCTTTTTGTTCAGCAACATTCCATCTCAGAATTCCCGCACTGTACCTAATAATAGACACAATTATTATTATTATTATTATTATTATTATTATTATTATTATTATTGTATTGGCAGTATCGTTAGAGCGTCGGGCACCTTGCTCTATGGCATATAGTTACTGCTCTTTTAGTTCTGAATTAAAATCCTGCTGAGTTTAGCTTTGCCTTCCATCCTTGTGGGGTCGATAATATAAAGCACTAGTAATGCACTGGGGTCGATTTAATCGTCTTTTCCCCTCTCCTCCAAATTACTGGCCTTGTGCCTAAACTAGAAACCATTATTATTATTATCTCTGTGCATAGGATATTTCATTGACTTGCTTGCTCATAGGTAGTGATTTCCAATCGAATGTATGCATTTAATCAATACTGCTTTCGTTCATCTGGAGTTTAAGAAAAGTTTTAAGACTCCATGAAATATTTGTTATGATAGCTGGCATCCTTTCTAATGTGAAGGGGATTCATCTTTCACCGTCCTAATATATGACAGCAAAGCTAGGCACATGGTAATTAAATACCCCTCAAGTAGGTATAATTATTTTACATTTATATTTCTCTTTCGGACTACGTATTTCACAAAGTCATCTTGAACATACCAGATAATGCGTAAGAGGATTATTTCTGTAGCCAGAAGTGAAGTTTTCTCCGCTCAGAAACGTGTTGGGACAGCTTATCTGCTGCTTTGTCCATACGTACAAGGATTTATACAATCAATTATTTATTTCACACACAAGTAGGACAGAAAACCATTATATTCGCAACAAATAAACCTCTACTTCAATAAATAAAATTGCATGAACGTAATTAGTAAAATGTTCAAACCAAGAACATTAATTTTGAAGTCTTATGACGAAATATATTCCAGGCGTGACCAACAAATATTTTAGGAGTATTCAAAATTACATTATTTAATAGGTGGATTGGCAGTATCGGTAGAGAGTCGGACGCCATGCTTTCCAGCATAGTTACGTCCCTTTACGGTTTGAGTTCAAATCCCGCCGAGGTTCACTTTGCCTTTCATCCTTACGGGGTCGATAAAATAAAGTACCAGTATTGTACTAGGAAATTGCTGGCCTTGTGCCAAAAAAGTAGAAACAATTATTTAATAGGTTACATTTTCAGGGATATTTGCTTGTTATTGGTTGAAAGTTATATGAACAAGTAACAACAACATTTTAATATTGACAATTATACAGAGAGGACTAGACATATGGCACATTAAAGGAGTGAAACTATTAATCACTTTCTAGATTAACACGTTTAGTTTCTTTATCAGTACTGTCGGTTTTGATAGTTGAATTTTAGACATATTCTATATCATTGTCACTAAACATATGTAGCCTTCATGGTAGCTTGGCATTGTTATAAATAAACATGTATACATACATATCTATCTATCTATCCTATCTCTTGGATGGACACATGTGTTAAACTTGCCCGGTAAGTTTTGTTTAAATTTCTTTAGAAATTCGTCATTGTGAACTTTTATTTTTATACCAATTTGTAGAGGGACTGACAGGTCAAATTTTCATCTGGTCAGTCTCCCAAAATATCGTGCCCCTCAGGGCAAAAACATCCAACATATTTTCGAAAAGATTTTTGCAAAACACTTTTATTTAAAAAACAAATGGCCGAAGCAAAACACCTGCTTCTTTGTCAATACAAGATGGGAAGGGAAAGCCATGTCTACTTGACCAGCAGATAGTAGCAGACATGGACAAAGGAATGCCAATATTATCGCCTCAACATTTAGAAGAGTAACAAGCTTCAGCTGCTTGTAAGCAACTGAACACGCCTGACGTCACAAACGTCACATGTATCCATACACAGAAGAAAGAATGTGTAGCAAATACTAACACCACCACAAGCAACAACAACAACAACACAATAAATGAGAACAACAACAATACAACAAAAGGAATCAGCGGCAACACAACGAATGAGACCATCATCACCGCCAACAACAACAATAACACAATTTCATTTGCAGCAACCGTTGCTAAGCAACAGGATTTTAAATATTACCCCATGGACATTTCCCAAAAGTCCCAATATTTGGAAGAAGCTTCCACCTATGTGACGTTTGAGGAAGACACCCCACATATACACATACCCCCGCAAGTAAGAGAGATGACACAGAAAAAGAAACTGATCTATAGAAAAGTTGACATCATTACCAAAAAACCCATAACGCTCCCACCAAGCACTATTGAAGCTGCACTAAAAGACATCAAGCCAGACGTGGAATATCTCCAAAGAGCTAAACAGTATGGAAGTGTTTCAGTGCTCTTTAAGATCGAAACTCTGGTTAAAAAACACTCGGTTCACCCAATAAAAACGGATCAACACATTTTCCCTTCATAAACGGGAAGAAGATCCTACAAAATAAAAATAACCAGGATCCAGCAGAGGTCAATATATGGTGGATCCTACGCTGCATCCTGAAGAAGGATGAGGACACCCGCCTATCTGTAGACAGGACAGACCAGAATAACTGGTTTGGAACCTGCATCGAGGTTCTGGTACAAATGAGGCCAAAGAGAGTTGAGAAAATCCTGGACAAAATTGTCCTTGAGGAAGATGTCATCTCCATTTTAGTGGAGGGGAAAAGACCTCAGTGCCATAAGTGTGGGAAAACCACACACTTAAAGGCCTTTTGCCCTCTCTTAAACAAACCGGGTACAAACAAGGTGTTATTACCAACACCAAAACCCCAACATCAACACCCCAAACCAAACACAATACAAACACCTGCAACATCCACTCCCACACCACCACAGACCAGAGACAACCACACACACAAAATCCCACTGAAAACCCTCCATTGCCTCCTCCCTCCCTGTCAAATAATTCCACAAACACCTGCACAAACACTCCACCACACAACATACCCCTCCCATCTACTCCTGATTCAGAAGTCTCAGACACGGGAACCTCTACATCTCCAAGTGAGAATGAAGAGGAACCGCAGACCCCCCCCCCCCCCCTAAAAAAAAAGAGACAAATAAAAACACAAAAACAAAAACATCTACAGAAAACACGCACACACTCAACCCCACCATAAACACGCCGCCACAAACAACACAATCACCACCAACACAACAAACACCCACACCACCACAATCACAAACCCAACCACAAAAAGAAAACTTCAAACAGAAACAGTACACATAAAAAACAAAACACATTACACATACATAAAAACAACAAACAAAGAACTAGTAGAAACTGTCCGAAAGGATCCTACTATCCAAATGGAAGGGAAAACTTTCCCCACCAACGACCCACCCCAAACCTCAAACTGATCAGGGTAACAACCCTACAACATGAAACTTTGAAAGGGACCTTCTCACATGATGTGGTACCCCCTTGCCAAAAAACCCTTAACCGGGTCCTGCTAAAAGGATTCCCTCCCTCCCCAAAGACCCCCCAATCTGGACATGGAGATCGAACAACCCGACCTCCAGGAAACGAAAAGGTAAGTGTTCCTGCCTTTTCTCTCCCTAACTCTTCTTCATCAACATGGCGACTATACAAGTTGGATGTTTGAATGTACGTGGCCTGGGCCTGCCCTGGAAACAGGGCCAGCTTTTAAATGATCTCGGGTCACATTGTATAGATGTGATAGCCATCACCGAGTCCAGGATTCACGACAAGCAGCAGCTAACCTCCATGTTCGATGACTTTGAGATCTACACATCTCTCTGTCAGCCAGGAGGTGGAGGGGAAGTTGCTGTTCTGTTTCGAAAAAACTTGGATCTCAAAGCACAGACGATTCACTTGGACCCGGACGGCAGCTTGGTGGTCCTGGATGTGAATGGTAGTGAAGGTGGAGCTTTCAGACTGGTGGCCGTATATGCCCCGACTAGGACATCGCGACCAGAGTTTTTCAAGCGTCTGGAGCCATTCCTGGGAACGTCTCGCTCCTTAGTGTTAGCTGGGGACTGGAATGGCATCTTAGATGCACGTTGGGACTATGTAGGAGCTTGTGATAATAGAGGGGGGGGGGGGGTGAAATAGCCTCAAAAATCTCATCAGCCAATTCCAACTGGCTGAGAGATATCCACTAAGCTTCCACAGTGTACCACTGTGGACGTGGAGCAACCGCCCTGGGTCTTCTATATCGTATTTACATAGATTTTTAATTAGTCATAATGATAAGGAAACATTAAGCTGTCCACAAATGCACATGGTTGCCTATTCAGACCACAAATTAGTCAACTGCGGAGTCAACCTTGATAGAACACATAGACAGGGACCCGGATACTGGAAGCTAAACATGTCACTTCTGACTAGCACCTTAGTTAAGTGCCAGTTGACGGGGGCGACCGTCAACAACAGGTAGTGGAGCTCTCTCAAGAGAGCAATTAGAATAGAATCGATAGCATTTAGCAAGGAAGTAGCTTTAGAAAAAAACAAAACCGAAAAGGAACTAGTAGCTAAAGTAGAAGAGGCCGTTAGGAATGGCAGTACAGCTGACGTACTAGCGGCGAGAACGGCACTAGACCAGTTATTCAACGTGAAACACAAAGGTTGTATAGTCAGATGTAGAACACGTGCTCTAAGAAACGAGGGAACCAAAGCTGTTAGCTGGGCTCGAGTGGCAGAGGCGAAAAGTGGCAACAAATCCACAATTCGGCCCTTGCAAGACAAAAATAGACTCATTCTACATGAATCCAAGCAGATGTGCACGGCATTTTTCACAACTGTTCGGGCAAAGCGGTACATCAAGGGAGGTGATGGACTTCAGCTCCTACCTCGAGAGCGTACCACGACTATCGAGCACGCATGCAGAGAGCTGCGAAAGGCCGATCACAGGGGGCGAAATAGAAGATGCGCTAGGCCACTGTGGGAGACGCAAATCACCCGGTTTAGATGGTCTACCCTATGAGTTTTACATAGGCATGCCAGACTTGTTTTCTGGCGTCCTCGAAGCGGTCTACTGCAACTGGCAGCAGAACGGGAGGATTCCCAGTTCTGTAGGCAGAGACGTATTAACGCTGATCAGGAAAGATGAGAACAAAGGGATGTGATAAGCAATTTCAGGCCCATAACTCTGCTCAACACATAGTTAAAGATTTAGGCCAAGGTGTTAGCAGCGAGGCTGGCGCTTGTCGTCGAGAACCTGGTAGGGAAAGCGCAAACGTGTGCAATCCCGACCAGGTCCATACACGACAACCTCCACCTCATGCGATAGATCATAGAGAGGGTATGGTGTAAACCTGGATTCGGTAAGGCACTGATCAATTTAGATCAGTCTAAGGCATTTGATAGGGTCGACCATCAATACTTGGACGCGGTTCTCAAGGCGGCCGGCTTCGGTCCTGTCTTCAGAGGCTGGATCGCTGCCATGCACACCAGCAACTGCTCGGCAGTCAAGGTGAATGGTTACCTATCGGAGCCATTCCAAATCATGCGTTCCATCCGTCCGGGTTGCCCTCCCTCCTCCATTCTGTATGTACTGGCTCTCGAGCCATTATTGCGGAAGTTGGAGCTGCTGCAGGGAATCCCGATCGAACCAGGACTGCGGAAAGCAGCGTCGGCCTATGCCGACGACATAACCATAATGGTGTCGAAAACCTCGGATATCGGAGTAATCGGCAACCTATTACAGGAATACGAAATGTTGAAAGGAGCAACACTAAACCCAAACAAGTCTGTCGGTTTGCAACTCGGCACATCGAGAGGCAAACCCATGCCTTCCGACAGGGTCGTTGGATGCTGGACGGAAGGACCGGTGAAATTGTTCGGGGTCTGGTTTGGTCCAGACCTCCAGGTGGACAAGAACCGGAACGAGGTCACAATGAAGGTGTTTGCACTCACCCAGAAGTGGGCTGAGTGCAAACTCTCCTTGAAAGGTCGAGCAGAGGTGGCGAACACTTACATAGCGTCCGTCATCTACTACCGCTTGACAGTCGTGCCTTGTCCCCGCGAATACCTTACCAAAATGGGACGCCTACACTTCAAGTTCCTCTGGAAGAAACAGGCTCCATTGGTGAGGAGATACATCTGCTGTCAACACCCTTCTAACGGAGGGCTGGGCATGCCGTTGCTGATGGTGCGCAAACACGCGCTGAGGCTACGCCATCTCCAGGTGTTCCTGACCGGCGAACCGGTGTGGCTATTGTTTGTGAGACGAGCTCTTCCACAACTCGTCTCACTAACAGAGCTACAGTCCTGGGTTAAGCGAAGACCGAAAATGAGCGCCTGGAACCTAGAGTGCCTCCAGGCGCTCACAGCCCTCTACCAAGCGGGAACGGCAATCAGCGGAGACTACACTTCGACATTCTATAGGGGATTAGTGGAGGATAAGTGTGACGACGTTCTCGGAGAAACTCTAGGCATCGAGAAAGATGAACTGACCAGCTTGTTCGGGAGGACTTTCCGTCCAGGGCCTATGGATAACTTCCAGATGTTTCTGGCCTGGCTGTGCTACCGAGGAGCTCTACCAGTTCGAGACAACATCTACAGGTACGGTCGCCCTGGCAGTGATCCTGCCAAAAGGACCTGTCCAAGATGTGAGCAGGACATCGAAACCGTTCTGCACGCAATTGTTCAGTGCCCAGAGGTGACCGAGAAGTGGAATTATGTCAAACAGCTACTGCCACGTATAGGACGCATCCAGTTGTCAGCCGATTCCATCGTGAGGATCACCCCGCCGCCTTCATTTAAGAATGAAGGAGAGGTGGTCTTCCTCTGTCTGGTGGCTATGGCGAAAGAGGTAATATGGTGGACGAGGTTAAAAGGACTGAGGGCAAGCACCTTTCTCTCCGGATAGCAACTCATCCCCTTCTTTAAGTACCACTTCAGAAGGAAGGTGAGAGTGGAGAGAAGGGCTTAATCCCAGTAAATTCACTGAAAGGTGTGTGAATGTGGCGAAAATGGCCCGGGTGAATGGGCCTTCTCTGTATATAAACCTGAGGAAGATAAACAGAGGGAAGATGGGAACACCTACAAAACGTGTTTCTGGTGTTGAGGGTTGTTCTATCCACGGGTTGTAAAACAACCCCGCAGTAGCGTAACCCCACCCCCTAATGGGGATTTCAATTGTTTTATTTTTATATAGGTTATTGTTATTTATCATTGTTAAAGGTTTTATGTAAATACACGGCGTCACGTCTTGTAATGTCCCATTTTTGTACGCTCCTGTGACAAATAAGAAAGATATCTATCTATCGATCTATCTATTTATCTATCTCTCGTCAAAGCACAATCGTCTCCACACCTTAAACTTATAAGGGTCTCTATGGAGACCTATAGTGACCTAAAAGATAAATTTTCACAGGAGGTGGGTAACTCCTGCCAGAAACCCATCAACCGCGCCCTGTTAAACATTTTCCCACCCCACCCAACACCCCATCCAGCACCCAAATTGAGATTGAACAACCCGATCTCCAGGTAACAAAAAGGTAAGTGCACCTTTCGTCATTTTTCTCCAACTCTTCTTCACCAACATGGCTAATTTACGAGTTGGATGCGTGAATGTGCGTGGCCTAGGGATACCCTGGAAAGAGGGCCAACTTTTAAACGACCTTAGGTCACACGGTATGGATGTGATAGCCATCACCGAGTCCAGGATCCACAACAGGCAGCAACTAACCCCCATCTTCGACGACTTTGGGATCTACGCATCTCTCTGTCAGCCAGGAGGTGGACGGGGAGTGGCTGTCATGTTTCGAAAGAACCTGGACGTCGAAATACAGCAAGTACACTTGGATCAGGAGGGTGGACTGGTAGTCCTAGACGTGAACAGTATTGGAGGTGGAGCCTTCAGACTGGTGGCCGTTTATGACCCGACCGGGCAATCGCAATCACGGCCAGACTTCTTTAAGCGTCTAGAGTCTTTTCTGGGAACATCTTGTTCCTTACTTTTAGTGGGGGACTGGAATGGTATCCTAGATGCACAATGGGACTATGTGGGAGCATGTCCCAGTAGAGGGGGGGGTTGAACGAGCCTCAAAACTTTAATCGGCCAATTCTAACTGGCCGATAGGTATCGATTGGATTTCCCGACTGCACCGCAGTGGACGTGGGCAAACCGCAGCGGGACATCTAGATAGGTTCTTCATTAGATAAAGGGACAAGGAGATGTTAAGCTGTCCACGAATGCACATGGTTGCCTATTCAGATCACAAATTAGTCGTCTGCTTAGTCAACCGTGATAGAACACATAGACAAGGACCCGGATACTGGAGGCTGAACGTATCGTTGCCGGCACGTAAAGCTTACAGTGAACGGATAAGTAGACTAGTCAAGCAACAGGTAACGGGAGCCATCGTCAACAATAAATGGTGGTACTCTCTCAAGAAAGCAATTAGAATAGAATTGATAGGGTTTAACAGAGAGTTAGCCTTAGAGAAAAACAAAATAGAAAGAGAACTAGTAGCCAAGGTAGACGAGGCAGTTAGAATTGGCAACGCGGCTAGACTGTTAGCATCGAGAACGGCACTGGACCAGTTCTTCGATGCGAAACACGAAGACTGCGTGGTCAGAAGCAAAACACGTGCTCTAGAAAACGAAGGAGCGAAAGCTGTCAGCTGGGCCCACGTGGCGGAGGCGAAAAGTGGCAACAAGTCCACGATTCGGTCTTTGAAAGACCAAAACGGACGCGTGTTACTTGACTCCAAGCAAATGTGCGCGGCCTTTCAGCAGCCCTTTGCGCGTCTGTTTGATCAGAACGACGGTGAGCCGAACGGGGAAATGGACTTTAGTTCATACCTCGACGGCCTGCCGCGTCTCTCGATCACGGACGCCGAGTTCTGCGAAAGACTGATCACGGACACTGAGATACCGGACGCTCTGGGCCGCTGCTGGAAACGCAAGTCACCCGGTCTAGATGGTCTACCCTATGAGATGTACATAGGCATGCCGGACTTGTTCTCTGGCGTCCTCGAAGCCGTCTACTGCAATTGGCAGCAGAACGGGAGAATTCCCAGTTCTGCAGGCAAGGCCGTAGTAACGCTGATCAGGAAAGACGAGAACAAGGGGGACGAAATTAAAAACTTCAGGCCCATAACTCTGCTTAACACAGAGTTAAAGATTTTGGCCAAGGTACTAGCGACAAGGCTGGCGCTTGTTTGTCGAGAACCTGGTAGGGAAAGCCCAAACGTGTGCAATCCCGACCAAGTCTATACACGACAACCTCCACCTCATGTGATACATCATAGAGAGGGTGGGTAGTAAACCCGGCTTAGGTGGGGCTCTGATCAATTTGGATCAGTTTAAGGCATTCGATAGTTTCGACCATCGATACTTGGAATCGGTCCTCAAGGCGGCCGGTTTCGGTCCTGTTTTCAGAGGCTGGATCTAGGCGGTGCACACCAGCATCTGCTTGAAGGTCAAGGTGAACGGCTACGTCTCGGAGCCGTTCGCAATCGCGCGGTCCATTCGACAGGAGTGCCCTCTCTCCTCCATTCTGTATGTATTGACTCTAGAGCCACTACTGCGGAAATTGGAGCTGTTGCAGGTCATCCCTCTAGAACCGGGACTGCGCAAAGTGGCGTTGGCTTATGCCGACGACGTGAGGGTAATGGTGTCGAACACCTCGGAAATCGGGCTGTTCGGCAACTAACTGAAAGAATACGAAATGCTAACGGGAGCAAAACTAAACCCAGACAGTCAGTCGGTTTGCAACTCGGTACGTGGAGATGCAAACCGATGACGTCCGACAGCGTCGTCGGACGCTGGACGGACGGACCGGTGAAATTACTCGGGGTTTGTTTCGGTCCAGACCTCCAAGTGGAGAAAACCTGGAACGAGGTCACGGCCAAGGTGTTTTCACTCACCCAGAAGTGGGCAGAGTGCAACCTGTCCTTGAAAGGTCGAGCGGAGGTGGCGAACACTTTCATAGCGTCCGTCATCTACTACCGCTTGACTGTCGTGCCTTGTCCCCGTGAACACCTCGCCACGATGGAACGCATGCTCTTTCAGTTTCTGTGGAAGAAGCGGGCTCCGCTGGTGAGGAGATCCGTCTGCTGTCAGCACCCTTCAAACGGAGGGCTGGGAATGCTGTGGCTGATGATGCGCAAACATGCGCCGAGGCTGCGGCATCTCCAGGTATTCCTCACCGATCCCCAACTGGTGTGGGCACCGTTTGTGAGACAGTCTTTCCCACAGCTCGTCTCGCTGACGGAGGTGCAGTCCTGAGTCAAGAAAAGACCGAAAACGATGGACGCCTGGCACAGGTTCTCACAGTTCTCTGACAAGCGGGCGTAGCAATCGATGGAGACTCCACTTCGACATTCTATAGAGGGATTGTACGTTACCAGGGCGACGACGTGCTCGGAGAGACTCTGGCCGTCGAAGACGATGAACTCACCAGACTTTCCGCCCGGGACCTATGGACAACTTCCAGAGTTCCCTGGCCTGGCAGTGCTACCGAGGAGCTCTACCGGTTCGTGACAAGATCTACAGGCACGGACGCCCCGGCAGGGATCCTTCCAGGAGGAAGTGTCTAAGATGCGCGCAGGAGAGTGAAACAGTCCTGCACGCAATTGTACACTGCCCGGGCGTAACCGACCTGTGGAACTATGCAGAACAACTGCTGTCGCGTATGGGACAAATCTAGTTGACTGCCGAGTCCATAGTAAGGATCAAACCGCCAGCCTCTTCCAAAAACGCTAGAGCGGCGGTTTTCCTCTGTACGGTGGCTATGGTGAAAGAAGTTATATGGTGGACGAGATTGAGAGGACTGAGGACAGATGCCCTTCTCTCCGGACAACAATTGATTCCCTTCTTTAAGTATCACTTTAGAAGGAGAATCAGAGTGGAGAGAGGGGCACTGCACCCCAGTAAATTTACTGAAAGGTGGGTTAATGAAGCGAAAATGGTTCGAATGATTGGGCCTTCTCTGTTTATAAGCCTGTAGGTTGAAGACGAGAGCAAAAGGAAGAAAGGAGCACTTGCACAACACGCTCCTGGAGTTGAGGGTTGTTTATTGACGGGGTATTAAACAACCCATTTGTGGCGCTTCCCCCCTATTGGGGATTTCGATTGTTGTAATTGTTTGTTTTTATATTTCTTACACGACTGTATGTAAAATCCCCGGCATGTCTTTGTATTGTTCTTGTGCGCCCTTGTGACAAATAAAGAAATATATATATTTATCTATCTGTCTCTCTCTCTCTATATATATATACACGGGGAGCGGACGGTATTTGAGGACAGATTTATGGTTGTAAAAAAACGTTTATATAGTAAGAGAAAAAAAACTCTATTCTTATAAAAGTACCATAAACTTAAAGCTAAATTATCAATTTAATAATTTCATTCAATAAAACCACTATAAGCATCAATAACTACCTCTACACCGGGTCGAAATCGTTTGCAAGCTCGGATTAATTGGTCTTTGTTCATATCGGACATGACGCGAATTAAGGCGGCTTTCAAAGAATCTTTGGTGCTATGGGGTGTTCATTGACATTTTTCTCAACAATGCTCCATACATAGTAGTCCAGTGGATTGAGATCTGGAAAATTAAGAGGCCAATTGTTGGGGGTGATGTGATCATGAAAATTGTCTGCCATCCATTCTTGTGTCATTTGAATCTTGTGTGATGGTGCAGAAGCTTGTTGAAAGACATAAGGCCTCTCATTGCATACACTGTTGATCCAAGGTTTAACAACTTTATCCAGAACCTCAATATATGCACCAGCATTCACCCTAAGGCCTTGTGGAAAAAAAGTGAGGAGGCATCACAGGTCCTTCATTGCTAACAACACCCAAAACCATGACACTTGTAGGAAATTTTGTGTGCATTACTCTTGGAAACTCAGAAGGCTCTGCACTTAGCCAGCTGTCATTTCTTCTGTTAGTTTTGTGGTCCTGGTCAATGTTTTTCTCATCTGAGAAAAAACCAAATACACCATCTTCTGATGGATTTTTAAGTTTGTTTAAAAATCTTTTGGATCTGATTAAACGCTTTTCTTTTATTTTTTTCTGACATGAATTGACCTCTCCTCATCACATAATATTTATATCTGATGTCTTCATGCACAATATTTCTGATTGTTTTTTCTGACACACCAACATTTTTTGCAATTGACCTCATTGATTTTCCTGGATTGTCATCAATGTTTTGCTTAACTTCCTGAATAAATTCAGGTATCCTGATAGAATCAGAGCGTTTGGAATGTTTTTTACGTTTTGATACAAGTAATACGCTTCCATCTTCTTTCTCTAACTCACACCGAATCTTGTGAGCAAAAGATCTAGCAACTTTGAGAAAACAAGAAATGTCTAAATCCCCATGCTTAGCCTTCAAAGCCACAATCACAGCATGCCTTTTCATTTCATTAGTAAGCATAGTTATTTTCATTTTTATTTTCTGAAATGGAAGTTCAATAAAAATTAGTCAAATAAAATAATTGCTTCTACTTTAGGCACAAGGCCAGCAATTACCCAGTGCATTACTGGTACTTTATTTTATCGACCCCGTAAGGATGAAAGGCAAAGTCAACCTCGGCGGGATTTGAACTCAGATCGTAAAGGGACGTAACTATGCTCTAACGACACTCTACCTCAGTCAAATAAAATAATGACTAAAAATACATGTGTCAAATACCGTCCGCACGCTGTATATATATATATATATATATATATATATATATATATATATATATATATATATATATATATATATATATATAGTTATAATAATAAATTTGAAGGCTAAAATCCAAAGAGGGCTCGATAAGGATAAATATATATCAAATATATAAGAACCCTAGAGCAAATATTTATTAAAATAACAGATTAACGGGGTCTTCTGAAACTAAAAATAATCAATCTCTGAACGCAGCAGTAAATATTTCGAAAAACGTTGCAACCGAAGGAAAACAGGAAGACGATACTTTGGTTCGTGAAGACGTTTCCTCACAATGAACAGAAAAAAAGCCAACATAATGCGTCGTTATGTGGAGCGTGGAGAACAATTACACGCAAAGACAAAACCACGTTTATGGTATAAATGGAGTCATTAGTCTAATGTACTATTTAGGAAACCGAATGATTCTCATCTTTGTTGAACGAAAACGACAGAGGTTATTAAAATAATAAAAGTAATAATATTTAAGATTTATACAATTATATATATATATACACACATACATCTATATACGTACATACACGTGCATACGCGAAGCCGCACGCCGTACGTACATATACATGCACATACCTATAAATACGCGCACACGTACGTAAATCAGGTACGACACATATACCCGCACACATACGAATTATAGACCAAATACAGACAGACACACACACATACTTATATATATATGTGTGTGTGTGTATGTATATATATAATTATATATATATAAAATATACACACATATATAACATACTCACACGTAAATACACATATGTTCAACAAACGTACATATACCCAAACCCTATGTACACATATACACATCATACATACGTGCAAACACATATACACACTCATACATACCCATATATACATATAGACATATATATATATATGTGTATATAAATAAATACAAACGTATATATATATATATATATATATATATATATATATATATATATCATAAAACATGTCTATAGAATCACAAGATAAAATATATACTATTTCCTCTCCCAATTAGCATAATTAACTATATAAAAAATCGAATAGACCAGGCTATACGAATGAGGCTTCTATGAAGGAATCTCCGACAAATAACCAAAACTAGCGCTTCGCGTCGGCCGTAGCGGAGTATTTATCGAATATTTCGACAGCGTTATCGCCTAGATACAGTCAACTAAGCAGAATTAGGTTTAAAATAAACTAGGAGAAAATAGAATACATTTAAATACCTCTACCATTGGTTTCGTCCGTGTTTTGAGTTTTCCAATAATTATGTAATAATTATATAAACTCGAGCACCGGATTCATCAGGAGGCTCGCTCATATCTAGACATTAAATTTTCCAAAACGATCGCGCCAAGAATTCATTTCAAAATGGCTAAAAATCGTGACGTAGTCGCGGTCAAGTTGGAAGGGGTGTGGTAGTTGCTTACGACTGGTGGCATTTTTTCTAGAAAGCACAGCACAATACAGCCAAATTTGTATCTCAACCTAGTGGGAGATTATTACATATAAAAGTTTACATATATATATACATACACATACATATACGTGTTTTGCAACCGGTCACTTTGTGGCTCAATGAAAAATTAATAAATTAAACAATCAGAGCTATATATCATAAAACATGTCTATAGAATCACAAGATAAAATATATACTATTTCCTCTCCCAATTAGCATAATTAACTATATAAAAAATCGAATAGACCAGGCTATACGAATGAGGCTTCTATGAAGGAATCTCCGACAAATAACCAAAACTAACGCTTCGCGTCGGCCGTAGCGGAGTATTTATCGAACATTCGACAGCGTAATCGCCTAGATACAGTCAACTAAGCAGAATTAGTTTTAAAATAAACTAGGAGAAAATAGAATACATTTAAATACCTCTACCATGGTTTCGTCCGTGTTTTGAGTTTTCCAATAATTATGTAATAATTATATAAACTTGAGCGGCGGATTCTTCAGGAAGCTCGCTCATATCTAGACATTAAATTTTCCAAAACGATCGCGCCAAGAATTCATTTCAAAATGGCTAAAAATCGTGACGTAGTCGCGGTAAAGTTGGAAGGGGTGTGGTAGTTGCTTACGACTGGTGGCATTTTTGCTAAAAAGCACAGCACAATTCAGCCAAATTTGTATCTCAACCTAGTGGGAGATTATTACGTATAAAAGTTTACATATATATATACACATACATATACGTGTTTTGCAACCGGTCACTTTGTGGCTCAATGAAAAATTAATAAATTAAACAATCAGAGCTATATATCATAAAACATGTCTATAGAATCACAAGATAAAATATCTATGGTCTATTTGATTTTTTATATAGTTAATTATGCTAATTGGGAGAGGAAATAGTATATATTTTATCTTGTGATTCTATAGACATGTTTTATGATATATAGCTCTGATTGTTTAATTTATTAATTTTTCATTGAGCCACAAAGTGACCGGTTGCAAAACACGTATATGTATGTGTATGTATATATATATATATATAAACTTTTATATATATATATATATATATATATATAATAATAATAATAATAATATTAATAATAATATTATTTATAGTTATATATACACTATATACAACGATAAACAGGAAAGGTCAGTAATTTATTACTACCTTATTACCAGTAAGAAAAATAGCTCAATGTAAATACATCAGATGTTTTACAGAGCAGGAATATAAATTACACAATAATCAAAACTATGTTCAAATCACTTTATTGCTGACAATGGTTTCTTCCAAACTTTCGTTTAGAATCCTCGGAGCACTGGCAAAGTTTGGACATATAATTAACTTCCTGTTCAACCGAACAATCATATAGATACATGAATATTAATGTTGTCATCAACAGTTTCGTATTTAGAGAGCGGAATGGATGTGACAGAGATTACAAGAGAATTTTATAATAATTAAAGAGGTAAAGAGTGGAATGCCTGTGATAGAGATTACAAAAGAATAGTATAATAATTAAAGCAGTATAGAGAGTGCAAATGCGTTAGGCATATACAGGATAGTTAGGTAGGAAAGAAGCAATGGTACTAGGCATATATAATTGCTGCATAGCAAACGTATCACATAAAATAACATAGGTTTGCAAGCATATCAAGCAGGCAAAGGTGTTTGTGTATTAAATTTATGAGCTTATGATGGATGTAGTGTGATAATTGTTTCTGTAATGTTCAAATGGGTATGTGTTGAGAGTATTATTATTATTGTTATCTTTTCCATTATATTGGTTATATTTTATTTTAGTGAATCTTTATAATAAGATACAGCTATGGATTGTATATTGGTCCTATTATACTGTTATCCCGGGTTCGAGTTGTTCTGGTGTGATTCTTCTAACGGTTTAATTTCTGGAAGTGAGTTTGAGATCTATATTAAGGGGAGCTAATGTGAAAGGGGAGGTAATTAGCGATTAATTTGTATATGATAGGAAACAATAGAAAACATGTATAGTTGTTTACAGCTCCAATTAGTTAAATTCCTTGTGCTAATATACATTATATTGTGTTAATATAGTGATATTTATTTATATTTAATTTTAAATATAATCTATTTTCCTACAATACATTAAAGGTCTCATTATATTGTTATCTATCCATTACTGAATAAAATATAAGTAAGCTAAAGAGAAAATGTACAAAACTTGTTTACAGGTTCAATTAGTTAAATCTCTTATGTTATTAACATACATTATACTATGTTATAAGTGAATCCCTTATATATAATACTATTAATTTATATATTTAATTATAAATATAATTCATTTTCCTATAATTCATTAAATGTCTCATTGTATTATTATCTATCCATTACTGAATATAATATAAGTAAGCTATAGTAGTTATACCAAATGGTGGTAACCTTATGTTTATTCCTAATAGTTATTGTAGAGTATAAGGTTAGAGATAAATAGGAGTTAAGTAGAGGAATGAGCTGATCATAGAGTGTAATGCTGTGGGGGTAATTATATGCTGATAAGACCTAGAGATGAAATGTTAATGGTGGTGAGGAATCCAGATATGACATTGTTATATACTAGCACTAGGTTTAAAGTTATGGAAAGAGTGTCGGCTGATGGTAAAAATCTCTATTTAAGAGGTCTACTTTAGAATAGATTATAGTGCGCGTTTCTAGAAGACAGAGGTTACATAATTTATTCGGTGGTTTATACGATGCGGCTCTTTCTATTACTTCCCTTTGAAGTGTATATGGTCTATTCCTAGTTTTCAGAGAGTGTATGTAGTTAGATAATTTCGGATTTTCAACAAGGAAGAAGACTTAACTATCTGTGTTTACACAGCAAATCTAAATCTGCGAATGACTAGTAGCAGGTGTTGCACTTTTCAAAAATACACACATCGTACCAGCTTCATCTCAATGGCGTGAATAGGGTTATCGACAACTAGAAATACCAGTCGAATCCTTTCAACTGAGTAAGCTCAACAATTAAGGAGCCGTATATATATATATTCAAAAGGACTCGACTGCTATTTCTAGTTGTCGATAACCCTATTCACGCCACTGAGATGAAGCTGGTACGATGTGTGTATTTGTTAAAAGGGCAACACGTGCTACTAGTCATTCGCAGATTTGGATTTGCTCTGCAAACACAGTTATTTAAGTGTTCTTCATTGTTGAAAATCCGAAATTTGGGTACTGTGGTTTACCGAACGATTGATGGTGAAATATATTTCTTTAATGAAATATATACAAGGAAGATTAATCCATTTATAAGGTATCAATTTTTAAAAGTTCTAGTTAAACTTTAAATAGTTACCTACATAGCTATGTGTGCTTACACACTTTTACAAATTATTCCCTGTGATTGTTTCATATGTTTATTTTATATATATATATATATATCAATTAATTTCGAGTTGATATAAAATGCTCGGATCTAGTCATTGGAATCTATTCCTTGGAGCGTATTCTAAAGTGGATATGGCGCATGTTTCTCTGACATGACACCCTTAAATTAATTTAATTTAATTTTGAATATATATATATATATATATATATATAATAGAAAACGAAGAATCAGTGATGCATCGAAACACCATTTATTAACATATTACAATTGTTTCTCCGGCGAACAGCTCGAGGTATGATTTATTTGTGGATCGAACCTGAATCTGGATTCGCAAGTCCCTCAGATACGTCTAGCGATTTCGAAGCAAATCTTCCGGATTTTCGCCGGAGAAACAATTGTAATATGTTAATAAATGTATCACTGATTCTTCGTTTTCTATATTATTATACTCTGCTCTGAAGGAGCATAACGTGCTCAACCAGCATAACACCTATGGACGCATCAGAGCAACGTTACAACAAATATATATATATATATATATATATATATATATATATATATATATATATATATATATATATATATATATATTTATATATATATACATATATACATATATACATACATATACACACATACGTATACATATACATATACACATACATACATATACATAACCACACACATAAGTATCTATATAAAAACACACACTCAAATATAAACATATCTATAATACACATACATAGACAAGCCCACACACATTCCCATACATCCACACACACACACACACACACACATATATATATATATATTTGCATATATACACACACACACACATATATATATATATATATATATATATATATATATATATATATATATATATATACATAACTATACATAAATGCAGATATACATGCATACATATATACGCACAAACACGAAATACACATATACACATAACCATATACACACATACATGTATAATATATACCTATAACATATACAAGCATATATATACGTATGAAAAAGTATACGCACCTCCACAACATACGGGTAAGGTATACTTACCTATACAAATAAGTAATGGTATTAACATAAAATATACTTACGTACCACATCAAGACCTAAAGTAACCGCGTATTGTTCGTACTATCCGTTAGGGTATAATGCGGGGCTGTAATACAAGAAAGTTTTATGCTATTTCTGTTTACAAGCCAAATTGCCTCAGAATTTTTGTTGAATATGGGACCATTGGCGTAGAGTATTTCCAGGGCTTCAGCGGCGCAAAGATCGCATGGTCTTTTGTTTCCGTTATACGATCTAGCTTCAGCTAGGATGTCCCAGGGTAATCTAAATGCCCGTAATTCGGTGATTAATTTCGACGACTCTATTTAGATAAAAACATCTAATAGTACAAAATTCGACGTGAGTATGGGCGCCAGCGATTCGGCGTAGGTTACAGATCTTATCGGGCTTTTCCTACTTTTCTCTACCAAAGAAGAATTCCCTAATGTAGGTAGCGGTCTGTATCGCGATGACGGGCCCCGCACTTGTTACAGGTTTAGAAAAGAACTAAATAGAATATTAGTCTAATGACTCCATTTATACCATAAACATAGTTTTGTCTTTGCGTGTAATTGTTCTCATCGCTCCACATAACGACGTATTATCTTCGCATTTTTCCGTTCATTGCCAGGGAATATCTTCACGAACCAAAGTATCGTCTTCCTGTTTTCCTTAGGTTGCTACGTTTTTCGAAATATTTACGGTTGCGTCCACAGATTGCTATAAGCAGAGTAGGATGAACAGAGAAATGAACTCTCTTCTCTGAATGAACATGTATGTGAAAATTAATTTTTCTTCCCGTTTTTATTTTCATTTCCTTCATTATTATTATTATCACTATTTGTACAAATATGCAACTTAATATTCTATATATCCACAATTGACAGTGCATACAATGCTGAGCCAGTATTGTAAATAAATTAATGTTTTGATATTTCACTGAAAAAAAAACTCTTCAACATTTTATACCGGAAGAATCTTTTTCCCTTTTTACTATTTATGCTTACATATATTAACTCGTGTGTTACTTTTCTACATTCGATATATATATATATGTGTGTGTGTGTGTGTGTGTGTGTGTGTGTGTGTGTGTGTGTGTGTGTGTGTGTGTGTGTGTGTGTGTGTGTGTGTGTGTGTGTGCGCGTCTGTGTGTGTGTGCGTCTGTGTTTGTGCGTGTGCCCAATAATTTTGATTGCACATACAGATATATTTACTCGCTTTTATATATGTTACTCTCCAGAGATGACGAAATACAGATTACATGAACCCAGTTTCTCATGATGTGAGGTTTTGTTATGAATAACATGAACCGAACCAACACTTCGTCAATACCATATCCATACTTCAGACTAAAATGCACTAAATGCAAGAACGTATGTAAAAGAGGAGAAAGAAAGAGAGAGTGTGAGACAGTGATAGGGAGAGAGTGTTAAATGCAAGTTATTGTTACTGCAATGATATCAGATGTAAGATGTGAATCTGGTATTACACATTACAGCCATTTTATAATCTAAAATAGAGACTAATATTTACATTTGATGAGATTAGTGCAATGAATCCTGGAAAGAGAATGAATGAGATCCTAATATAAGAGAGAAGGGGCAATATCTTCAAAATAACTTCAGATGCTCTGGAAACTGATAAATTGAAACGGAATGGTAATTTGGACACGTTTATGTTAATTTCAATTTAAAGAATCAGGGACCGATGTTTGAACAGGTTTTACTCATTCACTCTAATCGATAGTAATTAGATCTGGCTTGTTACGGTAATCATCATCATCATTATTCACACCTACCGACACCCAACCCAAACCCCCACCCACCAACACCTCCACTACCACCACAAGTACCACCACCACTATATCGTCTTCGTCTTCGCCGTCGTTGTCATCGTTATCGTCACCAACATGATTAATACGATCTTTAACATCGTCGTCATCATCTTCATCATCATCATATGAACAAGGCAGGAAAGAACTTATTTGGCATCCAGCACAACAACAAACTCATTAAAAATAAGCCCCCTATCAACCCCACCACCACCACCATCATCATCATCATCATCATTCTTTTTTTCAATCTCTATATTAACGGAAGATATTGCCAAATACCCATATTTTAATATTAATAGAATTATCGGTTTAATTTCAGAGGAATAATATATTGGAACATAGTAAGTGTATTTAATGCACATTACATATTAGCTATATTAGAGGAGAGGAGACATTCAAATTGGTTTCAATAGACTGATATTTATTTCACATATAACCAAATAAGATTTATATTTAAAAAGATAGCAATTTAGATTTATCTTACTTCTCTTTTAGTTGTTCATGTGATTTCAGAAGTTAACAAATTTATTTAGACGAAATTTATTTAAACGAATAAATATTTTCTTGTCTGTTTATTGAAACAATTTATTTTGATTTTCATTGCTGTTTGTGTTATTTTTTCGGAAGAAAAACCCAATATTTTCTCAGGATTATTAGAAAATATCTTATAAAATGAAATCCCTCATATATATGTGTATATCCTATAAAATGCAGCCCCACTTATAAAATAATCATTAATAATTTAAGCTCTATTGAAAGAAAAAGAAAATTGAAAGAAAATAAAATGCTTTTTTTTAAAACATACATACTTTTATGCCAGGAATCATTCTTCTTTTGCATCTATATCTTTCATAACCACTTGCTGTAGGTTTAGGAGTATTTAATCTTTTACTCTTTTACCTGTTCCAGCCACCCGGCTCAGGCCATGTTGGGGCACCGCCCTTAATACTTTTAATGTTTACCTCATATATAGCTTCCATAGATAATCCGAATCGTGTGAGAAAATGAAGTAAAAAACTTGAATTTTCATTGACATGCGTTTTTATCAATATATGACCAGATAGATAGGAAACAGTACCTCTTTATAAAAAGTTGGAATCCCCAATGCTATGGATGGAATTTACTAAAGCGTTTTGCCAGTGCAGCTGGTTCTTAAAGCGTGGATCAAAGCAATTTCGCTCTGTTATATCTGCTTACGATGAAAAATGTAGCATCAGCTTCGAAAGGTTGCACTGCATACAGGTATCATGCACATAATATATATTGTACATAATATATATTCTTTCTTCCTTTTTATGTCAGAGAATATTTCGGCCGCAAATGGCTGCTCAGTTCATACATAGTGTTTGTGCTACAACTGGAGCATAACTTATATATCTGTGGCATATGGCTTGTGGGAAAGCTTCAGTTAAATGAAACTACCCCCCTGAAACAAAATGACTTCTATTGTGAATGTTTAATTCCAGAAAAATCAGTAACGAAAGGAACCCGCCAGATCCAGAAAGAAGTATTCTACTTGTATATAAACATATGCAGAACGTGAAAGGTAACGTCGGTGAGATTTAAAATAATGTATTTATTTAGTCCAATTCTGAACCGTTTCTGCCAACATTCTTTAGATATTTTAGATGAAATAATATGATCGATGTTTTAGGATTTTATCAAGGACGTTCGTGATGTAATTAAAAGAAAAGTATTTCTAACTGGAAATCGCAACTATATGAAATATTTAGACCATCGTTTATTTATCAACGTACCGATCCCATCGAAAAAATAGGCAACTAACAATAGTAATTGAAATATTTGAAACAGTATCGCACAGACAAACATCCTTCTACATTCTGCTGCAAATGTAGTAGCAGAATTAGTAGGTTATAAAAAAACCTATTATGATCCAGAACAACTAAAGAACAACTAATTTGGGAAAAACAAACAATGAAAAGTGGAGATGAAAAGGATCACATCAAAACTGGAGCTTGTGTAACGAATAAAAGGATTAGATGTAGTATTGAAACAACGTCGCGTGGCAGCTACTGCTAAATGGCAGAGGTGTGTTGCTTGAATCAAACAATACGAACAAAATAGATGGTTGAAACAAATTAAAGAATTAGTAAATAAATTCGACTACAGTACTTGACTGGTATTTTATTTTATCGATCTAATCAAATGGTATTTATGTATATTCAACTACGTAAATTATTAAATTTCATTAGTAATTATGACTATGAAATATATATTGTTTAGAATTTAAATATACTTTCCATAAAATGAATATAATTTCAATTAATCCCATTTATTTTGAAACAATCGTAGTTAATTAGTCTGTACAAAGGCCTTTTCATCTTGTTGTCTAGTGTAAACTTGAAAGACTTCCTAAATAACTAGTTTACATTCTCTATTCATAATAATAAGATGTAAATCATTCGATTCTTTTATTAATTCTTAACAAATGCAATAAGTGTATCCTGGCTGACTTTTGATATGTAATTCACTACTTGTCATCATTTGATGAATATTAAAATATGTGCAAAATTTGATAAACATCTATTATCCTTTCCATGTAGCTAGATCTAAGGGGTATCTGAATTACAAAGCAATCTAGCTGCAACAATATATTTCGATATATTTCTTCTGCCCAGAATAAAATTATCCTACATTTCCTTTTAGAGACATTGAAGACAGTATTTTATTAATGACGAAGGATTTTTTTTTACATATATACCTACTTGTTTATATACCTATCTATCTAACCACGCACGTATCTGCCTGACTTTTGCAATTAAGCAACATATATTCTCTAAGACTACCTCCCTCTCACCCGATTATATCACCTCTATACAACACCCGCAATATAACCTCTTCGTTTCCGGTGTAATCGTAGTCATTGCCTTCTTCCTATCTTCATAATCATGAACTTTATAGTCTTAAATTAGTGAAGCATAGCCTGCAGCTCTGAGGACGTACTTGACCAGCTGTAGTTGTTATTGATGCTGACCTCGAGGTGAAACATGGTTGAGTAGAGCCACGATCAAAATTATTTCAGACATTATAATTCCATCTTTTCCTTATACACAATGCACTTAAAACCACATTAAACTATGTGTTCTCAGTGAGAAGTTATTTGGTGGAGATTTGGTTGTTATTTTGCTATCTTAGGGTGAAGATCAAAATTTGAACTCATCAAAAAGGGAAAGCATTATCCATTTACTTAATAGTAAATGGTCTCTTTAGTACAGTGATTATCCCAGTATACATAATGAAATTAAAACATATTCCCCTGGTACACGAGAACGGTGGAGTACTTTCGGTCTCTTCCTCACGTTACGATACCGTTTTCCATGGCCTATATATATCCTATCTGTAATGTAGGGTTTTTCCCTCTCTCGTCTTAATATTGACACTTCTCGCGGTTATTTTCCTTCTTATCGAACGATTTTGTCCTCTGTTAGCACGATTAACTTTGAGACTTGCTGAAATACTTGGTAAAGGGTACATGGTTTTAACTGAATTCAAGCTAATGTTAAATCTAGGAGCGAATGCTTCGCTAAAATGAGGTAGTTTTCTTGGAATTGCTGTTGTTATCGACGTTACTCTTTTTCAATTCCCTGCTGTTCTTGCAACTATTATTACCGCTGCTGGTCTTCTTGTTGGTGGTGTCTCTAGTATTACTCATATTTATATTGTTGACATTTACATCTATTGTTTAGAGAAAGGTCGATCTTAGCATATTTATGAATAAAGGTGTCCCAATAGCGACCGTTCCATTTTTCGTATAACTAGGAGTATCTTGTGATTTGAGGGATATTTGGCTGCTGTTGCTAACAGGCCGAACGATCGTGTACGATATGTGTCATCAGCGTATACTGGTGGTTGGTTTCATTGTTGATGTTCCTCTTGATTCTAATTCGTGATATCGTTCCACTGTATTGTTCTTGTCGTTGCAAATATTGGTACTGTTGTTACTTTTAATGGCAGCTTATCTTGTTTTCTTTTTGTCACAGTTGTTGTTATTGTTGTTGCTGTTGTTGATCTTCTTCTTCTTCTTCTTCTTCTTCTTCTTCTTCTTCTTCTTCTTCTTCTTCTTCTTCTTCTTCTTCTTCTTCTTCTTCTTCTTCTTCTTCTTCTTCCTCTTCTTCTTCTTCTTAAGACCAGCCAGGGTCATAGATGTTATCCAACCAGCTTGCTCTGAATCTACCCTAGGTCTCCTGCCGGTAGTTTTGCCCGTAAAATCTGTCCAGCAATTTTTACCTGAGACATTCAAACCAAATGCCCATAATATCGGAGCAGTGATGTCTCAATTCGGAGAAGTAGCGGCTCTAACTAGCGTAACTCCGATCTCCGAGCTACGTATTTCGACCGCTTGTATTGGTGATCGTATTTTTTGGTGTTGTTTTTACTTTTAATGACACTGTTTATCTCGTTGTATTTTTGTTACAGCTGTTATTGAAATTGGTGGCATTTCCATCCTCAATATTCTACTGATGTTAGTGCTAGTGTAGTTAGTACTGACGATGTTGTTAGAATTATTATGGCTCTAGAATGGCAGTCCAAGTGGGTTGAAATAGTTAATTAGCGTTTTTCTTTTATTATTTCACTTCAAATTTCGCTGAGGTCAACTAGTTAGTATAGGAATCAAATAATGTGGTAGATTTAAAGGACTATAATTCTCTCCATATGCATGAAGGCTTGTGCTAATCTTTGGATTATACGTTTAATTTCATACAAAATTACGTTCAGAGTGTTAACCCATTACCAATCATTGGAACGTAAAAAAACAAACAAAACAGAATAGGCTTATGATGCTGTTTATTAGATACATGATTTAAAAATATATCGTGCAGAATCTCTCTCGCTCTCTCTCTGTATGTATATATATATATATATATATATATATATATATATATATATATATATATATATGTATATACAGAGAGAGAGAGCGAAAGAGGTTCTGCACGATATAATTATATCTATATAATATATATATGTATATATATATATATATATATATAATATGGAAAACGAAGAATCAGTGATGCATCGGAACACAATTTATTACGTATTACAATTGTTTCTCCAGAGAACACCTCGAGGTGTGATCTGTTTGTGGATCGAACCTGACTCTGAATTCGCAAGTTCCTGAAAGAGAATTTGCTTCGAAATCACTAGATGTATCTGAGGAACTTTCGTATCGAGAGTCAGGTTCGATCCGCAAATAGATAGCACCTCGAGCTTTTCGCTGGAGAAACAATTGTAATACGTAATAAATTGTGTTCTGATGCATCACTGATTCTTCGTTTTCCATACTATCATACTCTGCTCCCAAGGAGCATAGAGTGCTCAAGCGGCATACCGCCCATGGACGCACCCTAGCAACCATACTACATACAAATATATATAAATATATATATATATATATATATATATATATATATATATATATATATATATATATATATATATATATATATATATATATGTAGATAAATCTACCAAAATATACGGTAGTGTCCAATCCGTATGAAGAGCTCAATGTAATCCAAATATCATGAAAAGAGAAGATGTATTCAAAGTCTTTTCGATGAAAAACACAGGAAAACAGAGTCAAGGTAAGTTAATAAAAATAATGAATAAAAACAAAGAAACAGTTCCTTATATTGAAAAATTTATCATTTTACGATCGTTTCTAGGATATATATGTGTGTGTTGGTATGTATATCATATAGATCTATGTAAAAATTTTACAAACTATCAGAGGGAATATACATACCTACACATATATATGCTGTCTTCAGAAATAATAAGATTATATAGATCTATATGATATACATACCAACACACACATATATATCCTAGAAACGATCGTAAAATGATGAATTTTTTAATATAAGCAACTGTTTCTTTGTTTTTATTCATTATTTTTATTAATTTATATATTATATATATATATATATATATATATATATATATATATATATATATATATATATATATATACATATATATATATATATATATATATATATATATATATATATATATATATATATATGCCTACATTCCCATAGACAGTCTTTCATTTAAACATATACGTACATTTTACTGTTTTTGTTTTCACATACAATTGATTCTTTTTCCTTGAAATTATTTCACTTATTATTTTGAGAGTCACTAACAATTAACTCTAGGTTCGTTGTACTTTTTTCTGCAACTAAGAGGCAAATTTAAATTTATTACCATTTGTTTGCGTAAGTGAATAATCTAAATTTACACCGTTACCTCACATGAATTATTGTCCTCAACACACTATTTTTGTATTTATGTAAATTATACTGATAAACATTTTCCCTTACCTCTTTTTCTCCTGCTAATCAAAACAGCTTTACATAGACCATGCAATGCTATAGCAATCTAATAGAACTGAAATATGTCTCTCAACGTATCTTCTAATAAAGATAAGATTTCCCCTTAAACATGAAAATTCAATTGTCTGTAAAGCTAATTTTTAATTATTGTTCTTTAACTTCTACAAATTCAAGTTAGATTTAGTTTTCTCTTTCCAACTAAAATACAATTTTAACTCATCAAGAAGGTTTTGCGTGCGTTGTTCAGTACATCTCCATCTACCTGACTTAAAAGAAGAAAGTGGACGATAATGGTCTATTCAAATCAACAAGACAGTTGAAATAAACGAATATTTCCGAAAGTCGTAGCAGTTTAGTTAAGTTGCCGAATATTGAATTAGTTTGCTTTGCTTTATCAATTCTCTTATCGATTTAGTCGGTAGTGTTGATTATAAAATAGTGTCTGCACCTACTCACACAGAGAACGAATCACTCAGCATAGATTTGATCTCATCACTTAAAATGAAATTACATAAAGCGAAAAACGAATTTGATACGTTATTAGAGAAGGGAAAGTTAAGTTTTTCATTCAGTCGATGAAGTCTAGTGATTACAATGTGTGATTAATGGGATATATCAGATGTACGTGTCTGTAATTAGGACTATAAGCCTTTCCAATTAGTATATATGTATAATTAAATTAAAGCTTGTCTTTTAAATAACGATTCAGTCAGGTTAGTTTACAAATGTCGTTTCTACTCATACGACTCCTCTCTCTTGTTTACAGAACAGGTGTTTTGAATGTTCTTGCATATACTTTTCGATCATTAAAATAGTCCGCAACCATTAAGCCCATATTACTTTATGAATCCGAAACTTGGACACTAACATCACAACTTGAGAGGAGATTGGATGGCACATATACCAGCCTCTTAATGAGAGTGCAAAACCTATCCTGGAAACGATATCCCACCTTGTCTAAAATCTATAGCAAACTCCCTCGAGCCTCTGCCCTTCTAAAATCCCGGAGAGCTCAATTTGCTGGCCACTGTGACCGTGCCAGCAATGAAATCATATCCGCTCTCTTGCTCTGGAACCCTGACTCCAGCCTGACTAGGAGTAGGAAGCTGTCATTCCTTGACGTTATCTCTAGGGATACGGGAATCAGTAGACAGGACCTGGGGGCAGCGATGGGGGACAGGGAATTCTGGGGCATGAGAGTGAGATCCGTCATCTCGACAGTAGTCGACGAATGATGATGATGACATTCGTAGTTTTTTTGCAAACAAATGTTATTTTGTTTGGTTTTGTATTTACCATTCTTTTTGTTGAAATAACTATAGTATATTATTTATACATGGAAACTAACAATTTAGAGTAAGTAAATGTTCAAATTTGACAGGAGTGACTTTCCAATTGCTATCTATAATGTAGCAATCTTGAAAGGGTCTTAAGTCATAAAAAAAATGAGCTCACAGATTCTCAAATCAGTATTGGTTTACAAACTACGTTTGTTGTTATTTTGTGTCTCTCCTTTGTTCTGTCTTACACAAACTCTGTGTTTGTGAGATGTGTGCTTGCGTTGTGTATGAGTTATATCCGGGTTTGTGTGCGTGTTTATTTGTTTAAGGATTTATTAAAAAATAAATAAAACATAGGCACAAAATCACACAAATACCCGTATATAAAGCATGCGCAGCCTAAATACACCACAGTTTCGCTCAAAGGAACCAAGGATTACATATGCTTAAGAAGACTGAAAAGTAATAGCACTAAAATTTCATAGTTATTATCTCCCAGCCTGCTAAATTGTATAGTCGAACGACCGGATAAAAGTGCGGTCTGGGATTATATAATTCATAGCTATTGCACATGATATAAGATACGCATATATTTTTTTTGTTAACTCTTTTTTCTGTCTGTCTCTATCATTGTATGTATCTCCTGCTCTCTCTCTATATCTTCGTCTCTACTATATATATATATCTATATTTATGTCTGTCTGTCTATCTATCTATCTATCTACACACACACACACACACACATATATATATATAAATCAAGTAAGAATATTTTAGAAACAGCGGGTTGATTTGAAGTTATTAGAAATGTAAGCTATCGCCGTATTTTGACTAAAGAAATTAAACAAATTATTTAGCCTGATAAACTTAGCGACTGTAATGTCAAGTAAGAATATTTTCGAAACAGCAAGTTGATTTGAAATTATGTACGTCAATACGTGAAATTATTTGAAATTATGTACGTCAATACGTGAAATTATTTGAAATTATGTACGTCAATACTCATCTTTTTCCATTTCTCCGAGGGTTCTTAACCCCACTATCAGACTAAATAATTTCTTTAATTTCTTTAGTCAAAATACGGCGATAGCTAACATTTCTAATAATTTCAAATCAGCTCGCTATTTCGAAAATATTCTTACTTAACATTAGAGTCGCTTAGTTTATAGCTTCTAATTTGAATGTAAAAAGACGGGTGATGTTCTGGTGTAAATGGTAGCACAGTGGTCCGGATAACCAAAGATGTGGGTTCGACTCCCATGCACGTCAATATTCATCTTTTTCCATTTCTCCGAGGGTTTTTAACCCCGCTATCAGGCTTAATAATTTCTTTAGTCAAAATACGGCGATAGCTTACATATATAAATATATATATTGTTTTAATTTGGGAGGATCATGCTGCCAATGAAAACACACACACCTGTTGAATTTCACTTCAATTTATTATAAATTTCCGGTTGGTTGGTTGGTTGGTTCGATAACCGGAAGGTTGTTTATATATTGTCAAAGTTCTTTCGTCATACATTCTGTGACTACCTCAGTGACTTAGTTTTTATTTTGTGTCTCTCTCCTTTGTTCTGTCCTACACCATTTTGTTTTTGTGTGTTGTGTGTTGTGTGCTTAGTTTGCGCATGCATTACATCCGTGTATGTGTCTTTTTATTTATTTATTTATGTGTTTATTTACTTGTCAGTAGTTGGTTGTTTGTTCTATCTGTGTGTTTGAGTTGTTTTATTAGTTTAGTTTTTGTGTGTGTCTGTATGTCTTCATTTTGTCCTTAATTACTAGTTGTGATGTTGCTATTCTACTCATGTTTTCTGTTTAATTTGGGTTTGAGTTCGTTTATATTTGTTGTATCTGTGATTTGCCTGAGCATTGCATTTTCTGTGTGTGGATATAATTTTATTTCTATGTTCTCTAATGTGCCCCTATGTTCTATTTTGGTATGTTGGTGGAGAACTGATGATTTTTTCCCATCCTGGAGTTCTCGCCAATGTTCACTTATCCTTTCTCCTATGCTATGGGTTGTTTCATCTATGTATGTTATATTCTAATTCGTACACTGTCCCTCAGTACATTTTATACTATATACTACGTTCCTAGTATTGCAGTTAATTTGCGGGTTCAGTTTGCAGACTATGCATTTCCTATCACCACAGGGGATCTTTGAAATGGCTATGTTTTGCTAATTAGGGTTTTTATGGGAATACCTGGTCTTTCAACTATCTTAATATTTAATTTGAGCTTGTCTAGGGCCCTTCTAAATCTATAAGCTAGTTCACCTCAAGGGGTTGTATTGATGAACATTACGCTATAGTATTTATTGCTATCATACCATGAGTTTATTTCATTTGCCTTATTCCTAATCCTTTCTATTCTCTTCCCAAATTTGCTCCTATACATGGGGCAAGTTCTATTTGTATCATTTTCTACAATCTTTGCCCATTTGGTTCTAGCTTCTTTATATACCCTGATTTTGTCTCTCTGCTTGTAACCAGAGAACTGCATGAAGTGTTGTATGTGTCTCTTTAATTATTTGGGGTTGCACACGCGGGACACGTTCCTCATAACTGTTACTAAGTCCGCAATCAGTATATTGATTTTTATGTGATTCGAAAAAGCTGAGTTTCGGTGGATCAGGTATTTGGAGGTCATGGGTTTGACCTAATGCGAATGGAGGATTTGCGTTCTGTTACTAATAGTTTCCAACCAGAGTTCTGTGTCTAGTACGGGTAATGTATGGTTGGGGTGTTTATTTGGTAGTCTGTTGTAACTTTAAAACTCTGGTGGATGGAATTAGCTATTTGCTGGATGCTTTCCATGGTGTTCTTCTTTAATTCCTGACTGTTCTCCTGTGGGGATGTTTTTACTATATGTTTATGTCATCTACGTAGCTGGAGTACATAGTCAGGGTTATACAATTGTCGTGTAATTGCCCTTTAAGTTTTCTGTCCACCACACCATAAAGAGGTTAGTTATGTCACCTGCAACGCTAACGCCAATGGCTGCCTCCTCCTCTTGGGCATATGTTTTGCCATTAAATTTGAACATATGTTCCTTAAGCGACAAAACCAAACTAACAAAACAAATCGGACACACACAGATAGAACAAACTACCAACTAGTGACAAATAAATAAACACATAAATAAATAAAAACACCCACCCACCCGGATGTAAAGCATGCGCAAACTAAGCACACAACACACAAAACACAAAAAACAAGATGGTGTAGGACAGAACAAAAGAAAGACACACAAGATAAAAACTGAGTCACTGAGGAGGTCACAGAATGTGTGACGAAAGAGCTTTGACAGTATATAAACAACCTTCCGGTTACCGAACCCACCAGCAAACCAAACGGAAATGTATAATAAATTGAAGTGAAAATCAATAGATGCATGCGTTTGTATTGGCAACATGACCCTCCCAAAGTATAACAATATTTTTTTCAACACACGTTTTCAGATAAGAAATTTCGCAAAATAAATTCAAAAACGAATTATATATATATATATATATAGTGAGTATATGTTGGCTATTTACCGACACCTCAGTATGCAGATTGGAACACTCGACAAAGTACGCAGGTTCGTTTGTTTACTCCGGAGTAATGTAAAATAAAATAAGTAAGTCAAATATGTGAAATTTGGCTTCATTTATTAATAATTATAAATTTACTGCTATAAATATTTCGGTGACAGCTATTATTGGCTGTGACTTCTTCAGGCAGTCCAAATTAGTGTGGAAAAGACTGGTACACATGTTGTTGATGTGTGTTTCACTCTGTCAATAAATCGTTATGTCCAGCTCATGGGTGTGTTGTTAATCCTCCGAGGAACTGGAAACATATAATTCAAGTTCCTCGGGGGACTAACAACACACCCTGGAGCTGGACATATCGATGTATTGACAGAGTGAAACACACTTCAACAACACGTGTACCTGTCTTTTCCATACCAATTTGGACTGCCTGAAGAGGTCACAGCCAGTAATAGCTGACACTGAAATATATATAGCAGTAAATTTATAATTTATAATAAATAAACGAAGCCAAATTTTACATATTTGACAGACTTATTTTGTTTTATATATATATACATATACATGTGTATGTACACCCACACACACACACACACACACACACACACACACACACACACACACACGCACACACATATATATATATATATATATATATATATATATATATATATATATATAGGAACGAGTAGGACCCCGACGGCTGAGCTCAAGCCGTTTCGACGGCTAATTCTGGACTAAATGAACATTTTTATCCTGGTAAATGAATAGCCGAGCGTCTCAGGGGGTAATATTCCATATATGGTAAAAGTGATTGTCACAAGGATTGGTCAAAAGTTTGTTGTTGAGACACATAATTCTATCATATATATATTTGTTGTGTATATTTCCTTAAATTTTGAATGCTGGATATTTGACTTTGTATCACAAATCAGATTTTTATCAGCTTGTATATATATGTATATATGCATGAACCTCATTATTTATGTATGCACGTATGCATTAAGCCGGTTGAGTTCTTAGTTTTTGGCGCGAATTCCTTTGCTCGAATTCAGGCTACCAAAATCATGTGTTATGATCTGCGAGAAACTCCTTCCTCTTTTCATTAGAGGCGGAGTGAGAGAATGCTATGAACTGCTGGATCCAGTAGTGAGGGCTGACTCACACTGCACAACATTATAGGGTAATCCTGCAGAAGACGTGCAATAGCCCGGTTGCGTAAATATACGCTGATTTCGCGTGATATTCTGAACATTGCAAAGTAAAATCTGTATTTGATCGTCCGGAAACAAATACTTATATCTATCTCTAACTAATATCACAGCCGACTGTCTACAGTAAACTAAATGTGTGCACTCTGAACAGTTGATTGCTGCTGCATAACTGCAATTCGCCAGATTCATTGAGTGAGCTAGACGCTGGCCGAAGGACGCTGAAATTATATAACAGCGATCTTCGTTACTTTTCCTATATATATATATATATATATATATATATATATGGTGGCTGTCAACTCGTTTTCGAGTACGGCCACTACTTTATGTGGGAGAACACCCACCGATGCGCTGAACGAGTGTGACTTCTTAGTCCAGCCAGCGACTTGAAAACTCTGGTACAAACACTACACTTGTGACAATTATTGACATATAGTGCTAGGCCCATGGTACCATGTGACTAGTGCAGAGAGATCTCCAGATATAAAGCAATGCCTGTGCCGCGAAGCATTTATAGTGAGCAAAGGCACTGCACAAAGCCAGTCCCACTCTCTTAACCAAGTTGATATTTACCAAAAAGAAGAACAAGTCAACATCATTGGATACCGTCAGGTTTTCAGGTGTTATATCAGAGTTTTCCTTCTCCTAGAATTCTGCCTTGACAAAGGCTAAGGGGTCATCTCTCCCGGTGATTTTGGATGGCCATTGATTCTTAAGAGCTCCTTTGCCCTTTGACAGGTTTTGTTTTTATTCCTGCAGGATGTCCAAAGTCACCTTCCTCACCAAGAAACCTAGGTGGGGTTGCCAGTTTAGTCGCCAACAACCCGACCATATATATATACAAACATAAATTATCGAGAATCGCATTTCGGCACACGAAATAACGAAAAACAACCTCCGCGATGTGTGGCAAGTGCTCAATGATTCAGATGAACCAGAGCTATAACAAACGTTAAAGGCCAAACACACTGAGACGATGGTTAAACAATCATTCGCATAGCCCCAAAAAACGATCAAGTAATTTGGGTCAAACAAATAAAAAATATCTGTGATTGAAAATTTACCCGGACCCCTGGAAGGTTGGTAAAATCCAGTATTTGGGTTTCTGCGGCTCTTAAATCAAGTACTGTCCGCTTACATAAATAATGTTAGGCTTCTGGTAAGATGATTGAACAAGGAAGCCACTTTCTCAACAGGTTTTAGTTCAATGTTAATACAAGGACTGACTATTGCTGACCCCACGTGGGGATCGGCAAGGGAGGCAACCCCTATATCAGGCGAATGAATTCAGTTGTGTATATTTTTTCAAGAATGCAAAAACATCACAAATCGAATAGAGTTCTCAACAGAAGGGTTAAAATTAACATAAGCTATTAATCAGTCAATAGAATCAACTAAAAATCAAGAAAATTAACTGGTCAATAGCTAGAGTCTGGAGATTAATACAAACATAAATTATCGAGAATCGCATTTCGGCCCACGAAATAACGGAAAACAACCTCCGTGATGTGTGGCAAGTGCTCAATGATTCAGATGAACCAGAGCTATAACAAACGTTAAAGGCCAAACACACTGAGACGATGGTTAAACAATCATTCGTATATATATATATATATATATATATATATATATATATATATATATATATATATATATATATATATATATATATATATATATATATATATATATATATATATATATATATATATATATTTATTAAAATAACAGATTAAAGTTTAAGCAAAGAATCGCTGCTTTCACCCTTAACGGGATCTTCTGAAACTAAAAAAACAATCTGTGAACGCAGAAGTGAATATTTCAAAAAAACGTTGCAACCGGAGGAAGACAGGAAGACGATACTTTGGTTTGTGGAAACGTTCCCTTGTAAAGAACGGGAAAAAACGAATATAATACGTTGAAGCGGTGAAAAACAATTACACGCAAAGACAAAACCACGTTTATGGCATAAAAGAAGTCGTAGTCTAATATTCTATTAGGTGGTTCATAGAGACGTTCTCTGGCAATGAACGAAAAAAACGAAGATAATACGTCATATGAGGAACGGGAAGAACAATTGCACGCAAAGACAAAACCACGTAAATGGTATAGCTGAAGTCGTAGACTAACTAGGAAACTGAATGATTCTCGGCTTCAGAGTTAAGAATAAAGTAAATATTGACTTATATTCATCATGCAGAAACAACATCTGAATATTTCTACAAAGAACATACCCCAACCAAGCAGGAAAATATATCTAAATCTCCTGATACAGAAAACACACGCGTTCATTAAAAGGCTGCGTTGGCCTGCCTTTTATTTCGATAATCAGGGAAAAGCAGACAACAAACAGGATAAATTTGGGTTTAAAACCTATAATAACGCTCCGAGTAACCCAGCATTGCTACCCTTCGAAAATGATGTCTTGGAACTCATACGGAGTATCAAATTTCGGAATAGGAGCAATTCCTTCCAGCAGGACCTGAAGAATAGAATTCGTTCTATCAAGGATTCTAATGCCATGCACGTCAATTCCGACAAAACTGGCAATCAATATCAAGTGGAGCGCAGTACTTACCATCAACTGCTACATAATGCTGTAATTAAGGATTACCGTAAAACTAATCGTAGCGTCATTAATGACATTAACGATGTTGGGTTTAAAATCACCTCTGATCTCAACATCCTGGACCGGCCTGAACCTCTGGACCATTTTTCTCCCCACTTTACCCTGAAGGATCACAAATCCAATTTACCGAACAATCCCTCTATTCAGCTTATTAACCCTACGAAGTCCGATTTAGGTAGACTTAGTAAAAGGATTCTTGATAGAATTATACCTGAAATTTGAAGTTTGGCCCCACTTGCACTGTGGAACAATTCTTTCGCGGTGATTGATTGGTTCAACGGCATATGCAACAAGGTACATTGCCGTTTTATCCAATTTGACATCAATAATTACCACTCCTCCATCACTTTACCACTTCTTACAGCTATCAATTTCGCTAAAACACTCACAGTGGTTAAGGATTTCGAAGTTGATGTCATCCTCAATGCCCGTAAGTCGGAGATTAATTTCGAGGACTCTATTTGGATTAAAAAATCTAATAGTACCCCATTCGACGTGAGTATGGGCGCCAGCGATTCTGCGGAGGTTCTGATCTTATCAGCCTTTTCCTTCTTTTCTCTATCAAGGAAGAATTCCCCAACGTGGGTGGTGGTTTGTACCGTGATGATGGTTTTTTGACCATGACTAAGTGCGGCCCACGTGCTTGCGACAGGTTCAGAAAAAAACTCACAACCTTCTTTAAAGGCTTCAACCTCTCTATACAGGTTGAGCCCAACCTCTCGGTCGTTAATTACCTCAACGTTACCCTCAATTTATCGAATGGCTTGTATTACCTGCATAGAAAGCCGAATGATACGCTTAATTACATAAGTAAACATTCTAACCATCCTGCCAGCATAACCAAGAACCTGGTAAGAAACGTTTCTTTCAGGATTTCCCGTCTATCTACTAACGAGCATATTTTCAACGACCATTCCACATATTACAATGAAGCTCTTGCTCGGAGTGGATTTGTCGATAAGGTAGCATACACAGAGTACGAGAATAGACCTAGAAGAAATAGATCCCGACGCATTATATGGTATAACCCAGCATATAATATGGAGGTGGCCACACTATTAGCTAAGATCTTTCTCTCCCTTATTATGAAGCATTTTCCCCCTACACATAAATATAGTAACATTTTTAATAGAAATACTATTAAAATTTCTTACTCTACGACTTCTAACCTTGCACATAACATCACAGCTTCAAATTTAGCTAAACTACCTAGCTGTAGGAACACGTGCAACCCTGTAGTTAGTACTAACTGTAATTGTAGGAATCGGGTTGACTGCCCTCAATCCAGGAAATGCCTCTCTTGTAACATTGTCTACAAATGTAAGATTCAAATACCCACGTCTCGTAAGGCCTACATAGGGTTAACCGCCAATGGATTCAAGCAGCGTCTTTACATGCATACCCATTCTTTTCGTTACCATTTAAGAAGGCATATGACGTCACTTTCAGCTTATATCTGGAGTCTAAAAGACAACCACACCCAATATAATTTACAATGGGAGTTCCTAGCTAGGGCTAGATCGTATAACGGAAATAAAAGACCATGTGACGTCTGCGCCGCCGAGGCCCTAGAAATACTCTACGCCAAAGACCACATCTTAAACAAAAGATCTGAGGCATTTTCGGCTTCTAAACATAAATTGCACAAAACTTTCCTCTATTACAGCCCCACATTATACCCTAACGGATAGTACGAACTATACGCGAATATTTTACGTCTTGATGTGGTAGCTAAATATATGTTATGTTTATACCATTACTTATTTGTATAGGTAAGTATATATTACCTGCATGTTTTGTGAAGGTACGTATACTTTCTCATACGTATATTTGATTGTATATGTTATGGCGTATATATTATATATACTGGTACATATGCTTTTGGTTATGTGTATAAGTGAGTTTTGCGTCTGTATGAGTATGCGGGTTCGTATGTATGTAGGGTGTGTGTATATGCGTACTTTGTGTTTTGGTTGACGCACGTCTCCGAACATATGTGTATTTACATATAGGTATGTGTGTGCGCTTGTTATATACGTATTTATTTATTTATATAGGTTTATTTAACTATATGTATACACGCACACACACACACATATATATATATATTTTTTAATATATATTTTTATGTCTATTTGGTGTATACATTCGTATGCGTGCAGGTACAGGCGTTGCGTGGGTTCTGTATGTGCGTGCGGTTTTTTTTTTGTACGTGCGTGTATTTGTATACCTATGGCGAGTGTTTTCGCGTATGCTTGTGTATGTACGTATATGGATGCGTGTATGTATTTATTTAATTTCAATTACCTCTGTATTTTATTTATTTTATTCTTAACTCTGAAGCCGAGAATCATTCGGTTTCCTAATTAGAATTTTAGTCTACGACTTCAGTTATAACATATACGTGGTTTTGTCTTTTCGTGCAATTGTTCTCCCGCTCCACATATGAAGTATTATCTTCGTTTTTTCCGTTCATTGCCAGAGAACGTCTATATGAACCACCTAATAGAATATTAGTCTACGACTTCTTTTATAGCATAAACATGGTTTTGTCTTTGCGTGTAATTGTTTTTCACCGCTCCAAATAATGACGTATTATCTTCGTTTTTTCCTGTTCCTTGCCAGGGAACGTTTCCACGAACCAAAGTATCGTCTTCCTGTCTTCCTTCGGTTGCAACGTTTTTTGAAATATTCACTTCTGCGTTCACAGATTGACTTTGTTAGTTTCAGAAGATCCCGTTAAGGGTGAAAGCAGCGATTCTTTGCTTAAACTTTAATCTGTTATTCTAATCAATATTTGCTCTACGGTTCTTATATATTTGATATATATTTATCCTTATCGAGCCCTCTTTGGATTTTAATCATCAAATTTATTATTATTATATATATATATATATATATATATATATATATATATATATATATATATATATATATATAAATATATATATATATGAGTTATTCCGGGTTGAATCGGAGGTAAACACAGTAAGTAATGTACTCAATACATAGCAGAGTATAAATGTTTTAATATAGAAGAGCTTCTAAGGACTAGAACTATTTCATTCGTGAGAAATCATCAGGAAGCTCCTGATGATTTCTCACGAATGAAACACTTCAATCATGTAGAAGCTCTTCCATATTAAATATAAATATATATATATACATACAATGATAATAAATAAATGGAAACTATATTTATAAACCATATTTATTTTATTATATATATTTCAAGGGTAACCAATACAACATTGGTACGCTTTCATCAGATAAAATACAAAGTTTGTTTTATATATAGAGACATACCCATGAAAATCATACCCTATCGGTTGGAAATTCACTGGATAGTGGAAATTTATTAGGGATTATTCAAACTTATGTGTGAATATGTAAATGAATATGTAAATAATTGAAAAACAACCGTTTATTTAAATGACACTGGAGAAAGAGAGAGAGAAAAAATATAAGTGGATAAAGGTAAAAAATATTACGAGAGAGATAGAGAGAAGAAATTAACAAGAGGATGAATAAAATTCATATAACGTTAATTTGGGGGAAATATATTCTTAGTATATATCTAATAGTACGTGTATTTACGATTAATTAGTTGTTTAAAATTCTTTTCTAATATAATATTTTGTGTTATAAGTAGATAGAAAAATAAATAGATAGAAAAATAGATAGAAAATAGATATAAAAAAAAAATGAATAAATAAATAGATAAATAAATGAATAGATGGGTATATAGTGTTATAGTTAATTGTTTTAATGAGTCATGAGGGATATTGGTTTTGTATTTAATGTAAGTAAATATTAAGTTAAATTAAATTAAGTTAACTGAGTTAATAAGAATATTTAGATTTATATATTTTAAAATGGGAAGATACGGAAAAAAAACTCCAGTTTTGTTTATTTATTCGTTAGTATGAGGCAAATTTATCAAAATAAGTATAAATGTTGAAAGATATATTTAGCCAGAATTAGTTAGTGGTTATAAATCTAATAAAAGATATTGAAAAAATATTAAAAATTTGAGAAAATAAAAAAAAAATAATTTATGATAAGTAATTTTTAAAAAATAAGTAATTTTTAAAAATAGATAAAAAGATTAAAGAAATAAAAAATAAAGAATTAAAAATTATTAAGATTAAAATTACAATAAAATAAAAAAAAAAAAAATAAATAAATAAAATTAGAATTATATATTTTATGAAACTTTAAGAAGTGAAATATAGCAAATGTTATAGATATGATTTAGAGATATCAATATATTAGAACCAAGTGTATAAGATTGTTATGGAAATAAGTAGAAATATTATAAGTGTAATTATAATTTATATATAGTTTTAAATGTTGAATTCAGGCGATGTCTACAAGAACTAAATAAATTCGTCCTTATATTAATAGAGTTCTTACATTTAAGTATGAAAAAAATTTCCTCAACACATAATTTGCAGAATCTAGATAAAGCTGTGTTTCGGTACGCGGGTGCTTCTGAAATTATTTCCCAAGTTAATGAATAGTCCATATTTCTGCATTTTATGTTCCATATCAGGTTTGAAATAGAAGTTGAAGATTTTAAATCCAATCTTTGGAAAGAGCATTTGTGATATTCCAACGACTTTTAAATTCTGTAGAAGTTGCACCTACAGAGTTAAATATATTATCACTCATTTTAACTGTACATTTATAGACCACGTCCTTATCTAAACACTTATTTTGTAAAGGACAGTTTAATTTAATTCTACAGTTACATTTTGCGGAGTTGTTATTCAGGACTGTACTATTATGTTGGATATTGCTAGAGATTTACTGCTATTTTGGTTATTTTTGGGGGGTTTAAATTTCTATTATCGATTCTATTTATATTTTGTGCTATGTTCATAGTGGTAGAGTAAGATAGTATTATCATAGTTACGTCCCTTAACGATCTGAGTTCAAATCCCGCCGAGGTTGACTTTGCCTTTCATCCTTACGGGGTCGATAAAATAAAGTACCAGCAATGCACTGGGTAATTGCTGGCCTTGTGCCTAAAGTAGAAACAATTATTTAATATCATTGAATATTTACTTCAGTTTTTACTGTCGAATGCTCTAAATAAGTTTTAAACATTTATGTTTGTCAGACTTCCAACAAATTAAATACCACTTCTACTTATATATATATATATATATATATATATATATATATATAAATATATATAAATATTTTTTTCGTATCTTAGTACTTTTTCCATTTTTATTTCGCCAATTCATGAACTAAATACATTATATTAGCATGACATCCACTCAACATTTTTTCGCCTAACATATATCGTATTTATTTTCATGTTATTGTTATCATTACTGTCATCACTATTTTACACATCCACTTACTCAGAATTATAACTTCAACTACCACCACCACTTCTACTATTATGAGTAACCGTATTTTGTTTTCCTTTTTTACTTTTTTATAATTTTATTTTTTATACTTTTTATTATCTTTTATTATCGGTGTTATTGTTTCCATTCACTTGATTCTCAGGTGTATCTATAAATACCAGTGCCATTTGTTACACCCTCCTGTATTCCGATGATTTGATCAGAGACAGTGTATTTAAGGTCGAGTGACGCAATCTCGAGTGATCAGTGGCCTTTAAACTCACCTGATCAGTGAAACGATTGTTAATACTATAAATAAAACCCTTTTGGAACAGCCGACCATGTTATTCTTCACTCATGCACAATATATATATATATATATATATATATATATATATATATATATATATATATATATATATATATGTGTGTGTGTGTGTGTGTGTGTGTGTGTGTGTGTGTGTGTGTGTGTGTGTGTGTGTGTGTGTGTATAATGTATTGAACGTTGCTTTAAGCATTGTGGAATATGAGATACAAATACATTTAGGAAATAAGTTTGATTATTCTCGTAACCGGAATCCCACACCCGCTGGTAGAGAACTAGATCTAAACCACCTGGACAAATATATGTGACCACTGTAGGCTCCCGAAGAGATTCCAATGACCTAGATCGGTTCTGCCTCCTCACCACCGACATCCACCAGCCAGCCTCTATCCATCGTTGTTAACAATGCCTTTTTCAGCATCTACCACATCTAGCAACACACTTCTGGAATACACATGGGAACCAGCCTGTCGGGTTTGCTGGCCATCTCTTACATGAACAAATCCAAACACCGAGTTGTCAGTTTCTGCGACAAATGCGCTTTCTTCGTTAGATATGTGGATGATATATTCTCATCTCACATCCTCCAGGGAGAATGCCAACAGGATATTCGAAGCTTTCAACAACGCTGACAGAGACATCAGGTTCTGCATGGAACATCCGAACGACTCGGGGTACCTCACGCTGTTCGACTTCAGATTGCACAACGCTGAAAGCAGCGAAATTCACAACTTTTCGTCCACTACAAATCTGAGTCACCAACAGTTCTAAAAAAGGAAACATTTCTAATGAAATTGTTCTGATACGCAAACGATGCAGCGACGTTACGAATAGAGCCACCCATATTTGACGGTTCGACAGGACGTTCTCCACTGCACAGCGAAACCACAGACCCAGAGACAGACAATAGTTGCTTCCACAAGATCCCTCTCCACAGCGAAGAAACTACGAACACCATACATAAAGCCATCAGGAGAGACGGCCTCAATATCAGCCTGGCTCACTCGAGAGCGGACATGTCTAACCACCCCTCCCAGTGAAGATAGCAGATGCACCCTAGTCAATTTCTCTATCTTCAAAACTAATTGTTGCCTACGTGTCTACGTTGTATACAGGTCAGAATGTCACAAGTGTAACCAATTCTACGTTGGTAGCCCTATTCGATCATTACATCTCCAAATTAAAGAGCAAACACACCGTCAAATGAGGAAACCGGGACAGTAAAATACCTACCACCATCTTGGTTGCCGAACGCAGTATAGGCAGGCTGAGAATCGAATCAAGGAAGCCATCTTGATTAATCAACTACCACCCCTCCCCCTCCACCACCACAACCACCACCACCATGCATCAATAATAGAATGGAAAGGAATGCTTCACGATGACTAATCTAACTTGTCCAACTTAAATATGCCATAGTGCCAATATCCCAGCTGCCCGGTCTAACGACCGTTCGATTCCTAGCCTGTCACCACTAATGTTAGTAGAATGAAAATTCCTTACTGAGAATTTTTTCTTTTCTATATCTATTTTCTCAAATTCGTATTACCTTTGCATTTATATCTCTCCCGCACTGGCGGGCTCCCAAATAACTAAACATACGAGTTGTAATTGTATCTCACTCACACACACGCACACATACACACACCTACACACACACATGCGCACACACACACGCACACTCGCGCACACACACACGCACACTCGCGCGCACACACACGCACACTCGCGCACAAACACACACGCACACACATATATATATGCATAAGGCCGATAGAATGCTATGCAGAATTCTCTCCAGTTCTCCGAGTTCCAATCCAAGGTGGTTAACTTTGCCTTTCATCGATAAAAAATACCAGTTAAGTATTATAGTTGGTTCTTCCTCCATATCGTTTTCTGACGCCTGCTTTATCATTTACTATCTCTCCTTCTCTGGAAGAAATCTTCTGTGCTCAAACCTGGAGAGCGGAAGAGGTTTCACCAAATTTAAAGCGCCCCCAAACTCCATCAGAAATTACCGCCACATACAAACACAAACATATGTATGTAAGTATGCATATATGTATGTATGCATACTTACATATATGTAAGTATGCATATATGTATGTATGTATCTCACTCGTTCAGCGCATCGGTAGGGGTTCTCCTACATGGATATAAAGTAGTGGCCGTTCTCGAAAACGAGTTGGCAGCCACCATGTATGTATGTATCTGTGTCGGGTCAGTTTTGAGTGCTACTGGTAACATGTAACCCAGTACAGCCTATCGCATGGCCGGATCGTCGGCGACTAAACCAACAACTCCACCAAGTTTACTTGGTGAGGAGGGTGATTTGGGACACCCTGCAGGACAAATAGCAAAACCTGACAAAGGGCGGAAGAACTCATAAGAGTCAACGGCCATCCGAAAGTGTGTAAATATGTATATACACGTGTACTGCGCGGTTAAACCACTGGGAGTGAAGGACCCCTAGCCTTTGTCAGGGCATTCTTCTAGGAGAAGGCAACTCAGGAAACTGGGATAACTCCGACATAAAACCTGCGGCTCAGTTGTTATCGATGATGTTGATCTTTTCTTTTTTTCGCGTTATAGCTACTGTCACTTAGAGAGTGTGATTGGCTCAGTGCACAGTCTTTCCTCACTTTAAAAAATATCTTCACGCATTCACGCACAGGCATTGTACAATAGAATTAATTAATAATTATTAATAATGGTATATCGTGCAATGGCCATACTCGATAACGAGGGGGCAGCCATCCTGTATGTAAGTATGTATGTTCCTCTGGTTTTTTTAATTTCACAAATTTTTGTTTGTATGTATGTATGTATGTATGTATGTATGTATGTATGTATGTATGTATGTATGTATGTATGTATGTTCTTCTGGTTGTTTTGTTTTATAAATGTTCACAAATAGTGAGAAAGTCAGTTTCTAACATAGAAACAAGACTCTTTCATTGGAAACTAGACAACACCAACTAGGTAAATACGTATGTATTACTTTATGCGATTGTGTGTGTGTGTGTCAGTGTGAATCTGTATGTTTTTAGTTAGTTGTGTATACGTGTATATGTTTCTATATCTATCTTTATGTGTGTAAATGTAATTATTATATGCTGAACATGTATGTATGTATATATGTATGTAAACAGTGTAGCTTCACATTTTCCTTCCAGTAAAGTCACATATTAAAGTTGGATTCCTTTGTTGGTCGGAATTAAATACGTCTGAGTCCCCATGGCAACATACATTAATATAACTTTGGAGCAGATTTTAGATACGTGAGAAGCTTGACACTTCGTTTCTGATCGATGATTTCTATCCATCTGTCCACCTAGAAGCAGCCGCTATTTATGAAGAAGCAACAATAACAACAACTCTAAAAGTAGAACGAGCAGCTGATCGCAGTCTTTGCCATTACACTTAACTTTTATTGTTGTGCTATATGTGTAATTAATGTTGCAGTGTCTAGCGCTGTTGATTAGCAATCGGTTCAAGACACAACATTACTTTACATTCACTGAAAATGTATTTTAAACAAGCATGAAAATCTCAAAATTCTACTTCTCGTCTCCTATAATTATGTGAGAAATCAATGAAATCAATTTTCAGGGCCTGCTGAACATCGTCTAATTGGGCTGATTTTCTTCAGAATTGAATCAATAAAAGAATTTCAATTCCTAAAATTATTTTTTCCATCACACCATGTATGCTATTAATCATAAGAAAATGCTGGAGTATCACGATTTCCCATTGTCCTTCTTCTACAAATCACAGCTATCATTATCCTAGAAAATAATAATAAACTATCTTGGATGAAGTTGTAGTGAACGAATCTGGGTGAGTTGTAGAAGTAGAACTGCCCCCACCATCATCAACAGCAAGAAGATGAAGAAGAAGAAAAAGAACATCGACATCAATAATACAAGTAAAAACAACAATAACAGCAGCAATAACGAAACCTCAATACCACGACCATCAAACATTGAGCAGCAGTAGCAGTAACATCGATAACAACATCTGTCGTTCATGTCTATGATGAAAGCTTAAATGTCAATAACTCGTCACGTTTTCGAAAATATCTCATATTGCATTTAATTTCTTCTATAAAGGCAGCGTTGGAGGTTAAAATGGCTTCTCGTCAGAGGTGAAATCAGAAGTCCATTCTCTGGAATTTGTAAGCCCCTTGGTTTACAGAAGGGAATAACCTTATGTGAAACCCATTACTTTCTTAAATTGTAAGTAAAGTTAATTAAATCGAATCAACCGAAAATCGATATATTGATACCGCATCACAGATTTCACATATCAGAGGTTGCGTTTTGACCTACGGTGCTCAGAAAACCCAGTATTATACTGCGAACAGACCAATTAATTGGAGTTGTCTTAGAAGAATTGCGTTTTCCTGTTTATTATTGGCAATCGTGGTGATTGTATCAATAGGTCTATTATCACTTTAGAGCAGGCGTCTGGTTTCACGTCAGCCACGTTTTTAAGTTGTCTTCAACTCCCGCTTGATGTAAATTTACAATTCACTCCTTTAGGCTCGCAGGATTTTCTGAGTGGTTAAGAACTTGGCGTCACAGCCATGAAATCCCGAGTTCGATCCCACAGCGTGGAATCTCGAATAAGTGAAATTGGGTAAATAGAAACTCTATGGAAGCTCGTCGGGCAGATTGTGTTAATTATTCAAAAGTTTACCTTTATCACTTGCTGTATCACGTTGCTTTTCCTTAAAGATTGCTTTTAGAGTACACGTGTTTGTGGAATATTCAACTTTTTACAGCTTAATTCATGTTGATCGATCAACTAAATGTTCATTGTTGAAATCATTGAATAAAGAATAAATAATTATTGATTCTGACACATGACCACAAATTTAATAATTCTGGTATCATCGATCATGTCAAACCACAGAATAAAACCACCACTGACCGTAGCAGAATTTACTGTCAGAACATAAATAATAGATATTTAACATTGTGTACTTTCTTTGTCTATCTGATAGAAATTTGTTGGTTATATGTAATTTATGAAATTTCTTAGTTATAATTGAAACTTTTATTCATATGGATGTGTTACATTGGGGAAATATGTGTTGTGAAATGGAATGTTGAAGTATGTACACGTTTTTGAATGAATCAGAAATGCGAAAAAGTCGAAAGTGAAATCGAGTCAAGCTCTTGTTAGACATAATTTCGTGGCTGGAATGTCTATCAAAGGTGACTTAGAACTAAAAAACAACAACGAAAACAACAATAACAGCATAATTGTAGCAATAATTACAGCACATATAATTTTTACTATTTTAATACAGCATTGACAATTATATTATTAATTGTATCATAAGAAATATATGTACTTCACTACTCAGGCTTAGCATACAGTGTATATTTAACGGAATCGAATGAGATTGTTAATATATTTGATTGAAATATTGATATCGGGCGGTGTTGTATGCTAGTATTATACAGATTATTTTTCAATTCCTGTTATCAATCACAGCATTATTCGAGATCCTAAAACCATGAGATAAAACAAAGTATTGCAACATATACAGCTCACCCTGTTACCATTCCAACCAATCGATTGATCTGCTTGAAAAGTTATGATTAGCTGTATTAACAGAATCAATAGAGTGTCGAAGAAAATGCCAACTGGGGCCGTCATATCCTTGTCTTATCCTTATTTTCTTAATACTAGTCAATTGTTGGAGATGTTTAAATTATGTATATCTTTCTTGTAAGATTTGTGGCTTTGGATTCTTATTAGAAAGCATTATTATCAATTGGCAGTATTGGTAGAGGGTCGGACGCCATGGTTTGAAGCATAGAGTTACCTCCCTTTATGATCTGAGTTCAAATCCCGCCGAGGTTAACTTTGCCTTTCATCCTTACAGGGTCGATAAAATAAAGTACCAGTAATACACTGGGATAATTGCTGGCCTTTTGCCAAAAATAGAAACAATTATCATTACCAGGGCGGTGGATTGGCAGTATCAGTAGAGGGTCGGAGGCCATGCTTTGCAGCATAGAGTTACGTCCCTTTACAGCCTGAGTTCAAATCCCGACGAGGTTAACTTTGCCTTTCATCATTACGAGGTCGATAAAATAAAGTACCAGTATTGCACTGAGATAATTTCTGGCCTTTGTCAAAAGTAGAAACAATTGTTATCATTATCAGCCAACAAAATTATTTAGTTGAGTTTTCATTCAACAGTGTCAAGACTGCCAACCATACTTTTGCTGTAGATAAACTAATAACAAATTTGAGATTAATTTAACGCACAGTACATCATCCTACAAAACTCTGTGGCCTGAAACATGTTTATAAACCTTTAGAACTAGCAAGATAAATAACAATAGCAACAAAACCCAACAACAAAATAATCAACATAGACAGTTGTTTTAGCGGCAGTATCAGTATAACAATAACAAAAATAAGAAGAATTGCAGCAAGAACGCTAACGACAACATCGAAGATAATAGCATCAGAATATCCAAATATCCGCACCAATAACAATAACAATAATGGATCATTTGTAATTATGTTGAACTGCAATTATAACACGTAGGATCACATAACAACTGAGCCCATAGTAAAGATTGTTTCGCTGTTTTCCTTTGCTGAGAAAAAATGTCAGCTTTTATCTGTCAGGAAGCTATGGCAAAATAGGTCGTAAGGTGAAATGTTTCAGAGGTATAAGCACCTGGTGTTTTCCCTCTGATCAAACCTTCATTAACTTTTCCTGTATTCTGTAATATTACTAAAGATATAATAATTCTTCATTGCCATATGACTTATTACGTTCTCAATTTTGGCATACATTCATTATCTTATAAACATTATTCATACCTTTTAAAACCTTTTACTTGTTTCACTCAATGGTCTATGTGCCCATTATAGCACGCTGCCATCAAAGTTTCGTCAGTTATATCTAATCTAAATGTCATTTTAGTGACTTCTTAAGGATGAAAGTCAAAGAGGATACGAAAAGGATTTAAACTCAGATAAGATACTTTATCCGACACTCTACAATTCCACCCTCCTCTTGTCATACAAAACTATTGGCCCGTAGTCTCGTAAACACAGTGATTTTAATGTGGATCTATATAATCAAAATATTACTCGTCTCCGAATCTTTTTGGTTAATGAAAATATTTCGTTTTTTTTTTCTTTTTGTTATAATCATTATGATTAAATGTAAATGTTGAAAAAAAAATAGTCCGAAAATTTTGAGTTAAAAATAAGAAAATTAAACGATGAGAATTGAGGAAAAAATTGGCTTCAATTATTAGATTTTTTTAATGTTTATGATTTTGTCGTGTTGCTATAATTATGTATGCGTGTTGCTATAATTTTGTTTTCACTTCAAACCGGGCCAATTAAACAAAGCAAATTCTACTAAAGATATCATGCCTTTCTTACAAATATTTCAATAGAAAAACGAACCTGTCAGCCATTGATCTAAACTAAGTATTAAGAAATCTATAGTAGTTTGGAAGAAACGAAGTTAAACATAAGAATGAATTGTAAATACAGCATAGTGGATAAGCGAAATATAGAAGACTCATAAAGTCTTTTCATATAATGCTAATTTTACGAACTAAAACAATGCCAAGTAGTATAATAGAACAATCGTATACATCCAAATGCATATAAATATAGAAAGACAACATGTGTTTAGAAAACGGCTAGCGAAATTTGAAAATTGAATTAGATCTTGCTGTAATTTTGACTAAATGCAATAGTCAAAGAAAAGGGCGTGTAAACACACTGATTGGAAAAAAAAAGATGCCCGTCTTTTTCCGTTCTGTGGGTTTATACGCCCTGTTATTATTAGACTATTTTATTTAATCAAAGTTACGGCGAGATCTAATTCAATTTTCATATATAAATAAAAATAATGTCTATCTAAGTTTGTTTGTGACAAAATTAATGCCAAAATTTGTCAGCTGTGATCTTTCTCATGAACAATATGAACAATATCGGTAGTGTAGGGAATGTAGACTTGTTCCACGGACGACGCCTGGTCTTTATATAAATATAACTTACATAAAGCTGTGAATAGAAATGGAATTTTCCAGATGTAGATACATGGTCAGTCATAAGAGGCGCTGCGGAAACACCTGGACCTCGTAACACAGACAGTACATCTGGACCCGGAGGGTCGACTGGTGGTCCTAGACGTTGACGGTAGTGAAGGTGGAGCCTTCAGGCTGGTGGCCGCATATGCCCCATCAGGGACCCCGCGGCCAGACTTCTTCAAACATCTAGGGACTTTTCTGGGAACGTCCCGCTTCTTGCTTTTAGTGGGAGACTGGAATGGAATTCTAGATGTACGTTGGGACTATGTGGGAGCATGTTCCAATAAAGGGGGGTGTAACAGCCTCAAACAGTTAATCGGCCGATTTGACCTGGCCGATAGATATCGACTAGATTTTCCGATTGTGCCACTGTGGACGTGGACTAATCGTAGTGGAACATCTAGATCGTACCTAGATAGGGTTCTAGTTAGAAAGAAGGATAGGGACATGTTAAGCTGTCCACAAATGTTCATAGTTGCCTAATCAGATTACAAATTAGTGACCTGCTTAGTCAACCTTGACAAAACCCATAGACAGGGACCCGGCTACTGGAAGCTGAACTTGTCGTTACTGACATACAAAGCCTACAGTAGACGGATTAGCACTTTAGTTAAGCAGCACTTGACGGGGGACATTGTCAACAACAGAAGGTGGTACTCTCTCAAGAGAGCAGTTAGATTAGACTCGATAGGTTTTAGTAAATAATTAGTGTTAGATAGAAATAAGATTGAAAAGGAACTGGTAGATAAAGTAGAAGAGGCATTTATGAGTGGCAACGGAGCCAGCGTGCTAGAGACGAGAACGGCCTTGGACTAGTTCTTCGACGCAAAGCATGAAGGCTGCGTTGTCAAAAGCAAAATACGTGCTCTGGGAAACGAGGGAGTCAAAGCTGTTAGCTGGACCCGAGTGACGGAGGCGAAAGGTGGCAACAAGTCCACGATTCGGTCTTTGAAGGACCAAGACGGACGCGTGATACGTGAGCCAAACAGATGTGCTCGGCCTTTCAGCGGCATTTTACTCACCTGTTCAGGCAGGGCGGCGCGCCGGGAGGGGCCCATAGATTTCTGTCCATACCTCGACGGCTTACCGCGACTCTCGGACAGCAAGGCGAAGTTCTGTGAAAGGCCGATTTCGGCCGCTGAAATAGGGGACGCGCTGAGCCAATGCGGCAAACACAAATCTCCAGGTCTTGACGGTCTACCCTACGAATTTTACGTAGCAATGCAGGACTTGTTCACCGATTTCCTGGAAACGGTCTACTGCAACTGGAAACAGAACGGGAGAATTCACAGTTCTGTGACCAAGGGCCTAATCACGTTAGTCAGGAAGGACGAGAATAAGGGGGATGACATAGGCAACTTCCGCCCCATAACTCTGCTAAACACTGAGTTACAGATTTTGGCCAAGCTGTTGGCAAAGAGGCTGGCGCTTGTCATCGAAAACCTGGTGGGAGAAGCGCAGACATGCGCAATCCCAATCAGATCCATACACGACAACCTCCACCTCATGTGATACATCATAGAGAGGATAGCGTGTAAACCCGGCTTCGGTGGGGCCCTGTTCAACTTGGATCAGTCTAAGGCTTTCGATAGGGTTGACCATCGTTACCTGGATGCGGTGCTCGAGGCGGCAGGCTTCGGACCCGTGTTCAGGGGTTGGATTGCTGCAATGCACAGTAGCAGCATCTGCTCAAGGGTCAAGGTGAATGGCTCCTCTCGGACCCGTTCCATATCACGCGATCCATCCGACAGGGATGCCCTCTCTCCTCCCTTTTGTACGTACTGACTCTCGAGCCGCCACTAGTGCGGAGGTTGGAGCTATTTCAGGGCATCCCTTTGGAACTAGGACTGCGAAAAGCGGCGTCGGCCTACGCCGACGAAGTGACAGTAATGGTGTCGAGGACCTCGCAAATCGGGGAGGTCGGCACCTTACTGAAGGAATACAAATGGTTCACAGGAGCGAAGCTGGACCGGGACAAATCTGTCGGTTTGCAACTCGGAACGTGGAGAGACAAACGGATGCCTTCCGATGGCGTCGTCGGGCGCTGGACGGAAGGACCGGTAAAGCTGCTCGGGGTCTGGTTTGGTCCGGACCTCCAGATGGAGAAGAACTGGAACGAGGTGGCGGCCAAGGTGTTTGCGCTCACCCAGAAGTGGGCCGAGTGCAAACTATCCTTCAAAGGTCAGCGGCGGTGGCGAATACTTTTATAGCGTCCGTCATCTACTACCACTTGACCGTCGTGCCTTGTCCAGCCAAAACGCTCACCAAAATGGAGCGCGTACACTTCCAATTCCTTTGGAAGAAGCGGGTTCCTTTGGTGAGAAGATCCATCACCTGCCCACACCCGTCAAACGGAGGGCTGAGAATTCAGTGGCTGACGATGCGCAAACACGCGCTCAGGCTGCGGCACCTCCACGTATTCCTCACCGGACAACCGGTGTGGGCCCCGTTCGTGAGACGAGCATTGCCACGACTCGTCTCGCTGACCGAGCTTCAGTCCTGGGTCAAGCAAAGAACCGAGGAAAATGGGCGTCTGGAACATCGAATGTGCTCAGGCGCTCACAGCCCTCTGGAAGGCTGACCCGGCGATCAGTGGAGACACCACTTCGTCATTCTATAGAAGGTTGGTCCGCAGCCAGTGCTACGACGCACCCGGAGAGACTCTAGCCGTACAGGAAGACAAACTGGCCAGTCTGTTCGGTAGAACCTTCCACCCGGGACCTGTGGACAACTTCCAAAGGTCCCTGGCCTGGCAGTGCTACTGAGGAGCTCTACCAGTTCGAGACAAGCTCTACAGACACGGGCGCCCGGGCAGGGACCCGTCGAAAAAGATCTGTCCGAGATGCGTGCGCGGCGAGGAAACCGTCGCGCACGCATTTGTACACTCCCCGGGCGTTACCGACCTGTGGGGCTATGTAGAACGACTATTGTCGCGGGTGGGACCAATCCAGTTGACTACCGAGTCCATTGTCATGATCAAGCCGCCACCCTCCTTCAAAAACGAAGGAGAGGCGGTTTTCCTATGTGTTATGGCTATGGTGAAAGAGGTTATATGGTGGACGAGGTTAAAAGGGCTGAGGTCAGACAACTTTCTCTCCGGCGAACAACTAATTGGTTTTTTCAAATATAATTTTGGAAGAAGAATCAGGATGGAGGGAGACGTGCTGTACCCCAGCAAATTTTATAAAAGGTGGGTGAATGTGACAAAGATGGCCGGAGTGGTTGGGCCTTCTCTCTATATAAGCCTATAGGTTGAGGAAAAAGAGAAAGAGAGGCCGGGTGTACTCACTCTTGATGCTCCTGGAGATGAGGGCTGTACATTTTTTCGGGGTGTGTACATCCCTTGTGTAACGCCTCCCCCTATTGAGGATTTCAATTGTTATTTGTTATTTTATTAATAGTTTTATTTTCATATACCTGTATGTAAACTCCCCATTTGTATTTGTCCCCTTCTTTTGTGCCCTTGTGGCTAATAAAGAAATCTATCTATCTATCTATCTATCTATCTATCTATCTATCTATCTATCTATCTATCTATCAATCTGTCCATCCACCGTTCCGTGTGTCTCCCTGTTTGGCTGTCTACCTATGTATTATCTATTAATCAATCTTTTTGTATCTATCTCTTTCTCTCTGTGTGTATATATATGTATATATATGTATATATATATATATATATAAATATATATATATATATATATAAATGGAATAGAATGAAACGAAATTTCATTTCATTTCTCACTCTTAGTACGGCTGTTACTTAAATGTAAGTATGTATGTATACGTACATACATATATGTATACATATGTACAGTAGTATGTATATATATACATACATGCACACATATATATATGCACATATCGGTTTAGCGAACATTTATTATAATGCTCGGTTTGTTTGTTTGTAAACAAACTGCCCGAATTACGCCGTACAGTGTTTAGGCAACCACGTCACCTTTTTGTTCAACACTGATACAGGAACGATGTACTAGCTTGAAGCTTATTAGCTATCGTCAGCATCGTATACCTTCCTGCCAGATGGTTGAACGTCTTTCCTTATGCATATTAACGGCTGAGCAGCCTAATTTGCATATCGAGTGAGTTTAGTCGGCCGGGCACACCGAAAACGATAAATGGAATAGAATGAAACGAGCATTATAATAAATGTTCGGTAAACCGATACGTGCATATATATATATGTGTGCATGTATGTATATATATACATACTACTGTACGTCTGTATACATATATGTATGTACGTATACATACATACATACATACTTATATATATATATATATATATATATATATGTAAAAGGTAAACAGAAATAACAACACAATCGGTAAAGTAAATGGAAGGGATATATTAGGTTAACGCTTGATATAGCAAGAAGAGGGTCTTAACGTTTCGGACGCTAGTCTTTCATCAAAGGAAAGAATGAGAAATAAGATAGATTGAGGGGGCGGGAGGGATGGAATTGGAAAAAAGGTCTTTTGATAAAAATAACAGGTCCATTCATGTTGACAATATCTGAAGATTGATTTCGAAAAATGCTAATCGCAGCTGCAACTTCGATTTTACTTACTATTATTATTATTATTATTGAATGCTATGGTTGACGGAGGCTCGGCTCTGTAAGGTATTGTAAACTTTGAACGCTATAACAATTGTAAATTGTTTAAAACTTTAACCAACTTGTAGACAAAATCACCCTCCTCCTCGTGAGAGGGGTCTTTCTGCCCGTTATTTGGCCCTTCGGGGTTAAATAACTGCTTATTGGGGTTTTGTGCCCAATATTTATTTCAAACAAAAAAAACAACATGGCTACGAAAAAGAATTATCATAGGTCACTCCCACTCATTCCGTCTTCTTCTTCCTCAATCGTCACTACAGCAGAGAGAAGATTGTCTCTCTCCCTCCCTTCTTTAAATGTGTCTCTCTCCCTCCTTTCTCTTTCGCAAGCGACGACAGAAAAGAAAAGTCTCGTGCAAAGCGTGCAAGATTTCTCCACGACGACGACGACAACGACGAAACAGTTGTGCGGGAAATACGAAAACCCATTTCATTCGTCTGACGTCAGGAATAATAGCAGTAGCAGCCGTAATAACAGCAGCAGCAGTGACAATGACAACAACAGTAGCAGCCGCAACAGCATCAGCAGCAGCATAAACAACAACAGCATTAGCAGCAGCAACAACAACAACAACCACAGCAACAGCGGCGGCGGCAGTAGTCGTAGTAACTGCAGCAACAACAAAAGTAACAGCAGCTCTGACAACAACAACAGCAGCAAAGAAAACCCATCTCGTTTGCAGGTATCGCGAAGAACCTGGAAACAATCCTCATAACAAATGAGGAAATAGAGGAAGCGAAGAAGATGCTGACAAAAACTGGACACCGAGCAATCTGCAAGGCAGCGGAAACACTTTTCGAAACCCAACAGCACTGTACGGTCACGTACCGTACAGTAAGTACAAAATCCCGTAGGGTTGAAAGATACACAGAGGCTCAAATACAAAAAGCCTTGGGGTCTGTGTGGCAGCGGAAAACGCACATCACCCGAGGCAAGAAATATGCCACCGTAGACGTACTTTTTGCCACACCCCAAGAGGCAAAGGCTCAATCCGTAGTGACCCTAAGGAGCGAGGAAATGGTGTTGGTGCCCTCCTACTGCGGGCAAAAAATTGTGAGGGTCAAACTGACCCACGTACCCCCCGGGATGGCCCCTTCTTGGCTGGCCGCGTCTGTCCTCGTCGGAATCGAGGACAAAACAACTGTACTGCAAGTACAGAAAAAAGTAAAAGAAGATTGGGTCGGCACCTCCATTGAGATGTTAATCCAAACCAACCAGGAAGGAATCGAAGCTATCCCGGATGTGATAGACTTCGATAATGGCACTCAACTGCCCATAAGTGTTGAGGGCAAACGCCCGAAATGCTTTCGCTGTGGATCGAAGACTCACCTCAGGGCCTTCTGCAACGAGAAGACCCTGAGAAAGGAGAAAACCCCCCTCCTTCCGAAACCGGCTCGACGGCTACCAGCAACAGGACAAGCGGGAACCAGGAACGATAGGTCCGTGGCACCCATACCCACGCCACGGAAATCAAAAACAGCAGCAGCAGTGGAAGTATTAACAACAACAACAGCAATACCAAATTCAGCTGCAACAGAGACTCCAGTGCAAACGTTACCAACAACAAGTGAAAGAGTGGAGCTGGTACCCCTCCCCGACCTCACAGAATCAGACATGGAGTGTGAGGTGGGAGAGGGATGGCAAAAGGTCGTAAGAAGGCACAAACGCAGTAGCAGCGCATCGTCGCCTTTGAAAAGGGAGGAAAGAAATGAAAAAAGGGTAAAGTCTACTGCAAAGTGACTCACAGCAGCAACACCTCCAACACCATCACCACCCACACTAGCACCACCATCACCACCGGCGACAACCCCACCGCCAACAACACCTTCAACACCACCACCACAAGCACCAACATCGCAAAGACAACAACAAAACACACACACCCAGCAACAACGACAAGAAAATAGCAGAACCACACCCCACCCCCAGAAAAACAAATGCACGGCAATAAATACACACAACAAGAAACTAATGACTTACATAATTGAACACACAGACATTTAAAAACACCACTACATAATACCAACACCAATCAAAACGCCAACTAACATAAGACTGCTAAAAATAGCACAGAAACAATACACAAACATTAAAACGAAATTCTCCAACGCAGTTGGTGATTTCAGAGACCTAGGAGGAACTATCAACCGAAGAGTATATTCGGACATACTCATAGAAGAGCCGACGACCAGCCGAAGGGACGATTCAACGGTCCCTTCACCAGACGGTAAAGTGAAAAGGGATGGAAAAACCATCCCTCCTCTACGAAAAGTACGGTAAGTGGTCTTTCCCATCTTTTCCACTCTATTTTAAACGTGACCTCACTCAGAATAGGCAGCATAAATGCGCGTGGCTTGGGGTCGTCATGGAAGCAGGGTCACCTGCTCAACGACCTCAGGTCACTAAACATAGATGTAGTGGCCATCAGCGAGACCAGAATCTCCGAAGCACGGGCTTTCGCACCGATCTTCGGCGGCTACGATGTGTACGCATCTCCCAGCCGTCCGGGATCGGGGGGAGGAGTTGCTGTGCTTTTTCGGAGAGGTTTGGATCTTGCCATACGGGCCATCTTCCTGGACCCAGAAGGTAAGTTGGTGGTGCTAGACGTGACCAGCGGAGACGGGCAAGCTTTCAGGTTAGTGGCCGTCTATGCCCCGACAGGAGCAGGGCGGCCTGATTTCTTCCGGCGTCTGGAGACCTTTCTTGGAACGTCCCGCTCTTTAGTGTTAGTGGGCGACTGGAACGGGATCTTAGATGCACGCTGGGACTGTGTGGGATTAGCGGATAGGGGTGGAGGGTGCAAGAGCCTCACCAACCTTCTCAGGCGTTTTGAACTGTCTGACAGGTACCGATTGTATTTCCTGAATGTGCCAATGTGGACTTGGACAAATCGCATAGGGTCATCCAGATCATATCTAGATAGAGTATTTTGTAGGGAAATATATTGGTCTAGAATAGGCTGTCCACAATTCAAGATAGTCAGCTACACGGACCACAAATTCGTGATCTGTGTGCTTGACTTAGATAGGCTTCATAGACGAGGAGCCGGCTACTGGAAGCTAAACGCGTCCTTACCAGCGCGCAAGGCCTACAGAGACTGGATTAGCGAACTAGTTAAGCGGGTGTTGACGGGGCCCATCGTCAACAACAAGTGGTGGTTTGCTCTGAAAAGAGCGATTAGAATAGAATCGATTAGGTTTAGTAAGGCTTTAGCAATAAAGAAAAATAGAGTAGAGGGAGAATTAGTTAGACAATTAGACGAGGCGCTTAGCAAAGGCATTACGATCGTCGTGCTTGCGGCGAAATTGGCCCTTGACCAATTCTTCAATGCAAAACACGAAGGCTGCGTTGTCAGAGCAAGGGTGCGTGCTCTCAGACACGAGAGGGCGAAAGCCGTTCAATGGGCCCGAGTGGCAGAGGCGCGTCGTGGCAACAAAGCCACGATCCGGTCTTTGGTGGACCACGACGGGCGCATGCTACTCGATCCCGGGCAAATGTGTGAAGCTTTTCAGCGACACTTCGCTCAGCTGTTCGGGGGCAGCGGTGGGCCGGGTCGAGGGATGGACTTTAGTGTCTACCTCGACGGACTGCCGCGGCTCTCGGCCACTGAGGCGAAGTGTTGGGAAAAGCCGATAACAGCCGCTGAAGTAAGGGAGGCAATGACTGGCTGCACAAGGGGTAAATCGCCTGGTTTGGATGGTCTGCCCTATGAACTTTACCTACAGATGCCAGACTTGTTCGGAGGCTTCTTGGCGGACGTCTACTGCAACTGGCAACAGAACGGGAGAATTCCCAGTTCTGTGAGCCGAGGAGCGGTGGCACTGCTGAGAAAGGATCCGAACAAGGGGGATAACATAGATATTTTCCGGCCCATAACTCTGCTAAACACAGAGTTCAAGATTTTGGCCAAGGTGCTAGCAAAGAGGTTGGCGCTTGTCGTTGGTGGTCTGGTGGGAGAGGCGCAGACATACGCCATTTCCGACAGATCTATCCACGACAACCTCCACCTCATGCGATACATCGTAGAGGGGGTTGCTAGGGAACCTGGCACGGGTGGGTCCTTGATCAATTTAGATCAGTCGAAAGCTTTCGATAGGGTCAACCATCGTTACCTAGCGGCAGTCCTGAGGGCGGCTGGCTTTGGGCCCGTCTTCAGAGGCTGGATCGCTGCCATGCACAGCGACATCTGCTCTGTGGTGAGAGTGAACGGTCACCTGTCTGAACCGTTCAACATCATGCGCTCGGTCCGCCAAGGATGTCCCCTCTCGTCCCTCTTGTACGTATTGACTCTCGAGCCATTACTGCACAAACTGGAGACGTTGAGGGGCGTCCCGCGCGAACTAGGATGCGGAAGATCCGTGTCAGCATATGCGGACGATGTCACCGTAGTGGTGTTGAACGCCAATGACATCGAGGCGATCGGAACTACACTAAGAGAATACGAAGCGATGACAGGAGCAATGATCAACCAGGAAAAGTCAGTGGGCCTGCAGCTCGGCACCTGGAGAGGCAGGTCCATGCCGTCCAACAGCGTTGTCGGACGCTGGACGGACGGACTGGTTAAATTGCTAGGGGTCTGGTTCGGTCCGGACCTCCAGACGGACAAAAACTGGGACGAGGTGACGAGCAGGGTGGCTTCTCTCACCCAGAAGTGGGTATTTTCAGATCGGTGATCGGTGGAAACTCCACCTCGGCGTTCTATAGAGGATTAGTGGAGGGGAAGAGCGACGACGTACTTAGGGAAACTCTAGGCGTCGACGAAAATCAACTAGCCAATCTCTTCGGAAGAACTTTCGGGCCAGGGCCTATGGACAACTTCCAGAAATCTCTGCCCTGGCAGTGCTACCGAGGAGCCTTCCAAGTTCGGGATAAACTCTACAGGCATGGAGGTGCCATCAGCCGGGCATGTCCGAGATGCGCGCAGGGCGACGAAACCATCCTGCACGCACTCGTCCAGTGTCCGAAAATTGCTGACTTGTGGGTTTATGTCAAACACCTGCTGTCGCGTGTAGGACGGATCCGGCTATCATCTGAGTCCATCTTGAGGATTGCACCATCCTCCTCCTTTAGCCGGGAAGGGCAGGCAGTTTTTATCTGTCTGGTGGCCATGGCGAAAGAGATAGTATGGTGGACACGTTTGAAAGAGCTGAAGACGAGCACTTACCTCTTCGGTGATGCTCAGATTGACTTTTTCAAATTTCATTTGAAAAGGAAAATCAGAGTAGAGAGGGAAGTGCTCTCTTCCCAGCATTTTGTTGAAAGATGGGTGAGAGAAGCAAGAATGGCCCGAGTGAATGGGCCTACTCTGAGTATATATCTGTAAATTAAAGGTGGAAAACTGGGAGAGGGCACTTGCCTTGGTGGTCAGGGTCACTGTGGCCTTTTACTGGGCTTTCTCCACAAATGTCCCTCCAAAGTCTCCCCCTATTGGGGAATTTTTCATTGTTATTTTTTTGTTACATCCTCTGTTTTTGTTTTTTACACGCAGAAATGCCCATTTGTACCGTCCTGTATTGTCCTGCACTGTCCTTAATGTCTACTTTATGTAAACCCTTGTGGTTAATAAAGAAATCATTATTATTATTATTATTATTATTATTATTACTATTATTATTATTATTATTATTAACTTTTTCAAATTTCATTTGAAAAGGAAAATCAGGGTAGAAAGGGAAGTGCTCTCTTGCCAGCATTTTGTTGAAAGATGGGTGAGAGAGGCAAGAATGGCTCTGTGTATGTGTCTGTAAATTAAAGGTGGGCACTTCCCCTGGTGGTCAGGGTCACTGTGGCTTTTTAATGGGTTTTCTCCACGAATGTCCCTCGGAAGTCTCCCCCCTATTGGGGAATTTTTTCATTGTCCTATTATTACATCCTCTGTTTCTTGTTTTTTACACGCAGAAATGCCCATTTGTACCGCCCTGTATTGTCCTGTACTGTCCTTAATGTCTAATTTATGTAAACCGTTGTGGTTAATAAGGAAATCATTATTATTATTATTATTATTATTATTATTGGCGACCTACGTAGGAAATCGTATTATCGTGAGCTCCGCAAAGGTTTGTTATTTCCGTTTGTTTAAAAATTGCCATTTATGGAAAATTTTATTGTAAACTGTTTATAAGCACACATACATTGTTTTCCGAAAAGGACACCCAAAAAGATTGGGGCTTTGTGCCCAAAATTTTAACTTTTATTATTATCCAAAAATTTCTTTGAAAAAAAAATGGCTAATTCCCCTCTGCACGAAGCAGCTGAAAGCCTTCCTCACAAAATAACACCTCACACCGACACCACCATTGTAAATGTTACTACGTTTGCCAACACAAAAAAAATATAAGCAGTAGCAATATTTTAAATTTGTCTCAGGCAGACATTCATTTCCCGCCATTACCAATGACTGCAGGTGTTAAACCCTCTACCACCACCACCACCACCGCGACAACCACCACCACCACCACCACCACCGCGACAACAGAAACAAAAGAAGAAAAAAATAAATTAACTCGTGACGTCGAAATGAAATCAAGCAAAATGGACTCTTCCCCACCAAAGACGACTGACGTCACCACCACCAGAACTGAAAATAAAATTAATATCAACGATAGCAACAACAACAACAATGACATTATAAAACCGACCCTCAGTTTCGCCATCGTAGCAAAACAATTCGAAGCGTTCACGGTAACTCAAGAAGATTTAGAAAATGCCAAACAAATGGTAAAGAAAGATGGGTACAGGGTCAGCCTCACCCCCCACCTAATAAAATGGAGCATCGGCGCCTGTGCACCGTGTCGTATAGAACAATAAATGTAAAATCGCGCCGAGTGGAACGGGCATCCGAGTCCCAAATCCAAAAAGCTTTGGGACATGTGTGGGCAAGAAAAACCCACATCAGACGTGGGAAAAAGTATGGAACCGTGGATGTGTTCTTTGAAACACCAGAGGAGGCTAGAGAACACTCCATGGCCCCATTAAAAAGTGACGACTTCACACTCGTCCCAAGCTATTGTGGCCAGAGACTCGTAAAGATCAGGGTGACCCACGTTCCACCGGCCATCGAAATTCCCTGGCTAATAGCGGCTGTCATCGCCGGCATCGAGGCCAACACGAAAATAATAACAATAGCAAAAGAAAAGCAGGAAAACTGGTCCGGATCTGGGATGGAGCTCCTGATCCAAGCGGACCAAAAAAGCATTGAGGAGATCCCAGAGGTAATAGACCTCACTGACGGCAGCCACCTCACGGTAATTGTCGAGGGCAGAAGACCTAGGTGTGTCGTTTGTGGTGAAGGAACCCACCTAAGGGCTTTCTGCCCTCAGGCTAAAAGGTTGAGGCCACCTCTCCTACCCACCCCAGTGACACAACCATCAACACCACCAGTAGCAGAGAGGCCAGCAACAACTGTAGCAGCAACAACAGAAGCAACTATAACAGCAACAACCCCAGCAACAGTAGCAAAACCAACACCACTACCACCACCAGCAAAACCAACACCACCACCACCCAACGCTTCAGAACTAGCACCAGCGCCTACACCACCCACCACACCACAACCAAAACTAACGGCTGTGGAGGATTTTCCACTCCCCGGCCTATCACAACTGGAGACAGATTGTGACGACGAGGAGTGGGAAACGATATCCGGAAAAAAAAAAAGAAACCAAAAAAGAAAAAATTCTCTTCCTTCCCCCTCCAAAAACAAAATACAGAGGGAAACAAATAAACTAAGAAACAAAAAAGTTAGGACAGATATGCCACCATCCACACCAGCATCACCAACCCCATCAACCCAAACACCAACACCATCACCATCATTATCCCCAGCACCACAATCACCTACACCACAAAAGTCACCAAAATGCGAAACAGAAACAAACCCACAACAAACGCAAACAAAACAAAACAACCAAAACGATACACACTACACAGCATTAAATTTGAACAACAAGCAATTATTACACTACATCCAACACAACACCAGCATCACAGAAAAAGACTACACAACAACCCCAAAATTCACACCACCTCCACACATACAAATCACTCGCATCACACAGAAAACGTACATGACACTAAAACAAAAATTCCCCAAAGACATCGGAGACTTCCGACAAGCACTCTCCAGGAGGATTTATAAGGACATCCTTCCTGAGGAGGCCACAAGCAGTGAAAAGGATGGAAAAGCCGTCCTTCCCCTACGAGAAGTAAGGTAAGTGGTCTTTCCCATCTTTTCCACTCCTTTTCAACATGACCTCACTCAGAATAGGCAGCATAAATGCGCGTGGCTTGGGGTCGTCATGGAAGCAGGGCCACCTGCTCAACGACCTCAGGTCACTTAACATAGATGTAGTGGCCATCAGCGAGACCAGAATCTCCGAAGCACAGGCTTTCGCACCGATCTTCGGCGGCTACGATGTGTACGCATCTCCCAGCCGTCCGGGATCGGGGGGAGGAGTTGCTGTGCTTTTTCGGAGAGGTTTGGATCTTGCCATACGGGCCATCTTCCTGGACCCAGAAGGTAAGTTGGTGGTGCTAGACGTGACCAGCGGAGACGGGCAAGCTTTCAGGTTAGTGGCCGTCTATGCCCCGACAGGAGCAGGGCGGCCTGATTTCTTCCGGCGTCTGGAGACCTTTCTTGGAACGTCCCGCTCTTTAGTGTTAGTGGGCGACTGGAACGGGATCTTAGATGCACGCTGGGATTGTGTGGGATTAGTGGATAGGGAAGGAGGGTGCAAGAGTCTCACCAACCTGCTCAGACGTTTTGAACTGTCTGACAGGTACCGAATGGATTTCCCGAATGTACCAATGTGGACTTGGACAAATCGCATAGGGTCATCCAGATCATATCTAGATAGAGTATTTTGTAGGGAAATAGATAGGTCTAGCATAGGCTGTCCACAATTCAAGATAGTCAGCTACACGGACCACAAATTCGTGATCTGTGTGCTTGACTTAGATAGGCTTCATAGATGAGGACCCGGCTACTGGAAGTTAAACGCGTCCTTACCAGCGCGCAAGGCCTACAGAGACCGGATTAGCGAACTAGCTAAGCGGGCGTTGACGGGGGCCATCGTCAACAACAAGTGGTGGTTTGCTCTGAAAAGAGCAATTAGAATAGAGCCCATTAGGTTTAGTAAGACTTTAGCAATAGAGAAAAATAGAGCAGAGGGAGAATTAGTTAGAAAATTAGATGAGGCGCTTAGCAAAGGCATCGCGACCGACGTACTTGCGGCGAAATTGGCCCTTGACCAATTCTTCAATGCAAAGAACGAAGGCTGCGTTGTCAGAGCTAGGGTGCGTGCTCTCAGACACGAGGGGACGAAAGCCGTTCAATGGGCCCGAGTGGCGGAGGCGCGTCGTGGCAACAAAGCCACGATCCGGTCTTTGGTGGACCACGACGGGCGCATGCTACTCGATCCCGGGCAAATGTGTGAAGCTTTTCAGCGACACTTCGCTCAACTGTTCTTGGGCAGTGGCAGGCCGGATCGAGGGATGGACTTTAGTGTCTACCTCGACGGACTGCCGCGGCTTTCAGCCACTGAGGCGGAGTGTTGCGAAAAGCCGATAACAACCGCTGAAGTACGGGATGCAATGACTAGTTGCACAAGGGGTAAATCGCCTGGTTTGGATGGTCTGCCCTATGAACTTTACGTACACATGCCAAACTTGTTCGGAGGCCTCTTGGCGGACGTCTACTGCAACTGGCAACAGAACGGGAGAATTCCCAGCTCTGTGAGCCGAGGAGCGGTGGCGCTGCTGAGAAAGGATCCGAACAAGGGGGATAACATAGATAATTTTAGGCCCATAACTCTGCTAAACACAGAGTTCAAGATTTTGGCCAAGGTGCTAGCAAAGAGGTTGGCGCTTGTCGTTGGTGGTCTGGTGGGAGAGGCACAGACATGCGCCATTCCCGACAGATCCATCCACGACAACCTCCACCTCATGCGATACATCGTAGAGAGGGTAGCTAGGGAACCTGGCACGGGTGGGTCTTTGATCAATTTAGATCAGTCGAAAGCCTTCGATAGGGTCGACTATCGTTACCTAACGGCAGTCCTGAGGGCGGCTGGCTTTGGGCCCGTCTTCAGAGGCTGGATCGCTGCCATGCACAGCGACATCTGCTCTGTAGTGAGAGTGAACGGTCACCTTTCGGAACCGTTCAACATCATGCGCTCGGTCCGCCAAGGATGTCCCCTCTCGTCCCTATTGTACGTATTGACTCTCGAGCCATTACTGCACAAACTGGAGACGTTGAGGGGGGTCCCGCGCGAACTAGGATGCGGAAGATCCGTGTCAGCATATGCCGACGATGTCACCGTAGTGGTGTCGAACGCCAAACACATCGAGGCGATCGGCACTACACTAAGAGAATACGAAGCGGTGACAGGAGCAATGATCAACCAGGAAAAGTCAGTGGGCCTGCAGCTCGGCACCTGGAGAGGCAGGTCCATGCCGTCCAACAGCGTCGTCGGGCGCTGGACGGACGGACCGGTTAAATTGCTAGGGGTCTGGTTCGGTCCAGACCTCCAGACGGACAAAAACTGGGACGAGGTGACGAGCAGGGTGGCTTCTCTCACCCAGAAATGGGCCGAGAGGAAGCTATCCCTGAAAGGTCGAGCGGAGGTGGCGAATGCGTACATCGCATCCGTCATCTACTACCGCCTGACCGTCGTACCTTGTCCTAAGCCCCGCCTGACTGCGCTGGAGCGTTTGCTCTTTCGCTTCTTGTGGAAGGGACGCGCTCCGATGGTCAGGCGGTCCATCTGCTGTCAACACCCGCTACGTGGAGGGCTGGGCATGCCGTGGCTGATGATGCGCAGACACGCGCTCAGGCTACGACATCTCCACCTCTTCCTCGACGGTGATCAGGTGTGGTCGCCGTTTGCAAGACACGTTTTTCCCCAGCTCGTCTCCTTGACGGAGCTGCAGTCCTGGGTCAAGCGAAGACCGAGAGGGAGCGCTTGGAGACTGGAATGTCTTCAGGCGCTCACAGCCCTCGACCAATCGGGCAATGTGATCGGTGGAAACTCCACCTTGGCGTTCGATAGGGGATTAGTGGAGGGGAAGAGCGACGACGTACTTGGAGAAACTCTAGGCGTCGACGAAAATCAACTAGCCAATCTCTTCGGAAGGACTTTCGGGCCGGGGCCTATGGACAACTTCCAGAAATCCCTGGCCTGGCAGTGCTACCGAGGAGCTTTGCCAGTTCGGGATAAACTCTACAGGCATGGAGGTGCCGTCAGCCGGGCATGTCCGAGATGCGCGCAGGGCGACGAAACCGTCCTGCACGCACTCGTCCAGTGTCCGAGCATTGCTGACTTGTGGGTTTATGTCGAACACCTGCTGTCACGTGTAGGACGGATCCAGCTATCAGCTGAGTCCATCGTGAGGATTGCCCCGCCCCCTTCCTTTAGCCTGGAAGGGCAGGCAGTTTTTATCTGTCTGGTGGCCATGGCGAAAGAGATAGTATGGTGGACACGTTTGAAAGGGCTGAAGACGAGCACTTACCTCTTCGGTGATGCCCTGATTAACTTTTTCAAATTTCATTTGAAAAGGAAAATCAGGGTAGAGAGGGAAGTGCTCTCTTCCCAGCATTTTGTTGAAAGATGGGTGAGAGAAGCAAGTATGGCCCGAATGAATGGGCCTTCTCTGAGTATGTGTCTGTAAATTAAAGGTGGAAAACTGGGAGAGGGCACTTGCCCTGGTGGTCAGGGCCACTGTGGTCTTTTAATGGGCTTTCTCCACAAATGTCCCTTGGAAGTCTCCCCCCTATTGGGGAATTTTTCTTTGTTATTTTATTTCAACCTCTGTTTTTTTTACACGCAGAAATGCCCATTTGTACCGTCCTGTATTGTCCTGTACTGTCCTTAATGTCTACTTTATGTGAACCCTTGTGGTTAAAAAAGAAAACATTATTATTATTATTATTATTATTATTATTATTATTATTATTTTCTCCTAGCCTTTATAATTAATTAATTAATTGATGGATTAATTATTATTGTTTGTTTGATAATCTAGTTGAGAGCTTACCTCGGAGACTGTGAATAGATTCCTTTTGTTCACGCTTTTGAATTTGCCCGCCAACGCCCGGATGTGAATCTTCCTCTTTTCTTGAGAAAGAACACGTGACCCCCCTGCCAACATTACGGCTACAGTGCTTAACAGTGGATCTACTAAGCCGCGCTAGTGGATAATGGAACGAAACGTCTGTTGAGAAAGGAATATCCTCGTTCCATCTTAGGATACATTACTGACTTGCATATTGCGCAAATTTGAGTCAAGCGTTCGGACTCCCAGAATCCAGTAGAAGATATTTATATAATATCTATCGATCAGGTCCATGTTCGTCTTTAACCTGATTGCATTTTCGTTGTTGTGGTGGTTTTTGTGGCAACATCTCTCCGGTCGCAATGTTCACTGTGTCACACCCCTAACATATTGTTATTCTGAGCTATAATTTATTGATTGACTGATATCATCTCATTGAGTAATTCGTGCTAGTTTCTGAAGATTGATTTCGAAAAAGGCTAATCGCAGCTGCAACTTCAATTTTCCTCACTATTATATATATCATCGTGTTATTTATTTATCTCCATTTCTCTCTCACACATCTCTAAAATGTATTTACATATACATATATATTGACAAAAATAACAAATTACTGTGCTGAAGCAATGGGAGAGAAATAAGAAGAATAAATACGTAAAAGTGCAAAGGAGTTGTAAAAAAATATGTTTAAGAAACAGAAGAAAAAGTAAGCAAAAGCCGAAAGAAAAGACTACGTAAAATTGATAAGGGAAATATGGAAGAAGAGGGAAAATGTCCACATGTAAAAATAATAAAAAAAGTATTTTAAGTTATGAGAAGAAATAGTTATATTCTTGGAAACAAGATACTAAACACATTGGTGTTAGAATCTGAAAAGAAATCATAAAAAAATAAGTTTACGCCTAATGTTATTTTGTTTTTCAACGTCTGGGAATCGATTGATTAGTGTAGGTTAAAAGCTAAAAATAATGTCTAATGAAAAAGATGTCAGATTAGTTTCTAACGCAAGCTGTTTCAAGAGATTAGCAAATGTTTTGACATTGGAACTCAAGATAAATAATTATTCATTCTACAAACTCTATATTATAGCTTATAAGGGCGGTGGATTGGCAGTATCGGTAAGGGTCGGACGCCATGCTTTGAAGCATAGAGTTACCTCCCTTTATGATCTGAGTTCAAATCCCGCCGAGGTTAACTTTGCCTTTCATCCTTACGGGGTCGATAAAATAAAGTACCAGTAATGCACTGGAATAATTGCTGGCCTTGTGCCAAAAGTAGAAACAATTATTTTGCATATATTTTACTTTTAGGACTACTCCTGAAGAAGTCGCCTTACTTTCCTTATTTAATAAGTCAGACAATGTCGATTAAATATGTTTGTTTTCAGACACTTTTCGTAATACATATTTATAACATACTGCTTGTTATCTCTCTTCCGATAACCCATAATATAAAGTCATTGACATTATAACCCGGTAGGCAGTTTGTTTTGTGTGAAACCAAATTGAACGTGCTACTGCAACCGTTACGACATATCATATTTTGGTGATCAAATCCTGCGAAGTAAAACTCTACGTTTCCTTCTCTAGTACTAAATGAAAAGCAAAGTAGAACATTGCCCTTATTTCATTATCATTGAATTGAACAGCATAATAAGCTTAAAGATTAAAAGAAATAAAATTAATGTAATTATAAAACTTACATGAACAAAGTATTATTAGTTAATAACTATATTTTTTCTCGCTGAATATTTAAAACATAGCTTTAACTAAATTATTCGTGCATTAAATATGCGGATAGCCCCTCAAAGTTTTTATCTTGCATTGGAAATATTCTAATTCCTAAAGAATTCGATTTTATTCGATCTTGAACAAATATTCCTATATATATGTTATATGGACATTGTATATACCTGGAGTTGCCGAAATAATTCGGGAACAGCATCCATTTTTGACTGGCGTCCTATAGAATCATAAGAAGGCGGTATCCAAACATTAAGGGCGTAGAGACAGGGGGCAGGTGTTGAGGAGGTAATTGCTCTTCCAGATTCAGACAGAACACGAAGATAAAATTGAACAGAGAAAATAAATGGATTAACAAATTAAAATTGATCATAAGTATAGACACATTTTTAACCGACATACTGTGGAAATCGGTTACTTCTGTGCAAACAACACGAAAGCCCAGATGCCCAAAACAATCACGAACACTCCCTCACCAGGATACTCTTGCAGAAAGCCGGATCATGCCCTCTAGATTAGAAGTGGAAACACACCCGCAGTGGTATATGAAGCTGAGGCAACTCCCATCGACGACTAGGCATCCGGATAAATGATGAGCCACGAAGCTGGCATGTCAACACTGGTCCCTCAAGGATTCAGGTGCAGACCTCTCCATTACACGGAAAAATCCCGGAAAAATCAGCTCCTTATCTGGACGGTAAGAGCGCATGTAAATTGTGCAAAACAACGAGGGGACATCTTAAAATGGCTGCATAACACGAAAACATATCTTAATACGAGGGCCGATTTTTTTCAATCATTCGTCCCACATGCTGGAATACATCCTACATAATTGCAAGAACACCGAATAGCATCTGTATAGTCACAAATCCAACATTGCATTCCGAGCTTATCTCAAAACCTCATAAAACCATCACCTTTATAATATTTTTCTAACACATCAAATAAGAAAAGACGAACCTCCCTATAAATTGTTTTCGGACTAGGTTGGGTCCTCTTCAGCATACGGGTAGCTAAAGAAGCACAAGGAAACACATATTTTATGGGCTTATATACCCATAACCTCTTAATAGTATTCTGAAATGGACGTACTAATTTTCATGTAATTAGCGCTCGTATTGGTAGTAAATAAGTATAAAGAGCGAGGAAGATGGGAGAGGGAGAGAGCAAGGAAAGAGGGCAACAGAAGAAAGAGAAAGGAAGGAGTATCAGAGATAGATAAGATGGTTAGTTAGATATATACATTTTTTCTCTCTTTTTCTGTCCCTTTATGCACATCTTTTCATTACTATTTCTATCTTGTCCTAAGCTACCCAAATACCTCACTTTCCCTATACCCTCCACCCCATTGACCAGGATTTTCTCTATATGTACAGACTTCAAAAACATTGGTCTTGTTTGATGACTATGCACGAACTCAGAAGAAATTTCAGTGTAAAGAAACTCAAGCTTGACTTAATAATAAACAATAAATATGTATTAATTATTCATTTAAACATGGTATTC
>OZ024742.1:209326322-209331322 GCA_964016885.1 Eledone cirrhosa | reverse complement strand
ATTCTTATTGCAAAGCTCCACATGTGTATATGATTCTCATGCAATGTTGAACGATAGCTTTGAACATATATAATATAATATAATATAATATAATTATATATATATATATATATATATATATATATATATATATATATATATAAAGAATGGTGCAGAGAGTTGTAAGTGCGATGTTTTGAAATTTCTATTTGACTTTTCGCAAGTAATTCCGTCAGAAGATTTACTGGGGCAGAAAAATCTCGGTATAATTCGATTTTATGGCCGGGGTATTTGTCTTTTGATGCTTTCTCGCGAGTGAATTAAACGAAACCACTCAACCAGCAAGTCTATTCACTATTTCTTTACGCATGCATTGATTTCGCTGCCAAGTTTCTTTCCCTTCAGCGAGTTCGCAACAACATCCACCCTACCCAGTTCGTCATCAATCAGCCAGTTAGTCAATTAGCAAAAAGAAAAAAAATCAACTTCATATGAGATACCGAGTAAAAAGGCAAGGAGCAGTAAACGTCAAAATATTAAACGCTGAACATTTAATTTTCATGATGAGAATTACACATAAATTTCGTAATTGCTCTGCTATTTTATTTGCTTAGTACATTGAGTAACAGTTCGTTCCGTTATAGCGTAGTGAAAAATTTTGTATCGTTAACCTCAACAACTTTAATTTTTTTTAATAAATTTCTTTTTACATAGTAATGACTACAAACAGTAACATTTTGCTGTAATTGGAAATGTTCTATCTTCTTTAGTACAAATAGCAACCCCACCAATTACACACACACACACACACACACACACACACACACACACACACACACACACACACACACACACACACACACACACACACACACACACACACACATCTATATATAAATGTATATACCGATACTTTTCGACTACCTTCGTAAATCTCTATCTCTGTTTCTCTTACTCTCTCTCACTCTCTCTCTCTCTCTTTCTTTCTCTCTCGTATATATATATATATATTTATTTATTAAAATAGATTAAAGTTTAAGCAAAGAATCGCTGCTTTCACCCTTAACGGGATCTTCTTAAACTAAAAAAGTCAATCTGTGAACGCAGAAGTAAATATTTCAAATAACGTTGCAGCAGGAGGAAGAGAGGAAGACGATAGTTTGGTTCGTGGAAACGTTCCCTGGCAAAGAACGAAAAAAACGAAGATAATACGTCATTATTTGGAACGGGAGAACAATTACACGCAAAGAGAAAACCACGTAAATGGTATAACTGAAGTCGTAGATTAAAATTCTATCTAGGAAACCGAATGTTCCTCGGCTTCAGAGTTAAGAATAAAGTATACAATATACAGAGGTAATTGAAATTAAATATATACATACACACATCCATATACGTACAAAAACACGCATTCTCAAAACACTCGCCATGGGTATACAAATAAAAGCAATACACAAAAAAACCCGCACGCACATACAGAACCCACGCAACGCCTGTACCCGCGCACATACGAACGTATACACCAAATACACATTAAAAATATATAAAACAATATATATATATATATATATATATATATGTGTGTGTGTGTGTGTGCGTGTATACACATAATTAAATAAACGTATATAAATAAATAAATACGTATACAACGCGCGCACATACATACCTACATCTAAATACACATATGTACGCAGACGTCCCCAAAACACAAAGTACACATATACACACACCCTACATACGTACGAACCCGCATACTCACACAGACGCAAAACTCACGTATACACATAACCAAATGCACATGTACCAGAATATATAATATATACTCCATAACATATACAAGCAAATATACGTAGCAAATATACTGTATAATATAATACAGGAAAGTTTTGTGCAATTTATGTTTACAAGCCGAAATTGCCTCAGATTTTTGTTTAAGATGTGGGCATTGGTGTAGAGTATTTCTAGGGCCTCAGCGGCGCATAGGTCACTGGTCTTTTATTTCCGTTATACGATCTAGCCCCAGCTAGGATCTCCCAGTGTAACTTATATTGGGTGTGGTTGACTTTTAGACTCCAGATATAAGCTGAAAGTGACGTCATAATCCTTCTTAAAGGGTTAAGAAAAGAATGGGCATGCATGTAAAGACAAATAAATGAAACAGACAAACGTAAAAGAAGAGACGAAATCGAAAAAGAACAAACACGAAAGAAAAATATGACTCTTATGAAAAGTCGCCAGTAACAGATTTTCAACAAATGCTCTATAACTGTGTCAGTGACCAGGTCCCGTGCGAGGAAAGAAAACAAAAAAGTTTCCGATAATTCATAGATTTTATTAATATATTTTTAATGAATAAACTGTTTTTATGTATTTTAAATGGTTATATTGACTCAATATGATTGTTATACATACAAACACGAGCACACACACATCCGCATATATATATATATATAGAAAAGTAAGAAATAGGAGAACCGAGCGTTAATACATGTTTATTTAAAACAGCACCTACGTAGGTTTCGCCCGGATAGGATTCTTAAGGGCATAAATAACTAAAAAGTGTTCCTTACATTGCCCGGAAAGTGGTTTTGGAGGTAAGTTCACGTAAGATCACCAAGACACAACACCTTAGTACAGACGCACCTACACCTGACAATAACTATATCGGCCTTAACGCCTCCCTAGCAGCATCCAATAGTGCTGGCAACAGCATATACAGACGCAACCAGCATAACCGGAACATGCAGGACTGACGTGCGGAATAATAATGGTACCACCCCGCGCACAGTGGGTTGTAATGGTGCTAACGACAGGTGCGGGAGAGTAGGTAACAACGTAGATAGCAATAACGATAGCCTTACCGTGGGAATTAGAAGGGACCGCGACCGAAATTGCAACTGCCGCGACAGGGGACGCTCCCCCCTTATGGGATACTGCTTGACTGATAGTGTTATATATAGGTGCACTATAACTAGCCACAATAGCGTTAAACATTATATAGGAGCTACCTCTGGCCCGTTCAAAATTAGATTTCGAACACATCTCCACTCTTTCAAAAATAAGAAATTAAGACACCCCACTTCGCTCGCAGACTACAACACGTCATTAAAAGACTTAAATATCAGCTTCTCCACGTACTGGGATATTGTCGGCAGGGCTGCACCGTACAACCTCAAGAGGAAGTGCGATCTTTGCCTCATGGAGCTCTACCACATCATAGCGGCACCCCACGAGCTCATCAACAGCAGGGCTCAAACGACGATAAGCTCAACACATCGCTTAAAAATATCCTTCTTCAGATGGGTTAAGGATGAGGAGTGAAACCGAATACCGGGTCACCCTGCAACAAGCTTTAACACCCCGGGGGGCAGGCGCTTCAAAATCATCCGGAAACTAACCATGCATCCCAGACCCAGCTTCAAATGACCCAGGCGGGCAGGTGCAGCGAACAAACGTCTCAAAACAAACGTTGCTTACCTGACCCTTTGCGTGTCGACGATGGTAAGGTTGTAACCACATCTTGTAACGGATTTGTCCGGGAAAGACTGCCCTAACACCGGCCAGAATTACCTCCCTTGACCTACTGCAAAATCAAAACACGCTTTTTTGCGAAGAATGAACTCTGACGTGAACTTACCTCCAAAAACACTTTCCGGGCCATGGAAGGAACACTTTTTAGTTATTTATGCCCTTGAGAAGCCCATCCGGGCGAAACGTACGTTGTGCGTCAAAATTGTCCAAAGTTCACCTATAAGTCATACTATATATATATATCATGAAACGGGCTTATAAGTGAACTTTAAACAATTTTGACTTTCTTGCTATGAGTACATTAATTATTAGCCATTCAATATATATGTACATAATACTGGTTGTTTCTCAACTAGATATATGAAAAATACATTTTTTGTATATATATATATATATATATATATATATATATATATATAAATAGATAGATAGATAGATCGATAGATAGATAGAGAGTAAGAGGGAGAGAGGGGAGAGAGAATGAGACAGAGAGAACTGTATGCATGCTCATATTTTATAGTGTTGGTGACTATGCTTTTCTGTATCAATGAACAGTAATCATTTCATTAGGTAATCTTTTATTTTTGCGTACAAATATTTAAATACATTTTGTTTCTGGTCTGCATAATATATGAGCATGTCCTATTCTCTAAACTCTTGATACACAAATATAATTCAATAAGAATCAATAATCAATATTTAAATGGTATTTCATTTTTCTACTTTGCTTAAGATAAATTTTAAACAGCACTAGAAACAAGCTAAATAACAATACAAACAACCCAATGAGATAGCCTTTACCTTGTCTTTCAATTTGCAAGAAAGAGCAGCCAAATCTCCCTCAGATCACACCGTGTATGACAAAGTAGGTGATGTGGTGTTGTGTTATCTGTACATAGGACAAATACGGTATGATCACTATTGAAATGAATTTGATTATATTTCAATCTTACGAGTGCTGGCCTGGGTCATATCAGAAACAAGATTAACGACAAATCAATTACAAGACTTAAGAAACAGAGAATTATAAATTGTAGCAACAAAACACTAAAAGAAAGCTTGATTCTAATGAATGCTAGTATTAAAAGTTTTCTGAATTTTAAAGCAGACTTTCTACTGGCATATATACAGCCACAGGGGGTACGCATGCATAATTATACGTTAATAGACCAGAATACACAAACATCATACACAATTGGGGGTAAAACTAACTTCGTCGCTAGAGTATTCTGATTTCTAACTATGTATTAGTTCTATAGCGCTACATAGTCTCCGTAACAAAATATTTAACACTCAACTGCTATCTACAGCATGCGTACCATGTGAATTTGTGCATTGTAGTTGTGTTGAAATAGGGAGTAGTTTGCTAACTTGCAATGTTGAGATAAATCATCGCACGTGTCTCACTTGTGGGATTGAATTTATTCTCTTAAGTTTCTGTAATCTAACAACGTCAAATTTGACATCAAAATCTATGTCTCCGAAGTTGA
>OZ024742.1:209266322-209321322 GCA_964016885.1 Eledone cirrhosa | reverse complement strand
ATCATGTATGATTGACAACAAAGAGACGCAATACTGTAACAAAAACCAAACACAAAAAAACATCACAAACTGTTAACGGGAGGCATTGCTGAAAGAAATCAACTTTGCCCTGGAAAAATGGTTTTTACACTATAATTTATGAGTTCTTAAATTTGATAATTAAATGTTACTTTTTGGTTGAAACATTAATACTGGAAACTTTTTTGAATAGTTTTAAATAGACTGCGATCGGAATCTTCATAATCTAGAGTTAAGGTTCGTAGGAAGATCTCTTCTCTACTTGGGCACACATTACCCTACATAGAGTTACAACCTCTGGGTAGTCCCAAGTAATTTCCAGTTGTGTAGATCAGCTCGTTCGAGCACTAGAAGCAGAAATATATTACACTGTTGGGGTTAGATAGTGTGTCCGTGGAAATAATAATTTTTTTTTATGTATTCCTACATGGTATTCTTGCACCACCATACGCGCCTATCAGTAATAATATAATACAATAATAATCAATTATCAAGCCGATTAATCTGCAAAAAATAGCAAAACCGATTAATCGGCAAAATAGGAAATATGGCCAATACCGATTATCTGACGATTAATCAGTGCAACCCTACCATGGGCACCCTATTATTAACCAAATATAGCGATTGTATTGTGTAAATTTAATTTGTTCCGACGAAGTTAAAATTTACCCTCCGCGTTCTCTTTTGGGGTGGCTTTTGGGTCAACAAATTTTGAACAATCTATGAGTTAATTATTAACATATGTTTCATTGGCGAGTATATAGTTGGATGCATCTAAAAATCGCTATTTGCTGTGCTGTTGTGACATTCGATTTTATATACTGCTTATACCGGCCAAATTATCAAAAATACTGTTTTGGATCTGGCGATACAGCGCATTTATACTGAGGTGTACAGACATTAATATGAAAAATATGATGATGAAAAGCAAAATGAAAAATGAAATAAGATAAATTAAAAATAATAAAAAAAGAATAATAATAAAAAATCCCACATAGTAGCCATGAAACATGTTAATACTTGGAATAAACCCTACTGTATAGCTTATCTGTGATATTCTTCATTCCTTAATTATTAATACTCCAGGAACTGCTAACCTAGGAACTCTCTGGAACCGGCCATCCAAACGCCACAACTAAGTAAACATCTTGTTGAGTCAAACAACGCCACGTATTAAAATCCTCCACGGTACAGATTACTCATAATCTCTACTTGGATTACCTTATATGATACCTCGTTTACTTCAATATATATATATATATATATATATATATATATATATATAAATGTGTGATTAATTATTTCAATGCCTCTTACTTCAGAAATAACCATAATAGCATTAATGTAGTGATTACGGGTTAGTTAATATTATACGAGACATCTAGGGGTTTTCAACATTACATTTTGTCAGCGGAAGTAACATTCTTTTCATTGCTTGCTGGAGTATTTAGCTTTTTATATATAAACGTTCGTAAAACAATATTAAGCCTTTAGCATTTAAACCGGCCGTATCTAGCCAGAATTCTCTCACCTCTTTCTGTTCAAACCGGCCATAACTTGCTACTCATACTGATGTTATGGTATTGTTCTCAAAATAAAGAATATCAAAATCTCATAGATTCGATATTATGTGAGGTAAATCCTTTACTATGAAAATACAATAGTATATATAGAGTAATGTAAATGCTAAAGGGTTAAGTGGCGACTAAAAATATAATTAATTTAAAAATAACACAGCACGGACTCATATATTAGTAACAAAGGTGTGTGTATGAATATACCCAATGCTTTCAATTTCAAATATAGCCTGCTGTTATTAATGTGAACTAAATATGTCAGAGTTGATTCTAGTTGATACTTTAATCTTATTTTATATTTCACTATTCTCATAGGATAAAATATAGCTGTCATTCCAATGTTACTATAGTTACATTCTATTTGGTAAATGATATTGTTATTTTATCGTTATTGGTGTTGTGAAAATTATTCTAAGTGTTCCGTTATTACACGCCCTATCATCTCAATAGCTTGAGAACTACTTGTACTTGTACTTGTACTTGTGTCGACATTCACCCTGGACGGGTTGGGCCGGCTTCTTCCCTTGTCCTGACGGCATCCCGTAACATGGCAGCCCACGCATGACGGTCCCGGGCTAGGTCACTGGAAATAGCGAACCAGTCACGGTTCCATCGGCGCAGGCCGACCACCTGCGAACCCGAGAGTTCAGAGAGGTCCTCTTTGATCGTCATTGCCCAGGTCTTCAGCTGCCCGCCAACGCGCTTGCGCCAGTTAGGGAGGGGAGGTGGGAGGAGAACATCGCGGATCAGCTCACTCTCAGGGCGCCGGGCTGCGTGACCAAACCATCTCAAGCGCCGTTGCAGAAGCACTGAAAGAAGGGGTCGAAGATTCAGGCGAAGACAAAGACTGGTGGTAGGTACCCGATCAACGCGTCGGCTGCGAAGAATGCGGCGGAGACAGTCATTGTCGAAGACCTCTAGCCCTCGTTGATCGACTACTCTCATAGGCCATATTTCACAGCCATAGAAGAGGATAGTGCGAACGACGGCCTGGTAGATTCGCCCTTTGGTCGCCGAGGTGATCTCTCTACTGTCCCACAGACACCGCTGGAGGCGTCCAAAAGAGGATCTGGCAGCACCTATGCGGCGCTTGACATCAGCTGCGCCCTGTTACGTTGGAACCATTGTTGAGCCCAGGTAAACGAAGGACTCCACATCCTCCAGGTCCACACCCTCGAGAGATATCGCCTACCAGGCATCAGGCGAGACCAGTGAGGTCATGACCTTCGACTTGGCGGCATTGATTCGTAGACCAACAGCGGCTGATGCAGTATGCACTCTCTCGAGAGCACCTTGTACATCTGTCCCGTTACCGCCCATCAGAGCAGGTCCGTCCCACGACCTCTCTCCCGACCTCTACGCCCGGGTAATCCCGGAGCGCTGTGTTGAGAGTGTAGTCAATGGCCTAGTTAAAGAAAGTTGGCGATAGCGCACACCCCTGCCGAACACCGGTCCCAACATCGAACGACACTGTCTCCCCACCATAGACCCTCACTCGAGCCCGAGTCGACCGGTAGTAGCCCTGTATGAGACGAAGCAGCTTCACTGGGATGCCGTCCGCCTGCATTATACGCCATAGGACTTCCCGATCTACCGAGTCGAAGGCAGCCGCAAAGTCGATGAAGCAGAGGATGGTAGACTGTTGATGTGCCCACCCTTGTTCCAGGACACGCCGGAGAATGAAGATTTGATCAACACACCCCCTCCCTGGACGGAAGCCGCCCTGATAAGGACGGGTAAAGACATAACGGATGGCCTGGAACCTCTTCAGCAAAATAATTGCGAAGTTTTGGCAGCAACGTCAATTAAACTGATACCCCTGTTTCCTGTCGCCTTTTTTGAAGAAGGGTAGGAGAGTTGCCTCGCTCCAGTCACCAGGGAATCGCTCCATCGCCCACACTGAGGAGAAGACTCGATGGAGCCAAGCTGCGAAGACATCAGGCTCGGCCTTGTAGACCTCAGATGGAACGCCATCTTCGCCCGGCGCCTTGTTGTTCCGGAGATGTGTCAGGACACTACGTACCTCCTCGACCGTTGGCAGTGCTGCACCCGTATTTTCTTCCAGAAGGCTGCACGTAGGTTGGCGTGGGTGGTGGCGGGTGGTTGAGCAGCTCGGAGAAATGGTCCCGGCATCGGACTAGCCGGTCATTAAGATTGGTATGGACCACCCCGTTCCGATCACGGATCGTCTAGCTGATAACCGTACGGCTTCGGCTGGCCCGCTTCACCAGTTGGTAGAGCTTGCGCGAGTCACCATAGGCTGCTGCCCTCCCCGTCTGCTCCGCAAATTCGCGCCAGTGTGCATTCCGATCGGCCCGAATAGCCGGTGATGTGTGACGTCGGAGATCTCGAAGATTGGGTGCACCCTCGAGTCGGGCCTCCCTCGGCCTCTCCGCGAGTTCAAGGGTGCCGCCGGAGATCCAGTCCCGATTAAGTCTTCGGGTCGACCCGAGATGCTCTTTGGCCAGCTCAACCATCGCCGCCCTGAGCGCCTTCCACTCCTGCTCCGGTTGCTGTTCCACTTCGTTACTCAGCATTTGGAATCGGTTTCGCAGCTCTAGCCGGAAAGCATTTCCAGCATCAAGCTTGAGTCGCGAGATGTCGATCCTTTTCTGGCGGTTGGGAGGAGGTTTTGCCTGCACCCGCAGACGAAGGGTTGCTCGAACAAGAGTATGGTCTGACCCATGCTTACTGCCCGTATCAGCCCCCCCCACCCGATACGCACGCGAGTCCATCACTGAGCTGGCCCACCGAGATCTGACCAGGATGAAGTCAATCTGATTGGCCGTTCTTCCGTCATTGGATCGCCACATGACGAGGTGACGCCGAGGATGTTGGAACCGGGTGTTGGTGACAATAAGACGATTGGCATCCGCGAAGGACACGAGCCGTTCACCTTTGTCACAGCGTACGCCTAAGGCGAAGCGTCCTAGAATATGCCGTGTTGTATCATCCGCCGGCCCCGTCCGCGCATTCCAGTTCCCAGCGACAATGAGGACATCATTGGAGGGGACGCCATCCACGGTTATTTGGAGTTCGGCATAGAACTGCGTCTTGTCCGCCTCGTCCGCATGAGTGTGGGAGCGTAGACGGCAATTACGCTGACGTTGGAGATTTGACCTTTCAATCGAACCAGTGCGAGTCGGTGTGAGATCGGCTGCCACGCCAGCAGAGCCGCTTGCGCGCCGGGGCTGAGCCTTACAGCGACCCCGTGAATGCCACTGTTGTCAGTCACGCCACTATGGTACAAGTGGTAGGAGATGTCCTCCCCAGGAACTTTGATCAGAAGATGACCAACATCGGGAAGTCGAACTTCTGAAAGGCAAGCGACACTAACGCAGTACCTGTGCAGAGCCTTCATTGTAAGTGCCTGGACATCGTCATCACGAAGTGTTCGGACGTTCCAGCACGCCACCCTTAATTCTTTCCTTCGTCTGAAGAGCGGGACTACTGCGGGAGTAGTCTCTAGAGGCATAGCGGTAGGAACGTTGTTGCTTTGCATTGCGTTCGTAGCGGGAAGGCAATTCGTATACATAGTTCGTATTTGAGGATTCATGGAACAAGTGTCATAAGAGTAGTGAATTCACGAGCGGTCCCCCCAAAACCCGCATGTATAGCCCGAATGAGGGGAAAAACGTCCTGTTTGCCGCATATTCTCCACAGACGCAGGGACAGAAACGACTCGAAGTCGCCGGTTACCGGAACAGACACCTCTTGGATCTTCACCAGAGCTCCTTTTGCCGGGTTGCGGCCCTAATACCGCTGGGTGCCAGACCAATCCACCTTGGGTGGCCCTACCAGGAACCGAAATTCCTGACGCCATAGCTCTGACACTACCCGTTGCCACCGCCCTGCCACGTTGAGGAGGGGTTGGACTTTAGGTTGGACTTTAAGCTTGAGAACTAGCTGGATACCCACTGAAGACATCTCCAATTCTTTTCACCTATCGTCCCTTCGTTCTTCTAGGATACTAAATCCACAAGTCGAATTACAGGGTTGATGCACTGTAACATTTCCTGCATATTTCGTTTGTCTGATGATTTACGTTATATGATTCACACTTTGAACATTAGCACGATCGGTAAGCCACTCTTTAACTGCATTTTCGATGATGAAAGTTACAAAATAGTGTCTGTGCACCACGTATGGAATAAATCCCTCAGGATATATCTGATTAAATACACGAGTTTATCTTTTTTTTTTATTTTTCAAATGTTTACAGCATTCGCTTATATAACTGCGAAGGATATGCACATAAACTTATACTGCTAGCTTGGGGACAATTTCCATTTACCGTGATTATCAAATACCCCCCCCCCCCCCATATATATATATGGCATGGCTAGTGGTTAGAGAATTGGGCTTGCAATCGAAAGGTCGTGAGTTCAATTCTCGGACCTGGTAATGTGTTGTTTCCTTGAGCAAGACACTTTATTTCACGTTGCTCCAGTTTACTCAGCTGTAGAAATGAGATGATAGGCCTGGGGCCCCTATCATTAAAATAACCCAAGACACCTCCAAGGAGATATACTTTGGAGGAGGCCAGCTAAACCTGCATGGGTGAGAGCTGTAACAACATATACTCACATACACCTCGTAGATATATGTATACCCACCCCCATATATATATATATATATATATATATATATATATATATATATATATATATATATACACACATATATATATAATCTGTGTACAAATTGAGTAATTTTACGCGTTTTAAGTGTTTCTTACAATGAAGATGAGGTAGATCCAGTGGCATATGTTAAGTATTTAAGTAGATATGCTTAAACGAAATTACCAGGATACCTTATGAAAAAATGCAAATATAGTGTAGGAGGAATTGAGCCGTAACAAATGCTATGCGTTAGACATTTTTTGTAGCAGTATTTTAACAGAGTCAAGACTAAAGGGCTTAAATTAGTACACTTCCGTAATTTTACAACAGAGTGAACGAAAAATAGTATAGGAAGAATAAACGAAACAAAAGAAGGAAGCAAGAAAATCCTCCAGACAAACAAAAACATAACATGACTAGAAGATAATTGCTAAGAATATTGGTCAAAACCATGATACTTATACCATCAAAGTTGTTCCCGAACATGGCGTCATTTAAGTGCGTGGAAGTCTAGACGTTTTTTGGCTCTTTAAATATAAGCTGACGTATTGGTTCAGAGGTTTTGTTTTTCTCTCTCTCTCGCTTTCTCTTTCCCACTTTCAAATAAAACACATTCATGCACACGCCTACACACACATAGGTGCGCATATGTATGTGTATTTATAGGTGTGTATATATAAACATATACTCAGACACACATATATAGTTATCTATATATGCATACACGCACACACACACACTTATATATAACCATATATATATATATATATATATATATATATATATATATATATGTATATATATATATATATATATATATATATACGTACACACATACACACATACTCACATACACACACACACACACATGTTTATATATAGTGTTAAGTATTTCCGTAGAAAAGGTAAAGGAAAGAAGAGTGCTCTATGTATAGTACAGAGCTATTATTTAATTACATAATAAACAACGCAATATAATTTTTCCATTACCAAAGGTCTCAAGACACTAGACGATTCTTACAGAAACATCTAGCCCGTTCATGAGATAAAATATTTATTTTATCTCATGAAAGGGCTAGATGTTTCTGTAAGAATCGTCTAGTGTCTTGAGACCTTTGGTAATGGAAAAATTATATTGCGTTGTTTATTATGTAATTCTCTCTCTCTCTCTCTCTCTCTCTCTCTCTCTCTCTCTCTCTCTCTCTCTTTATATATATATATATATATATATATATATTCTCAGATCTGAGAAAAACTACAGACCGTCCATCTCAAATCTACTTGTGAAAAACAGAAGAACTGCGAAACCGGTAAAGGAACCAAATAAATATATATTTTTTAAAAAATAAGACTCCAGTTGCATTTTCGATTTAATCATTTTATATATACATATATATATATATATATATATATATATATATATATATATATATATATATATATATATATATATATATATATATATATATATATATATATATACATATATATATATATATATATATATATATATATAGTAATAATAATAAAATTGAAGACTAAAATCCAGAGAGGGCTCGATAAGGAAAATATATATCAAATATATAAGAACCGAAGAGCAAATATTTATTAAAATAACAGATTAAAGTTTAAGCAAAGAATCGCTGCTTTCACCCTTAACGGGATCTTCTGAAACTAACAAAGTCAATCTGTAAACGCAGAACTGGATATTTCAAAAAACGTTGCAACCGGAGGAAGACAGGAAGACGATACTTTGGTTCATGGTGACGTTCGCTGGCAAAGAACGGGAAAAAACGAATAATACGTCATTAATAGGAGCGGTGAAAAACAATTACGTGCAAGGACAGAACCATGGTATAAAAGAGGTCGTAGACTAATGTTCTCTAAGTGGTGCATAGAGACGTTCTCTGGCAATGAACGAAAAAACGAAGATAATAAGTCATATGTGGAGCGTGGAGAACAATAGCGTGCAAAGACAAAACCACGTAAATGGTATAGCAGAAGTCGTAGACTAAAATTCTAACTAGGAGACCGAATGAATCTCCGCTACAGAGTTAAGAACAAAGTAAATAAATACAATACAGAAGTAATAGGAACAAATAAATACATACACGCAAACAGATACGTACATACAGAAGCATACGCAAAACCTTACCATAGGTATACAAAACCACGCACATATAAATATGTGTATGTGTGTATGCTTGTGTACAAATAAATAAATAATTATATAAACGTATATAAATAAATAAATACGTATATAACAAGCGCACACACATACCTACAAATAAATACATGAAGGTTCGGAGACGTAAGTCAACTAAAACAAGAAGTACGCATATACACACACCCACCATACGTACGAACCTGCATACTCACGCAGACGCAAAACTCCCATATACACATAACCAAGCCCTAAATACCAGAATATATAAAAATTATACGCCAAAACAGTCAAATATACGTACGAGAAGGTCTACATACCTTCACAAAATGATGTGGGAAGTATATGTTTTGTTTATTCCTTTACTTATTTGCATAGGTAAGTATATATTACCCGTATGTTTTGTGAAGGTATGTATACCTTCTCGTACGTATATTTGACTGTTTTGGCGTATAATTTTTACATATTCTGGTATTTAGGGCTTGGTTATGTGTATATGGGAGTTTTGCGTCTGCGTGAGTATGCAGGTTCGTACGTATGGTGGGTGTGTGTATATGCGTACTTCTTGTTTTAGTTGACTTACGTCTCCGAATCTTCATGTATTTATTTGTAGGTATGTGTGTGCGCTTGTTATATACGTATTTATTTACTTATATACGTTTATATAATTATTTATTTATTTGTACACAAGCATACACACATACACATATTTATATGTGCGTGGTTTTGTATACCTATGGTAAGGTTTTGCGTATGCTTGTGTATGTACGTATCTGTTTGCGTGTATGTATTTATTTGTTCCTATTACTTCTGTATTGTATTTATTTACTTTGTTCTTAACTCTGTAGCGGAGATTCATTCGGTCTCCTAGTTAGAATTTTAGTCTACGACTTCTGCTATACCATTTACGTGGTTTTGTCTTTGCACGCTATTGTTCTCCACGCTCCACATATGACTTATTATCTTCGTTTTTTCGTTCATTGCCAGAGAACGTCTCTATGCACCACTTAGAGAACATTAGTCTACGACCTCTTTTATACCATGGTTCTGTCCTTGCACGTAATTGTTTTTCACCGCTCCTATTAATGACGTATTATTCGTTTTTTCCCGTTCTTTGCCAGCGAACGTCACCATGAACCAAAGTATCGTCTTCCTGTCTTCCTCCGGTTGCAACGTTTTTTGAAATATCCAGTTCTGCGTTTACAGATTGACTTTGTTAGTTTCAGAAGATTCCGTTAAGGGTGACAGCAGCGATTCTTTGCTTAAACTTTAATCTGTTATTTTAATAAGTATATATATATATATATATATATATATATATATATATGAATATATATATATATATATATATATATATATATATATATAGTTAGAGAAGCAAAAAATTGCTTATTGTGATCCAGTTCTTGGTTAAGAAAGCCAGTTTCATGGATGGTTTCAACGTACGGTTAGGGGTAACTCCACAAGTTTGTAAGAATTCCGTTCAATCTTGGAGTATAAAGTATAAAAGAGAAAACACAGGTAGGCATTAAGATAAAATCCTTCTATTAATGCTTACCTGTGTTTTCTCTTTTATACTATATATATATATATATATATATATATATATATATATACTAATTGTTTATACTTTTGGCACAAAGCCAGCAATTATATCATGGGTATTACTGGTACTTTATTTTATCGACCCCGTAAGGATGAAATGCAAAGTCAACCTCGGCGGGATTTGAACCATCTAATAATAATAATAATTGTTTCTACTTTTGGCACAAGACCAGCAATTATCCAGTGTATTACCGTAAGGATGAAAGGCAAAGTTAACCTCGGCGGAATTTGAACTCAGAATGGCAAGGGCCGTAACTCTATGCGTCAAAGCATGGCGACCGACCCTCTACCGATACTGCCAATCCACTGCCCTTATATATAATAATAATAATAATAATAATAATAATAATTGTTTCTACTTTAGGCACAAGGCCAGAAATTACCCAGTGCATTACTGGTACTTTATTTTATCGACCCCGTAAGGATGAAAGGCAAAGTCAACCTCGGCGGGATTTGAACTCAGATCGTAAAGGGACGTAACTATGCTGGAAAGCATGGTGTCTGACCCTCTACCGATACTGCCAATCCACCGACCTTTTAATAATAATAATAATAATAATTGGGTTTAAGTATCGTAAGAGAGGATGAAGCAGAAAGGTGCAAAGAGGTGCGATACAGAATACTAAATGCCAATAGCCGAAGCGTGGTGCACTCGATGCTTGGGTTAGCAGGGTTAAATATTAGAGGAAGTTAATATTTAGCGTATGGTCTAAGCAGAGCGGGAATAAGCAAATGAATAAGTGAATGAATGAGTTACAAGTCGTTAAAATAAGTCCTTTATATAGCTTTTACACATGTTTCACTCAGGAGGCTCTTCGGAGAGGCAGAAGTTATTATGATTACATCAGTAAGTATAGATACCGTTGAGAATTTTTAAACATTTAGCTGCATTTAGCCCGAAAAGTGTAAACACAATGGCGTCGGTGAAAGGGACATAATCCACTAAGGGAGGTAATTATACGGTACTAGACTGTGCAGAGTGAGTGTAACTCAGTACGTGCTGCGCAGTGCTTTCGTGGGAAACCGATGGATGGTTGATATTGTCATTAGACTCTGAACATTGTTATACTTATTGCAGGTGGACCAAATTGAGGTGTGATGCAGAAAGCTGTGGAGATATGATGTTATTCAGGTTCGGGGGACCATCTGTGGAAGGTGTGCTGCAGTCTGTAGCCGCAATTGATAACCGTTTCAGCCCGACTATTAATGAGTTCCTGGGGTGCTTGTACTATATAGTATAATTCCATTAATCAGAGCTGGCAATTTTTCCTGGAATTATATGGGGGCTACTTGGTTAACAATTCCCCATTGTGTGGTATAGCTACTGTTAGAGTCAGTTAATTGAGTAATGTAATTAGCGAGGGAGGTAGAGAATCTTAGTTTCTTTTTTCCTAAAGGAGGGGAAATGTGTTCTAAATCTAGTCTTGAACTCTCTAGAAGTGGCGCCTATGTATGACCTTGTGCTATTATAACTCGTTCCAGTGCATTTATAGATTACGTTTTTAATCAAACAGTGGCCTTGGAGTGGACAGTTGTTGGGGTTTCAGCAATTGCAGTGTTTTTTTGTTGCTATTTCTAATGTGGTGATGTTCGCTGCTATCCTTACTACTATCATTATCACCATCACCATTGTCGTCATTGTTGCGGTTGGCATTATTATAATGATAGGGCGATGGATTGGCAGTATCGGTAAGGGTCGGACGCCATGCTTTGAAGCATAGAGTTACCTCCCTTTATGATCTGAGTTCAAATGCCGCCGAGGTTATCTTTGCCTTTCATCCTTACGGGGTCGATAAAATAAAGTACCAGTAATGCACTGGGTAAATGCTGGCCTTGTGCCAAAAGTAGAAACAATTATTATAGTTATAGTCCTACGATATGGTGCTAATTCTATTGTTCCTATTATGGCGCCTTCTACAGCTGCTGTTATCGCTGCTATGGTTTCTAACCTGGTAACCAGCTCCACTACTAGTGCTGCGGTTAGTCTCTATGGTGTTGCTATTGTAGACGTTATTGCTAATACTGTGATTACTGTCCTGGTTTCTATTACTGCTACTATTATGGCCAACGGAGTTGTTAAGGTTATCAGGGTAGCCAGATTCACTAATGTTGGTATTACGGGTTGGCTTTACTGTAGTGAGCTTATTGTGGTTACTAAGTGCTATGAGGTCGGCTAAATTAGGTGTAGTAAAGTAAGATATTTTGACGTTACACTTGTTGAGGATCTCATGGTACCTATGGTTAGGCGGGAAGTTCCTCTCTAAGGCGTCGAAGAAGATTCTAGGTATGTTAGAGGCTATACTCCTAGAGTAGGGGGGAAGGAACCACATAACATTACGTCGGCGTTTTCGTGCCGCCGTTGGGCCGGTGTGGTCGTTTATACCTGTCAGTTTGTTGGCACTTCACTGGCACTTTTCCTCGACAATTTTAATTTTCAGTGTTAAGACAATGAATAACAAAATTGAGTTTAGAAATATTCTCACTATTTAAACCAAAATAATGAAAGTTCAATTCTCTACTTATAGCGTCTGTTAAAACGAAGTTTAGTTTATAAGTAAAACATAGATAACTGAAATCCCAATGGTTATTTGCTCATGAATCCAGTTGGTATGTGTTCATTCAGCAAGTATATAATACAGTAGAATCATGGGACAACGAAACAATTAAACCTAAAGGAGTTTATTATATCAAGGTCATACACAAATTATTGTTTGATCCAGACACTATCTCCTGCCTTTAAAAATTGTAATAAAAATACATTAATGCATCATTGATGATATATTAAGACAGTTAAGATCTGTCATGCGTAATGCTCATTTATAACATTAAAAAAAACCTTTTACTCCAAAGTGGCTTTCAAATAATTAAGCAGCAAGAATGTGACTTGTGAAATCCAAACGTACTATTTGTTGAAGAGACGTGCTAATGAATATGATGAAATCAATGATAATGATGATGATAATAATGATGATTATTTTAATACTACTAATATTAATGGTATATAATTTAGGCACAAGATCAGCAATTGTTAAGAGAGACAGTCATATCTATTGCATATGCCCCAATACTTGTAAAGATGAAAGGCAAAGCAGATCTCCGCTAGATGTAAACTTAGAGTGTAAAATAAAAAAAAAAACAAAAAAAAAACGGAATAAATGCAGGGAAGCATTTTGTTCGGTGCTCTGACAATAATTGATTTTCTGTTCGTTCGTTTGCAGCATCAGGACTAGTTGATTCACGCGAATGTTTCCAATATATTCCCGGTTATATTAGAGAGAAGTAGAATGTTGAATACCACCGAGATGGAGATGTTTCTGCTGAAATCTACATGTCAGATGAGACCATCGATACAGAGGGAGCTGATCATCTCTCAAATATATAACATCCGACATGAAATAAAATCATTTTGAAGATAAATTTCCTTATCTCATAATGTATTAACACGTGACAGCTATAGATACGATACACTGCAACTAGCGGCAACATTTAGCCTATCACCCCGTCCTTGGTAGAACAAAAACCTGTTGAAGAACTGAATCCTCTATTCGATCATAATACCACGAGCTTGCCAGTCACGTAAGTCTGATATTTGATTTCAGATTCAAAGAAACACTTTAAACGTATAATCGTTTGATTTGTCCAGGTGTATTTTTCTCAACCTGTTAGTTCTATCGTTACTTTGGTATATTATTGTGTTAGATTTTGCCTACCACAATGTTCGATTTGTCAAGCTATTTAAACGTATGTTATTACTCTAAGGACCTACCTTATCGAGTGCTTTGCTAACTCATCATTTCATATAAGTAGGCCGAATTTGCTTGCAAACCGCCAGAGATTCGATTTTACTAAATTTCCAATCATATATATATATATATATATATGGATGTATATATAATGTATTTTGCAATACACTTTATGCTTAATTAAAAGCATTTTGAAGACCGTAAGCTATTGTTTTAAAGTAGTGACAAATTCACTCACTTTGATCTCAGCAAACAGGGGAGATAAGCCAACAAGTCTTGTTTCGCTTTGGTTGAAGCTTATCAAGGCCAACTACCCCACCTGTTTACTGAGATCATTGATATTATATTCTTATAGAAATCTAGTAAATAATCAGGAGCTGATTATGCAGAGCGGTTGTTGGTCAGGCAGAAATTAAAAATTAGAATTGGAGCTCTGAAATAGCAATATATATATGGATGTATATATAATGTATTTTGCAATACACTTTTTGCTTAATTAAAAGCATTTTGAAGACCGTAAGCTATTGTTTTAAAGTAGTGACAAATTCACTCACTTTGATCTCAGCAAACAGGGGAGATAAGCCGACAAGTCTTGTTTCGCTTTGGTTGAAGCTTATCAAGGCCAACTACCCCACCTGTTTACTGAGATCATTGATGTTATATTCTTATAGAAATCTAGTAAATAATCAGGAGCTGATTATGCAGAGCGGTTGTTGGTCAGGCAGAAATTAAAAATTAGAATTGGAGCTCTGAATTAGCAATATATATATGGATGTATATATAACGTATTTTGCAATACACTTTATGCTTAATTAAAAGCATTTTGAAGACCGTAAGCTATTGTTTTAAAGTAGTGACAAATTCACTCACTTTGATCTCAGCAAACAGTGAGTGAATTTGTCACTACTTTAAAACAATAGCTTATGGTCTTCAAAATGCTTTTAATTAAGCAAAAAGTGTATTGCAAAATACATTATATATACATCCATATATATATTGCTATTTCAGAGCTCCAATTCTAATTTTTAATTTCTGCCTGACCAACAACCGCTCTGCATAATCAGCTCCTGATTATTTACTAGATTTCTATAAGAATATAACATCAATTATCTCAGTAAACAGGTGGGGTAGTTGGCCTTGATAAGCTTCAACCAAAGCGAAACAAGACTTGTCGGCTTATCTCCCCTGTTTGCTGAGATCAAAGTGAGTGAATTTGTCACTACTTTAAAACAATAGCTTACGGTCTTCAAAATGCTTTTAATTAAGCATAAAGTGTATTGCAAAATACATTATATATACATCCATATATATATTGCTATTTCAGAGCTCCAATTCTAATTTTTATATATATATATATATATATATATATAGACTTTTTTAATGTTTTATGATAAAAAAAGTATTTTGTGGTTATGAAAACAGAACAGAAAGTGAAAGGCAAATGCTCTAGGGTCACAGAAGAATGGGAGGAGGAAGGTGATGGGCTCTAGGCCTACGGCGCGTCGGTGTTGGGACTGCGCCCCGCGGACAAGGCCGCAAAAGCATTTCCGCTGCAGCAGCCATCCCATCATGGGGCTTCTTTCTCAGACGTGCTGCTGGCGTTCAGACCTTGCGGAGGAGCTGGGAAGTACGAGATCTCGACGGCGACCGGTATTTGTTTGTCATCTTTACTTTAGCATTGCGGGCCGCAGTACCGGGGCTTGTGGCCGAAGCGACTAACCTGGAAGTGGAGAATGTGTCACAATATGTGGCGTCGTAGATGAGGGATCTACCTCCTTCGAATGGGAAGAGGATAATTCCATCAGAGCGCTTGCCGTCTCCACCACCGAGAGCTGCTGGCTCCAGTTGTGATGGGAAACCAGCTGCGTCCAGCAACCTTCTCAATATGACATTGAGAGCGGCATGTTGGAGGAACCGGCCTACGCTCTGGCGCAACAGAGTGGGTGCAGGCATTTATATGGCTCAAATACGTGGAGGCCGAGGCGTTGGGCCACTCTGAAGCGAGTACAATTGTCATCAAGAAGGATACCGGTTGATGAAGGCACCGAATTGTGAAACGCCTCGCTGTTTGGCTGAGAAGAGGATCGGAGGTAGGCGAGGCGATGTTGATCCAAGCCAGACTCGAGGCGCCTGAAGGATTTGATGTCGTCCCGTTTCTGCTGGATATTTGTATGCTGGGGGATAGAGAGGCCTTTAAGTGTCTAGACATCCTGAGCCTTTTCGAACTGTAGGGTAACATCAGTTTCGCTGACGAGAGCGTGACTGGAGAGCCGAATCCGAAGCGGATCGGAGGACGAGGCCACCGAACCTCACTGGGAGCTTCACTTGATGCCAGACAGCGTTGTCGATATATATTATATGTTTATATATATATATTTCACGGCAGAGCTGGTCTTCTAGAGAACGGGTCAAAGGTGGTGGATAGCCATACGGCCACCAGATATGATGGCTAGTTGCTTTGTAAGCGGGCACCTGCCAGACGAATAAGAAACCCCAGCCCAACAGCGGTAAATTAGTAGAGGAGACGGAGCAATGAGTGACACTTGTTATTCCCAAGACAACTCTCAGAACCCAGTGACGTAGCTATGATGAGGCGATTAAAGACCGCCTCTAAATGATCCTAGTCTCCATGGGTTTGACAAGGTACCCGTCTGGTGACTGTCATGAATAAGTCTACTGAAACTGCAACTGTAATATGGTGAGGAAAACCAAAAAGAACCATACTGCATCGTCCTTCGCGTGGGTTAACAAGAAAAGCGGTCTGCCTTAGGAAGAGATACCTGTTGGAAAAGTTTATTGCAGGCTCCATTTCACGTCGCAAAAACATGCGATTGGCCTTCGACTTGACCTGGGAGATGTGGGATGGACGCACACAGATTACGTATCCCGCGACACCAAGGAGTAAAATGGAGTAAATCAGGAGAACCATGAGAACTTGGGACATCACAAACCTTACAGGTCAGGCACAGGAACTATTGCTAAAGACTAGATATAGTCGGGGTCTCCTCCACAAAGTTCGGAGGTTCTGATACTGTAAAATTGGAGGGAGGATGGAAACTCTACTATTCCGGTGTGACAACAGAAATGACTGCGTAGGTGGGAGTGGGGATACTCACCGGCCCCCGGCTCTCGGAATGTGTTATTGGCTGGATACCATTAGGAGGGAGGATTTTCTTCTTAAAGATTAGGCTGAAAGATAGGTATCTGGGTTGAGCAAACAATGAGTCCGAATATTGATCCTTCCTTGAGGAAGTGACTGAAGCGTTAGATGTAGTTAAAAGTGAGTCATATATCCTTATGGGAGATTTCAATAGGTATGTTGGCACTGGCCACATGACATGGAAATGAGTGACTGGGAGGGATGGCAATCCCGATGAAAATACGAATAGAGAGGGCCTTACTAGACTTCTGTTCTAGCAATGGACTCTCTATTACGAACACCTTCTTCCAGCACAGAGATATCCATGCATATACATAGTATAAGGGGATATTATGCCCCCAAGAAGGCGTCTGTGGTTCTTCTCTCTTCAGAGAGGCGCTTCCTAACGAGGTAGAGAGAATACTTTGCTAATCTGTTTAACCCAATCATAACAGCATTTTCTGATTTACACGAGGGGCATTTGGGAGTGGTGACTAATCTCACAGAGGCCGAGGTCAGAACAGAAATTAAAGAGCTACATTGTGGAAAGGTCGCTGAGGAAGATGAAAGCCTTAAATAGAGAAGGTATTCTCTGGCTGTTTCGTGTGTGCTGGATGACCTGGATCTCCGGAAAAGCACATAGGCAATAACAATGGGGAGTGATAATCCCAATTTTCAAAAAGCGAGACAAGGGAAATTGTTCCAATTATAGAGGAATCTCTTTGTCAAGCCTCCCCGGTAAAGTCCATGCTAAGTATCTGGAAAAGAGATGCAGCACAGCCGACGAAATATTCACACAGTCGACGTCGAAAAGGCATATGATCGCGTTCCTCGGGATCTGCTGTGGAAGGTTGTGCAGGAGTATGGATCTTCTTGCTGCCCTAATATCACTATACGAATTCGCGAGTATTTGTGTTCGGATAAATGGTGCTAAGTTAATACTATTCAATGTATGAGTCGAACTTCACCACAGATGCGCACTGTCAGCTCTTATGACTGTCCGGTGTAAAATCAGTCGGCTGCAGACGAGATGGTATTCTTAACTCAACTGAAGGGGATCTCCGTCTTACATTTGATAGGTTTGATGCCGAGTGCTGCATGGCTGGAATGAAAATCAGTGCTAGAAAGAAGTCTGCGTAGTGCACTCTACATATGAATGGAGTTCCACTGAAACAGGTAGAAAAGGTCAAGTATCTTGGTGTCGTCTTCACGAGTGAGAAAAGGCATGAGGCTAAGTTATGTGCAATAATTGCAGGAGCTGCTGCAGTGGTGCGCCACCTTCAGTATTCAGGAATCAATAGCGAGGTAGGCGTAACAACCAAACTCGCTCTCTTCAATTCGGTATTCGTGCCAACCCTTACCTATGGTCATGAATTTTGGGTAATGCCAGAAAGAATTCAATCGCGAATACAAGCGACCAAAATGGGATTTCCCCGAAGGATCTTTGGAATAACGAAACTAGATTCCAGGCTTTGCTAGGAGATCAGAGCGTCATTCCAGGTAAAACTGCTACTCATCCGAATTGGGAGATCACAGCTTCGATACTATGGGCAGATTATAAAGGCGATAGCAATCGGCAGGAGACTCGGGGGTCGACCACAAGTAAGATACTTGTATAAAATCTGTGAGCTTGGCTGATCTCGGTTGGGGATCCAGTTAGATCAGTTGGAAACGAGTGCTTCTGAAAGGGTTTGCTGGAAAAAGTGTTTGAGGACACTGTCCCCACGACCCACTAAGGAATAACTGACAGAATAATAATAATAATAATGGTTTCTTTATTGGCCACAAGGGCTAACATGAAGAAAAATATTACAGACAGCACAGAATGGTACAGGACGATATAAAGTGCGTTTTGGCCGCGTAAAAAAGGTTACAAGAAAATAGAAATATCAAAAACATTCAACAACAAAAAATCCACAATAGGGGGGAAATTCCGAGGGTCACTCATGGCGAAAACCACACAAAAGACCACGGCCACCCTGTCCACCAGGGCAAGCCCCCTCTCTCAATTTTTCCATCTCTCAAACTACAGACGTATATTCAGAGCGGTCCCGTTCACTCGGACCATTCACGCTACATTCACCCGCCTTTCAAGAAACTTGCTAGAAGGCAGCACTTGCCTCTCCACTCTGATTTTCCTCTTCAAGTGAAACTTGAAAAAGTTAATTAGGGATTCGCCGAAGAGGAAAGTGTCTGTCTTTAACCCTTTCAACCTTGTCCATCACACAATCTCTTTCGCCATGGCCACCAGGCAGATAAAAACCGCCTGCCCTTCCTCCTCGAAGGAAGACGGTAAGACCATCTGCACAATGGACTCAGTCGATAACCGGATCAGTCCCACACGCGACAGCAACTGTTCGACATATCTCCACAAGTCAGCAATGCTCGGTCACTGAACGAGTGCGTTTACGACGGTTTCGTCGATCTGCGCGCATCTCGGACAGTCTCGGCTGACGGCACTTGCGTGCCTGTAGAGCTTATCTCGAACGGGCAACGCTCCCCGGTAGCACTGCCAGGTCAGGGATTTTTGGAAGTTATCCATAGGCCCTGGGAAAAAAGTTCTCAGGAAGAGAGCAAACAGCTGATCTTCCGCGACGCACAGGATCTCTCCGAGAACGTCGTCGCCCTTCCCCTCCACTAGTCCTCTATAGAACGCCGAGGTGGATGTTCCACCGATACTGGTGCCCAGCTGGCAGAGGGCAGTGAGCGCCTGGAGACATTCGAGTTTCCAAGCGCTATCCCTCGGTCTTTTTCTGACCCAGTACTGCAGCTCCGTCAAGGAAACGAGCTGTGGGAGAACGTCCCTGGCGAACGGCGACCGCACCTGTTCACCGTCAAGGAAGCACCAGAGATGTCGCAGCCTCAGCGCATGTTTGCGCATCATCAGCCATGGCATGCCCAGTCCTCCACACAACGGATGTTGATAGCAGATGGATTGTCAGACCATGGGAGCACATCCCTTCCAAAAAAAGAGGAAGGGGAGGCGATCCATTTTGGTGAGAGTTGGGCCGGGGCAAGAGACGACGGTGAGGCGGCAGCAGATGACAGATGCGATGTACGCATTCGCCACCTCCGCCCGACCTTTCAGGGACAGCTTGCTCTCGGCCCATTTCTGGGTGAGGGAGGCCAACTTGCTGGTCACATCGCTCCAGTTTTTCTCCATCTGGAGGTCCGGTCCGAACGAGACCCCGAGCAATTTAACCGTCCCGTTCGCCCAAAGCCCCACGACGCTGTCGGACGGCATGGACTTGCCTATCCAGGTGCCGAGCTGCAAGCCCAACGACTTTTCCTGGTTTACCTTTGCTCTTGTCATCGCTTCGCATTCCTTGAGAGCGGTGCCGAGCATCTGGACGTGTCTGGGTCCCGACTCGGATTTCCCGCATCCTAGTTCGCGTGGGGCGCCCCTCATCGCCTCCAGTTTGTGCAGTAACGGCTCGAGAGCCAATACGTACAAGAAGGACGAGAGGGGACAACCCTGGCGGACCGAGCGCATGATGCTGAACGTCTGCGACAGGTGACTATTCACCCTCACAAATGAGCAGATGTCGCTGTACATCGCAGCGATCCAACCACTGAAAACGTGCCCGAAACTAGCTGCCTCGAGGACCACCGCCAGGTACCGATGGTCGACCCTATCGAATTCTTTGACCCATGCCAATTTCCTAACCACCCTCTCTATGATGTATCGCATGAGGTAGCGGTTGCCGTGGATGGATCTGTAGGAATGTTACATGTCTGCGCCTGTCCCACCAGACCCTTGACGACAAGCGCCAACCTCGTTGCTAACACCTTGGACAAAATCATGAACTCTGCGTTTAGCAGGGTTATGGGCCTGAAATTATCGATAACATCCCCCTTGTCCGGGTCTTTTCTCAGCAGCTCCAGCGCTCCTCGCCTCACAAAACTGGGAATGCTCCCGTTCTGCCGTCAGTTGCAGTAGACGTCTGCCAAGAGGTCACCGAACAAGTCTGGCATAAATGCATAAAGCTCGTAGGGCAGACCATCCAAACCTGTCGATTTACCCCTCGTGCAGTTAGCCATCGCTTCCCGTATTTAACCGGCTGTTATTGGTTTTCCACAACACTGTGCTGGGGTCGTCGAGAGCTGAGGCTGTCCGTCGAGGTATGCACTGAAGTCCATGCCGCGTTTCGGCCCGCCGCTGGTCCCGAACAGTTCAGCAAAGTGCTGCTGAAAATCTTCACACATCTGCTTGGGTTCGAGCAACACGCACTCGTTTTGATCAGACAAAGACCAAGTTGTGGCTTTGTTGCCACGTGTCGCCTCTTCCACCCGGGCCCATTGGACGGCTTTTGTCCCCTTGTGTTTCAGAGCACGTGCTCCAGCTCTGACAACGCAGCCTTCGTGTTTTGCGTTGAAGAATTGGTCGAGTGCCAATCCCGCCACAAGCACGACGGTTGCGATGCCTGTCCTAAACGCGACTTCTAGCTTTCTGACTATCTCTCCCTCTTCTCTATTTTCCTCTAACTCTAGTCCTTTGCTAAACCTAATCGACTCTACTTTAATTGCCCTTTTCAGGGCGAACCACCACCCGTTGTTGACGACCGCCCCCGCCAACGCCCGCTTAACTAATACGCCAATCCGGTCCCTGTAGGCCTTGCGTAGCGGGAAAGACGCGTTCAGCTTCCAGCAACCGGGCCCTCGCCCACGAAGTCCGTCTATGTCGATCTCACAGAACACAAATTTGTGGTCTGTGTAGTCGACTATTTTAAATTGTGAACAACTTATACTAGCCTTATCTAGTTCTTTGCAGAATACCCTATCGAGATACGATCTGGATGACCCGATGCGGTTTGTACATGTCCACATTGGCACATTCCGGTGATCCAGTCGATACCTGTCAGACAGTTCAAAATGTCTGAGCAGGTTGGTGAGGCTCTTGCATCCTCCTCCCCTATCCACTAGCCCCACACAATCCCAGCGTGCATCCAAGATACCGTTCCAGTCTCCCACTAACACTAAAGAGCGAGACGTTCCAAAAAAGGTCTCTAGACGTCTGAAGAAATCTGGCCGTCCTGCCCCTGTTGGGCCGTAGACGGCTACTAGCCTGAAAGCATTGCCTTCGCTGCCGGTCACGTCCAGCACCACCAACTTACCTTCTGGGTATAGGAAGATGGCCCGTATGGCGAGATCCAAGCCTCTCCGAAAAAGGACGGCAACCCCTCCCCCCGATCCTGGACGGCTGGGAGATACGTATACATCGTAGCCGCCGAAGATCGGTGCGAAGGTTTGTGCTTCGGAGATTCTGGTCTCGCTGATGGCCACCACATCTATCTTTAGTGACCTGAGATCGTTGAGCAGTTGACCCTACTTCCAAGATCACCCCAGGCCACGTGCATTTATACTGCCTATTATGAGTACGGCCATGTTGAAAAGGAGTGGAAAAAGATCGGAAAGACCACTTACCTCACTTCTTGTGGAGGAAGGATGGTCTCCCCATCCTCTTCACTGCTTGTGGCCTCCTCCGGAAGGATGTGCTTATAAATCCTCCTGGAGAGTGTTTTGGAAGTCTCCAATGTCCTTGGGGAATTTTTGTTTTAGTGTCGTGTACGTTTTCTGTGTGATGCGAGTGATTTTTATGTGTGGATGTGGTGTGAACTTTTGGGGTGTTGTGTAGTCTTTTTCTGTGATGCTGGTGTTGTGTTGGATGTAGTGTAATAATTGGTTGTTGTTCAAATTTAATGCTGTGTAGTGTGTATCGTTTTGGTTGTTTTGTTTTGTTTGCGTTTGTTGTGGGTTTGTTTCTGTTTCGCTTTTTGGTGATTTTTGTGGTGTTGGTGATGGTGGTTGTGTGGGTAATGATGGTGATGGTGTTGGTGTTTGTGATAATGGGGCTGGTGATGCTGGTATGGATGGTGGCATATCTGTCCTAACTTTTTTGTTTGTTTGCTTATTTGTTCCCCCCTGCATTTTGTTTTTGGAGGGCGAAGGAAGGGGATTTTTTCTTTTTTGGGGCCTTTATCTTTTTTTCTTTTTTCCTGATACAGTTTCCCACTCCTCGTCGTCACAATCGGTCTCCAGTTTTGATAGGTCGGGGAGTGGAAAATCCTCTACAGGCATTGGTTTTGGTTGTGGCGTGTTGGATGGTGGAGGCGTTGGTGCTAATTCTGGCGGAGTGGGTGGTGGTGGTGGTGTTGGTTTTGCTGGGGTTGTTGCCGCTACAGCTGCTTCTATTGTTGCTGCTACAGTTGTTGCTGCCATTTCTGCTGCTGGTGGTTTTGATAGTTGAGGCACTGGGGTAGGTAGGAGAAGTGGCCTCAACTTTTTAGCCTGAGGGCAGAATTGTGTCTGAGGAAATCTACCATCACCTCCACACAAACAACTTGTTACCGGACGATCAAAAAGGATGCCGAAAGAATTCTCGTGGTACAAAAAAACAGCTACTTATTGATAAAATGGTAATGAGGAATTGCAAGAGGAAGCGCACTGGTCTTGCCATGAGATGGATAGACTACAAAAAGGCATTCGACATGATACCTCATTCTTGGATAACCAAAAGCCTAGAGTCCTTCAAGGTGGCAGATAACATCAGACAGTTGTTGAGCAAAAGCATGAAGTCCTGGGAAACAGAGTTAACATCGGGTGGAGAATCCTTGGGAGGCGTGAAGATCAAGAGAGGTATCTTCCAGGGAGATAGTTTGTCCCTTCTGTTGTTTGTCCTTGCCTTGATGCTCCTGACCATTATACTTCGAAACGTGAGATCAGGATACAAGTTGGGAAAGGGAGAGTTTACCATCAACCACATCCTCTTCATGGACGATCTTAAACTCTCTGGGAAGAGTGAGAAGGAGTTGGATGTACTTGTTGACACTGTCCGTATTTTTAGCAGTGATGCAATTTTTAGTATGCAATTTGGTATTAATAAGTGTGGAGTACTAGTGATGAAGAGGGGTAAATTGAGCAGAAGCAACGGAATCCAGGTACCAACAGGTGAGATGATAAAGAAAATTGACACTGAAGAAGGATACAAATATTTAGGTGTTCTGGAGGCAGATGACATCAAGAACAAAAAAATGAAGGAATTGATAAGATCTGAGTACATTAGGAGAGTAAGGAGCGTATTAAAATCATGTCTAAATAGTAGGAATGTCATAAGTGCAGTGAATTCCCGTGCTGTGTCTATTATTAGGTACAGTGCGGGATTTCTAAAATGGAATGTTGCTGAATAAAAAGAAATGGATAGGAAGACTAGGAAGCTATTGACTATCTACAATATGTTCCACAAGAGGAGTGATGTCGATCGACTCTACTTAAAGAGATCTGAAGGTGGAAGAGGTCTTATCAGCATAGAGGACTGTGTTCAGATGGAGAAAACAATCTGCACAAATACGTGACCGACAGTAGGGAGCCAGTGCTCAGAATTGTACTGAAGGAGAGGACAATAGACCAGGACATGTCCAAGGAGGAAATAACAACAAGGAGGAAGAGCAACCTTCATGAAAAATCCCTTCATAGTACACTCTTTGAGAAAACTGAATTTAGAGATCCACAGACATGGAACTGGTTAAAAAAGAGGAGACCTTAAAAGGCTACAGAAGGAATGCTAATGGCTGCGCAAGAGCAGGCACTCAAAACGAAGTGGGTGAAACATCATATTTACAAGGAAGAGGCTAGCCCACTGTGCAGGATCTGTGGAGAGAGAGAGAGGAGACTGTGGCTCACATTGTATCCGAGTGTAAACATCTAGCCCAGACTCTCTATAAAGGCTGGAGACATGATGTGATGGGCAGGGTGTTCCACTGGCACCTATGCAAAGTAAACAATTTACCACATTCTGAGAAGTGGTATGAGCATAAGCCAGAGTCGGTGATATAAAACGATCAGGTGGAGGTGCTATGGGATTTTAGGATACAGAGGGACAAGAAACTAGAACACAATAAGCCTGACCTGGTGGTTTTGGACAAGGAAATATGATCGTGCCTGATTGTGGATGTGGCCTGCCCATTCGACACGAGAGTGCAAGAGAAGGAGAGGGAGAAAATTAACCGATACCAGGACTTAAAGTGGGAGGTAAAAAGGATTTGAAACTGCCATGAGGTCAAAGTGGTCCCGATTGTCATAGGCGCAGTAGGTACTATCTCAAAGAGTTTCCAAGGATGGTTAAAGAAAATTGGTCCCGCCCCGCTTTTTGGAACACTTCAAAAGGCATGCTTGCTGGGAACAGCAAGAACCCTCCGATACGTCCTGAATATGTGAGGCTGCAGGTAGCGGCTGGATATTCATTTCAACAAACTTTCCAGTTAAATAACATCAACGACTGAGACTCAAACAATAACTATATTAATAATAATAGTAATAGGTCCCGAATGAAACAGTTCTAATCCTGTAGAAGCCATTTCTATATATTAAATATTTACACTCAGCTATGTATTGAGTACCTTACTTACTGTGGATACTCCTATTGAACTCGGGCAATAACCATATATATATATATATATATATATATATATATATATATATATATATATATATATATATATATATATATATATATATATATATATATATATATATATAAATATATATATATATATATATATATATATATATATATATATATATATATATATATATATATTTATATATATATATATATATATATTTATATATATATATATATATATATATATATATATATATATATATATATATATATATATATATATATAAATACATATATATATATATATATATATATATATATATATATACTTCCGAGATACAAAAATATGACACATCATTTCAGCTGGATCCGTTGCCGACTGTTATTGTCGATAGCCAAACTTACCATTAGAAATACGAAATCCAACATCAATTAAAACAGAATTGTCAACCAATATAAGCTTACTACTTATAAAGTAATAAAGTATTACTAAAGCAAAACATATTTTCGATAGGAAATCTGAGATAATGTATTTTTGTCTTTACACATTAATATCAGGTGAGTAAGCCACGAAATGTTGCAGAGGGCAAAACATGTTTCTGAGAGAAACTTCGACAGATATAGGAATGTCAGGTTAACTTAGTGCAATGGATAATATTCTTAAATTTCGGTTGGTTTATAGTAGAAGAAAAACGTGCCCACGCAGGGTCCTAAGCTCACGTAACTTTCACTTGAGTAAATAACCGGGTCAGTAAAATGCCGAGTTGTTTATGCTCGTTGAGGCTAACAGTTTCGGTTTACCAGCACCAATTTGCAGAACAAGTCTTTCTTTAGAAAAAGTATACTGAAATAATTCTATCCTATCTATCAATCTCCACCATCTCTCTCGCTTTTCACACACACACACACACACACACACACACACACACACACATACACACACACACACACACACACACATGCACACACACACACACACACACACACACACACACACACACACACACACACACACACACACACACACACACACACACACACACACACATCCTCCTCTTTCTTCCCGTTTGACCTGTGAGTAACTCTTTTCTCTCACATTCTCGGCCAAGCTGGTCAGAATTTTTTCTCTCTCGTCTACGATTTCACAGAACTTATGTTTACCGAATTCGCAGACCAGACCCCTTCTTCCTCCCGTTAGACCTGTGCGAAATTCCTTCCTTGCTCACATTTCAACCAGGTTTGATGGTCTTTATTCTCTCGTTCACGATTTCACCGAACTTAAATTCATAGAAATCTGGGACTTGTCTCCCTCTTCCTCACTTTCTGTTGCCTCACCATTTTGTTTGTTTACCCTCGCGTCCCCTTTATTTACGTGTCCCAACTACTTTTTTTAGCCGTTTCTCGCACCAACCGGAGGTATATGGTCTTTAAAGCGATGAAATGCCTAGGGTAGTTGGAAGATCACTGATGAAGGACAAACTTTTTTCATATGTAACCCATTTGCAACTCCACAGCGCCCTTATTATCATATATATATATATATACATACATATATATTAATAAAAGTAATTCCAACTTTGTCTGATTTACTGGTTTTATTTACAATCCTTTAAAATTATAATGATAATATAATGAAATAGTGTGGTAGAATATTAAATGTTAAATGTTAATTGAACAAGTACTTTCATGCTTTCGCAATCTTCAGGTTCATATTCAGTGGTGACAGTCAAGTTTGCAATATATATATTTATATTTATTTATATATGGCTCTGTGTGCGCGTACGTGTGTGTATGTATATATATATCTGTGTGACGCTGACAGGTGCTAGAATGGATATTCAATGCCTACACGAAACAGTTTTTCTACCTATTTAACGTAACGTGTTCACCTTACTTTCATTCAGGTTAGTATCTTAATGATACCGGCTTAATTGAATCATTGGATGAGTGGGAAAACTATCAAAATATTTTCAGTCCCATCCGATGACTTCGTTTCATTATAATTTAAACTCCCAGAGATAACCTCCATCAAAATTGTATGCTGAACTTTTTACTCTGTTTCTTATAGTTCGATTTTTATAAACTGTCTTCAATTCTTATTCTTTCTTTCTACTTGGAAGCCCTGTTGGAGTACTTCGTGGCTCATTTTTTACTTTTTCAATTTGAAACATTATTGCATGTCTTTGAAATAGCCTGTTCTTGCTTACCTTCTCATCACTGTCATATGACACTGAAAGTGGAGTTTACTACTGTAATGATAACTTCAAAATAAAACAGTCGGCTCGTAATGACATGTTCCGAAAGGCTAATTCCTCGCTGATGAAGCTGCTCTGAAACGATTACGGAATGCTTAATAGCACGCCAGCTCCATATGGACTGTCGTTAGCAGATGAAGTAGCTGAAACTAATACATTAGTTCGGGGCCATATATAGATATATGTTCGATCATGGAATACCACAAACTTACGTGTTACGTAAGTTGGATAGATTATTTCGGATTCATAGAAAGACATCGGACGATGCTGACGATAGCTTATAAGCTTGAAACTAGTACATCGTTCCTGTGTCAGTGTTGAACAAAAGGGCGACAATGGTTGCCTGAACACTGTACGGCGTAATTCGGGCTGTTTGTTTGTTTACAAGCAGACAAACCGAACATTATAATAAATGTTCCATAAACCGATACGTACATATATATATATATATGTGTGCATGTATGTATATATATACATACTACTGTACGTCTGTATACATATATGTATGTACGTATACATACATACTTACATATATATATATATATATATATATATATATATATATATATATATATATATATATATATATATATATATATATATATATATATATATATAAATAACGGGATGAATTAGTTTTGCGAGGTTTTTTATATGAAATCGTGTGTCAAAACAAATATTGTTATACTCGGGGAGGGTCATATTTGCGTAATATTGCCAGAATTAATAACAGAACACACTCACTGTTTGGTTGGTTTTCGCTTTTCGCTTCTGTGTCTTTTATATCGGTAATCAAATTTAGGCGGTCCTCAATGTTGCCATTGACTGACCAACGGTCAAAAATAATAATACAGATACAATATAGACACAAACACATATATATAGTTTATCAAAGTTCTTTCGTTGCACATCTGCAACATCGTCAGTGGTGCTATAGATTCCTTCCGTTGCACTGTATTTCTACGCCATCTTTATTTAGTCTGTTTATATATTTATTTATTTATTTGTTTGTTTGTTTATTTTATTTTGTCTTCTTTGCGCATTCGTTTGCGTGTGTGTATAGTGTTTTGTTTTATGTGTGTTCGTGATTGGGTGATTGTGTATTTGTTAATGTGTTCTATGTTTACTAGTGTGTGTTTATATGTGTTTGTTGTTATTGTGCTTGCGTATGTATTTATTTATTTATTTATTTATCTATTTATTTATACTTCTCTTAGGTCAGTGTTGTTTGTTTGGGTGTTGTTGTTATTCCATTCATTCTTTCTGTTTAGTCTTGGCCTTCTAAGTTCTATTTCACTGGCCTCTCTGATTTGCCTATCTGCTGGGTCATTTCTATGTTTAGATATTATTCTAATTTCTATGTTGTCTATGTTACCGTCGTGTTGTTGTCTGGAATGTTCGTATAGTACTGACCCGTTTTTTCGTCCTTTTAGTTCCCCCCTGTGTTGGTCTATCCTTTCACCTATGCTACGAGCTGTTTCGCCTATGTATGTTGTTGTCATGTTTCTGCAAGTACCCTCTGTACATCTTATGCTATAGACTACGTTTCTAGTTTTACAGTTTATCCGGGGCTTTACCTTACATATGATACACTTCCTATTAGTACAGTGGGTTTTCTTAAAAGGGTAGGTTTTGCTGATCAGGGATCTTATGGTGGTTCCTGGCTTTTCTACCACCTTAATCTTTAAGTGGGTCTTTCTCAGGGCCTTTCTACACTGGTTAGCTAATTTCCCTCCAGGGGTAGCATCCACAAACATGACTCTCTGGTATCTCTGGTTGTCGTATCATGAGGTGGCTTTCCCTATCTTATGTCTAGCCCTATCTAAGCTATTCCAGGATTTGCTCCTGTATAATCGGCAAATTCCTTTCATGTCCAGTTCTATGAGGGTCTTATACTTCTCCATGGCTCCTTCGTATACTCTGACTTTGTCTCTTTGGTTGTAGCCAGAGAACTGCATGCGGTTGATGAAGTGTTGGATGTGTCTTTCCATTTCTGTTGGGTCGCACATGCGGGACACATTCTTCATCACTCGTACCAAATCTGCGATCAGAATATTAAACTTAGCACTACTGGACATTGCTGAGTTTTTGAGTATCAGGTATTTGGAGGCCATGGGTTTAGCATAGTGTGAGTGGAGAATTTGGGCTCTCTCGTCTATAGTGTTAATCCAGAGTTCCGTGTCTAATACAGGTAGCCTATTGTTAGGGTGTTTGGAAGGGTAGTCAATAGTTACAGTTATACTCTGGTGTATGGAATTAGCTATCTGCTGGATGCTTTCCATTGTGCTACGTTCTAAATCAAACTTGTTAGTGCTCTCTAGTGGGGATGTTCTTATAACTATATTGATATCGTCTACGTAACGAGAGTACATGATGAGGTCTATGGAGCTCTCATTAAGGAGATCTTTAAGTCTCCTTTCCCACCATACCATAAAAAGGTTGGCAACATCATCAGCTATGCTGACACCAATGGCTGCTCATTTTGGGTGTAGATCTTCTCGTTGAACTTGAATATGTGGCCCTTTAGGGTAGTTTTGATACTAGCCCCTATTGCATGTGCGACCATTTTTCTTACCTGATCATTGTTTTGGGGGTTCCGTATAGCTTTGGTCCACTCAATCTACCTTCCCATGGGAGTCTTTTTTGCTCGAATCCTTTGTTGCTCGAATCCGAGCAGATGTGTGCGGCTTTTCAACAGCACTTTGTTCAACTGTTCGGGAGCGGTGGAGGGCCGGTCGGAGAATGGACTTCGGTGCATACCTCGAGGGGCAGCCACGGCTCTCGACGATCGCAGCGCAGTGCTGCGAAAAGCCGATAACAGCAGGTGAAATACGGGAAGCGATGTCTGACTGCACGTGGGGTAAATCGCCAGGTTTGGATGGTCAGCCCTACGAGCTTTATGCATACATGCCAGACTTGTTCAGCAACCTCTTTGCAAATGTCTATTGCAACTGGCAGCAGGGCGGGAGTATTCCGAGTTTTTTGAGCCGGGTAGCGGTGACGTTGCTGAGAAAAGACCCGAACAAGGAGGACGTTTTAGACAATTTCAGGCTCATATCCCTGCTAAACGTAGAGTTCAAGATTTCTCCAAGGTGCTAGCAAAGAGATTGGCGGCGCTTGTCGTCGGTGATCTGGTGAGAGAGGCGCAGGCATGCGCCATTCCGGTCAAATCCATCCACGACAACCTCCATCTTATGCGATACATCATAAAGAAGGTGGTTAAGGAACCTGGCACGGGTGGGGCCCTGATCAAATTGGATCATTCTAACGTATATGATAGGGTCGACAATCAGTACCTGGCTACTTACCTCGAGGCGGCCGGCTTCGGGCCCGGTTTTAGGGGCTGCATCGCCTCGATGCAAAGTGACATATGCTTGATTGAGGGTGAAGGTTACCTATCGCAGCCGTTCAGCATTATGCACTCGGTCCGCCAGGGTTGTCCCCTCTTGTGCCTCTTGTATGTACTGGCCCTAGAGCCGTTACTGCACAAATTGGAGACGATGAGGGGGGTTCCACGTGAACAGGGATACGAGAGATCCGTGTGGCCGTCTGCCGACTACGTCGCCTTGATGGTGGCGAGCTGCAATCACGTCCAGCTGCTCGGCTCCGCTCTCAAGGAATACGAAACGGTGACAGGAGCAAAGATAATCCAAGAAAAGTCGGTTGGCTTGCAACTCGGCACCTGGAGAGGGAAGTCCATGCCGACCGACAGCGTGTGTAGCGCTGAACGGAAGAACCGATTAAATTGCCCGGAGTCTGGTTCGGCCAGGACCTCCAGATGGAGGAAAACTGGAGCGAGGTGACGAGCAGGGTGGCCTCATTCACCCAGAAATAGGCCGAGAGGAGCCTATCTCTGAAAGGTTGGGCGTAGGTGGCCAATGCGTACATCGCCTCTGTCATTTGCTACCACTTGACCGTCGTACCTTGCCCCCGCCCAACTCTAACCAAAATAGAGAACCTTCTCACCCGCTTTTTGTGGAAGGGACATGCTCCCATGGTCAGACGATCCATCTGCTGTCAGCACCCGTTGCGTGGAGGACCGGGCATGGTGTGGCTGATGATGCGCAAACATGCGCTCAGGCTGCGACATCTCTGATGCTTCCTTGACGCTGAACAGGTGAGGTCGCCGTTTGCCAGACGCGCTTTTCCTCAGCTCGTCTCCTTCACATAGCTGCAGTCATAGATCAGGAAAAGACCGAGGGATAGCGCTTGGAAGCTGGAATGTCTCCAAGCGCTCACAACCCCCTCCCCTCTAGCAACTGGGCACTAATATCGGTGGAACATCCACCTCGGCGTTCTATATAGGGCTAGTGGAGGGGAAGTGCGACGACGCTCTCAGGGAGACTCTGGGCGTCGAAGAAGATCAGCTGTTCGCCCTCTTCAAGAGAACTCTCAGTCCGGAGCCTATGGAAAATTTCCAGAAATCCCTGGCCTGGCAGTGCTACCGGGGAACGTTGCCGGTTCGGGATACGCTCTACAGGCACGGAGGTGCTGACCGCCTAACCTGTCCGAGATGAGCACAGGTTGACGAAACCGTATTGCATGCATTCGTTCAGTGCTCGAGCATCGCTGACTTTTGGAGCTATGTCGAACAGCTGGTGTCGCGTCTAGGACGATTCCGGTTATCGACTGAGTCCATTGTGCAGATAGCCCCGCCATCCTCCATTAAAGAGGAGGAAGGGCAGGCAGTTTTCATCTGCTTGGTGGTCATGCTGAAAGAGATTGTGTGGTGGACAAGGTTGAAAGTGTTGAAGACGGATACTTTCCCCTCCGGCCAATCTCTGAGTAACTTTTTCAAGTTTCACTTGAAGAGGAAGATTATAGAAACTGGATTCTTATAGAATTCCAGCAGGGGAGTACGTGGGTCTAATGAACGCCAACCAGCGCGAAACAGACTGTCAGCTTCTCTCCCTTCTTTCGCCGAAAAGGAGTAAGTGACATAGTCACTACTTTAAAACTGATAGCCTATCGTCTTCTAAATGTTTTTAATTAAACATACGGTATATTGTCAAATATAATATATATATATATATATATATATTAATATATATTTTAAAATATATATATATATATATTTATTAAAATAAATATTTGCTCTACGGTTCTTATATATTTGATATATATTTATCCTTATCGAGCCCTCTTTGGATTTTAGTCTTCAAATTTATTATTATTATTATTATTATATATATATATATATATATATATATATATATATATATATATATATATATATATATATATATATATATATATATATATATAAGTTCTGGTGTATCAAATTAACACCATTGAACAACCTTGAATCATAGACAACCTATGTATTTCTAGGGGTACCTAGTATCCCTGGACATATTAACTTCTACCTTTTTTCTCCGTCCGTTGAGAACAAATCTGTTGCTCTACTTGGCTGCTATTTTTTTAGTAGTAATTGTAGACAGCAAGTCTTTGATTTTCCCGCTTTTACTTCGGTCCAGTTTACATACGGGTCAATTTTACGACCTTTCAGACCTTTATTAGCTGGCAGGAGGTTGTATATTTTGTCGTTCCTGGGACGTTTAGCCCTAGGAAGGGAAAATGCTTCTCTGATGAGCTTTAGTTTTCCATCATAAATCCATCGGATTTATGAGGTTTTACAAAGCGAAACTGATCAGTAAGGGCCACTAGAAGAGGTAAATATTTATATTATATTTTTTAATGTATTTTGAAAAATTGATTGAATTTTACTTGTTCTGCTTATCTTAATATATATATATATATATATATATATATATATATATATATATATATATATATATACCAACCTACCCCCTTCTGTATCTATATATTAATCTGTCTGTATTATTAGCTGTTTACGTATTTTACAACAGGCTCAGACGCGAAACAAGGCGGCTTTGCTTTCCTGTATCTTTCCGTTTATCTAGTCGTCAATCTATCCCTCATTTGGATGTTTAAGAAACACATACACACTCAGATATACCACAAACATCCAAATATAAATATCCAAACATAAAACATAAATATACACACACATGGCCGGACATAAAGATACACGCATGTACCCGTTATCGCATACATCAAACACACTATTCGCAGTCTCTCTTTTCAATGTTAGTTTTACCTTACCACTCATATTCCAACCTATACCCACTTATCTTTCCTAACAATATGTCTGTTTATTGTAGTTTGTGTTGGTCACGAAACTACTGTTTAGCTTCAGGTGTCGTTTTGACAGTAACATTCAGATGAACGCTTATTTAGGGTTTACATTTATTGTTCCCAACAACGTCACCACACAATCTATGGTTCTTCAAAAACTTCCTTTCCTTTCTCCTCACTTTCACCAGGTACTCCTTAAACTTCCTCTCTCGTTCATCCCGGTTTCTGTCTCTATTCCTCTCTCATTTAACCTTTCGTTCACTTTGCGAATTCAATTCCCGTTACATATTGTGTCAAGTCGAGTTACAGTTGATATCAGTAACAACAATAGCATTACGTCAAGTAAACAACTGCAAGAAATACATCTAGTTGCTATGACAACGGCAACGTGACAACGACGACAAACAACATTCATAAGTATTTGGTTGTTGTTGCTTTTACTACTCTACTGTTTTGGTCGGAGTGTATTGTCAGTATCGGTAGAGCATCAGCCTCCATGCCTTGCAGCATTACGTTCTGAGTTCAAATCCCACCGAGGTAAACTTTGTTTTTCATCCTTATGGGTTCCATGAAATAAAGTACCAGTAATGCACTGGGGTAATTGCTGGCCTAGTGTCAAAAGTAGAAACAATTATTTCTAGGGCGGTGAATTGGCAGTATCGGTAGAACGTCAGACGCCATGCATTGAGTTATGACCCTTTGCTTTCTGAGTTCAAATCTCGCCGAGGTTAACTTTACCTTTCTTCATTACGGGGTCGATAAAATAAAGCACAGGGGTCGATTTAATCAACTTTTTCTACCCTCTTCAAATTACTGGCCATGTGCCTAAAGTAAGAAATAATTATTTCTAACAGCTAATAGATCTGTCGGTGAGAATAGACGATATATTTGTATTTGGAAATCCCTCCTCCGAGATGTAGGTGTTTGCAAGAAATGGATTGTTTGGCCTACACTAATGAAAAGTAAAGATGAGATTTTCCAAAACTTAATTCCACAAAGTAAAAATATATATATATATCGCTAACGATTGTTTGGTATAAACACATAAACACACACTTAGTCATACATACATTGTTACATCCACACACATATATGTACTCCCAGGTCTTGAATAATCGTTCCCCACCCGTTTATTAATTTTTCAGATTCTTTTCAACCCCCACCCCCGCTTATTGAATTTTGCTTATCTATCTCCGGCGAAATTTTATTGTAAGTGATTCGTTTTGACAGCAGCTGGAGAATCTAATAATTTTACATTAAAAAAACATTATATATGAGAAAAAGAACATTACAAGAAATCCCATATTTACGAACGTACACTATACAATTCCCGAATAATTGCCCCGTTCATTTCAACCACCCACTTATAAGAATTTCAGACAATGTCCCCCTCCCTCGCTTATTCCACTCCCCTATTATTTGGGACCCTAGAGCAATCAAATAACACCAATATATTTGGGGTTCTCATATGTCATGAACACAGTAAACACTTGTTTAAATGTTCAATGCCACCACCTTCTCATTGGGTGCCTTCAGTGGAGTCCACACAGTTGCAAGCATTTAGAAAAGGTCTCAAATTTCATGATAGCATCCTATCTGCCTTTCACCAGACACGGAGACCCCGTAAAGATCATAGCTACTATCCCTACATCTATGAATAAACAATAATAATAAGAAAAAAAAACATTAGCTACTTTTGTTACTTGGAATTAGTTCATTAATTCTCCAATGAAACTGCAGCCTTTAAACTGTTTTCTACTTCCAATACATTTTTAGGTGTACCAATGACTAGCGTTTTTCTTAGCTTTCATTTCGAAGCAGAAGTGACGAGTAAATAGAAATATAAGGCACACACACACACACACACACACACACACACACACACACACACACACACACACACACACACACACACACACACACACATGCTTATATATATGTACATACATATATAAAAGAAACTGCTGAACAACTCCAAAACAACAAAACTGGGATGTCGGATTTGCGACAACTTAGATGAATATGGATACAGTCTGGCTGGACTACAGGAAATATTTCGATTCTGTTCACCACCCTTGGATGATACAGGCCCTCCGATTGCTAAAGTCCCAGAAATTATTATCAGAGCCATAGAGTAGCTGTCTTCTTCTTGGGTCACTATCCTAATGTTAAAAACAGAGAAGGCGGACTCTATTTCCACTGATGAAATAGAATATCACAGTGGTATATTTCAGGGAGACAGCCTCTCTGTGATATTAATCCTGTCATTAAATCCCTTATCCTTTTTGTTCAAGAAATGTGAAGGATACATCATTGTCTCACGGGAGGACAGAAGTACAAACTTAACCCATAATTTCTTTGTGGATGACTTGAAACTCTATACCCAAAACACGAATGGGATGAAGAAAAATCTTGACCTGTTTTCAACGTTCTGAAAGGATATAGTAATCTAGCAACATTTGTATCGACGGCCTAAATGTTTCACCGATATTTGACGCGGAATGCTACAGATACCTGGAGATAGATGAGAATATATCCTATAATGGTATTTGTAATAAGGAATACGTAACCAGGGAATATTACACCCGATTAAGAAAAGTATGGTCATCTGAACTCTCTGCGCACAATAAAACAGTGGCTCACCAAGTGTTTGATGTGCCTGACCTAACACTAACTTTTGGAATACTCAATTGGACGATAGACGAAATCCAAGCGATTGATGTTAGAACTCGAAAAATACTAAACAACACCGGAAACTTCCACATCAACAGTGACATAGACCGCCTTTACTTGAAACGTAAGCAGGGAGGTAGAGGGCTATCATCAGTTCAGACAGTATTTGAATGCCGCATCATAACCCTCCAACAACATCTACGAACCTCCAAGCGTAGGAGCCCATCTATTGAGCAAATCTCTCTACATGAGGCAGATAAAATTATGAGAGTTGAGAAGGAACTCCTTGAAAGATGTTCCCTGCGTGATAATCAAAGCCTGACACCCAGGGAATTGCCCAGCAATACTGCAGCGAATTCATGGGTGAAAAACTGCATGCTTACCAGCAAAATATCATGCATGGATATGTTGCCAGGTAGCTCCAGAGTGAGAATTGTATAGATAAAAAAAGTAGTCTATCTTGGACCACCAAACGCTATATTGGCTCCCACTTTGAAGGATATGCTTTTACAATCCAAGAACCAAATCGACACCAAATAACTGATTCACAAAAGAGATAGGGCTGCAGGCAAAACACCCAGATGTGACAAGTGCAGACTCTGCAGAATTAACATAGAATATGTCACCCATGTCATAAGCAGATGTCCAAAGATGTCATCGTGATACTATCTACCTATGAGGCATGATGTAGTGGCCAAAACACTGTACAATGCAATCCGTAGAAAAGATAGTCCCGATAATAAACACATTAAAAGCTACGGCAATGTGGAAGACATACACATATATAATATGAAAGGGTACTGGTGGAATGTTCCAGTAAAACCCAAATAAAGTGCAGGCATAACAGACCAGATATAATGATATGGGACAGGGAAAAGAAGGCATGCACAGTAGTGGAAGTTAGCTGCCCAGCAGATGCCAATATAATAGCAAAGATTAGCGAAAAGGAGAATATTTATGCAGAACTAATGAGAAATCTACAGATACTCCAGCCTGACTATACCTTCGGATTTATGCCTATAATTATTGGGGCTCTGGGGTATGTTAGTAACTACCTAATACGAATCCTGAGAAGCTTGGCTTCTCAGAAACAGAAAGAACACGACTAGCTAGAAAATTACAAGTACAATCCACTAATGGAACAGTAAAAATATGTAAAACATTCCAAAAATTCAGCATCACATATCTCCATGTACACATGTACAAATACAAAGCATATGCACATGCACACGCTCAAAACAGGCACTTCCACACACACAATAATATCCATACCTGCACTCGCATGCATGCAAATCTACCAAGTTGGTGTTGTGTAACTTCCAATGAGAGGGTCTTGTATCTATGTTAGAAACCGACTAACTCTCTATTGGTAAACATTTATAAAATTATAAAACCAGAAGAACATACATACATGCATACATTGTAGATGACACACCAATAATCGGAAAATTATTTTAACGCTGAAATGATGTTTTGTTAAGATATTAAAGAGAGAGGAAATTCTTGGAGGAAACCACGCACCAAGGATAGTCAACAATTCTTAATATCTTATTCTCGTGGGGTACCTTGATTTAGACATATATTTTGTAAACAAAAAAAAATTCTTCCTTTTATATATGAAATACCATTTGTCAACGCTGGACTAAACATAACATGGTTGAATGAGAGGAGCTCCATTCACGAGAAAACCAACCTGTTTCCTTTAGAAATTGTTTTAGTTTCCGAGTAGGTGTATAAATCTATACAATATAAATACCTACGCGTATACCCACGTAGATTCAGAAGCTTAGCATCTCATATACATATATACTCTCTTACATTCACGCGAATAACCACATAATCAGACGTAGGCACATACGCACATACACAGCCAATAACAATTTCATCTGGTGGTGTTTCAAACTCATCTATATATAGTCTGTCATAGGAATAGTATTCCAGATTGTTTTGAAGTTTTTCTTCAAAGAAGAATAGAAGATGTTTACCAAAAACAGTTTTTGAATTAAGGATATAATAGATATAATGATTCAATATCCCCAGTGGGAGATTCTGAGAATTATATACAGAATTTTAAAAAATATCTGTCGTATTAATGACACAAATCACTAACATTTCCGAGACTTAGTATGGTAAAAGCTCAGTGGACTCTATTAACAGAAACCACTTCGATATTTGTAGAATTTATGTTCATTTAGTATAATCGTATCATTTCACCTAATGTAGAAGGAAACAATGTAACTATCATGTCTATCAATATACAGAATATTTATTGTAGTTTATCCTGCAAGGGAGTTAAACTTTTATGCAAGGAAATCTAATTTTTTACTCTCACCAGATTTAATTACCAAATGAGATATTTGTGAGAAATGGCTTGGCACATTTAACAATATTAATGCAGTTGGTTTTGATTGTTATAGATTTTGATATTTCAAGTACTCCAGGGGGAAAATAAGAAACTCTATATTACTAAATATATTTTCGAATTAATTTAGTGTCTCTATCGTAGAAATATGGCGCAAACAATTTGCTAGCTGTACTTGAAGATACATGATTACAGTATACAGTGTTACTGCTTTAGAAATGAAAACTTTTGTTCTAGTATAAAATACTTCTCAACATATATTGTCATAACATCAGATTGTGTTATATCTAATGAAATTACTTCATTAAGAAATAAATTCTCCTGTGGCTAACATATTACACATAATCAAATATTAATGATAATTTTCTAATTTAGTCAGTGCGCAGTTGCAATACATTATTTAGATAACAAACAATAAAACCAAAGCACAGAACATCAATAAGCAGACACCCAGCATACTTTAATAGAAATTGTCATACTGTTTTATATTAAAACCAATACATGACCTCAAGAGTGAACTACAGTGTCATAGCAACGTTGTAGTGTAATATAAACATTGATTTCTAATAACAAACACCATACAGTGAAATGTGTTGATGTCTTATAAATCTTTACACATCTCTAAACATATTTACAATTACCAGATTTAACAGAGCAACAGCAGCAGCGTAATATTCGTTTAAAAACTTTCTTTGCTTAACCACCATAAACCATATCGAGATTTCTATTGTATATTCCTTCACCTATATATTTATACAGAGACTCAATCAAAAGTGGCGGACGGACTTACATCTCCTTTACAATGGGTTTATTGTGATATTAGCTTCTAAATATATACAAACATCTATGTCTGTCTCTGTGTGAAGGTATATGTTTTTATGTATGTATATATAGAGGTATGTGTGCTAATGTAGGAGAGATATTATGTATGTGTCTATTTCCTCATCGTCTTCTATCTATCTACCTCTCTTTGTTTCTATTCTTTCTCTCCACACTCACTCATATTCACTCCCACAAAACACTCACATATACAGTGAAGAGAAGCATTTGTATATAATTGGTGGCATAACCATGTTGCTAAGAAGTTCGCTTTGCAAAGATAAATTTCTTGGGTCTTGGTTTGATATCATATAATATATATATATATATATATATATATATATATATATATATATATATATATATATAAATACATAAATACATATATATATATGTATGTGTGTGTGTGGATGTGCATATATATATATATATATATATATATATATATATATATATATAAGGCAACTAAGTAAAGTGGTCAATGCAACAGAGTAAAAATGACTCGGTATTTGTTCTGGTTCACTGCCATCCGAGTTCATAAGCGGCTGAAGTAAACTTTGCCTTTCATCCTTTCGAGATCTATAAATCATCATCATCGTCATTGTTTAACGTTCATTGCCCAAGCTAACATGGGTTAGACAAGTTCTCCCCTTGTGAGAGAAGCCAGATCGAAAGACCCTGTTTTGCTTACACAGGACTGGTTTTGACTTGGTTTCTAAAGCTGGCTCTCCTCCTTAATGCCAACCACATTTCAGTGTGCACTGGGTGCTTTTTGTCGTGATGCCTACACGACGGTAGATCTAGGGGGGGGGGGGGTTAGGACGTAGGTCGGGCAATTACAACGTTAGAAATGTATGGGAGGGAAGTTAGTGCATACTAGATATATAACTCATTCCCTCCATATCTATGAATATCGTATTAGGGTCGGACGCCATGCTTTCCAGCATAGTTACGTCCCTTTATGATCTGAGTTCAAATCCCGCCGAGGTTGACTTTGCCTTTCATCCTTACGGAGTCGATAAAATAAAGTACCAGTAATGCACTGGGTGATTGCTGGCCTTGTACCTAAAATAGAAACAATTATAATTCATTCAGACAAGATTTATTTGCTTGTGTCTGTGTACCTCTGTTGAAGCTTCTGTAGGGCATTACTGTTGTTGTTTAGCTTCAGCTGAAAGCCTATGAACAAGGCCATTCCAATTGTAGCCATGTATTACCAAATGGCGCTAGATTTGACATTCAAGATTGAGGAGACATGGTTGTTTTCGGTAATCTGAGGCCTGGAACGTTTGCAAGGTGAATCCAAATATTGTCACAGAAATGTACAAGACCAGTACAATCTGGTAAGAAATGTTTGATTTAGGTGAGAAAGGAAAAAGAAAACTACAATATATATATATATATATATATATATATATATATATATATATATACAGACATAATAGTAAAAAAGAAAAAAAAACAGCAGTAAATGCCAATGGGATTTTGTCATAGAATAACAGCAAAACATTTATTTACAAAAAAGGAATTTATCGTACCGGTTTCAGCCACGTCGGCTTCTTTATTCAACGGAAGTGTATAATAACATTTATAATGTAGTTAAGTTGTATATTAATAAGAATATGATATGAAATAACATGGGTTACATACATATATATATATAGAAGAGCTCACATTTTTGTTTATCGCTTTCCCCCTTTCTCTCCTTGGTAGTGTTGACTACCACTTCTGCAGTTATAGACTCCACTCTAGCAGCGAAGACACGGATCTTCATATCCTTACGAAGGTTTCGACTTCCACACCAATCTCAAACTGGCACGCCGCTCAGGCTTTGCTTTTCCTCTCAACTACATTATTCTCTGTGTTCCCAATCGTTGCTCCCAGATACAGGAAGTCATCAACAAACTCTACCAGCTTTCCGCCAACATTCATGATCTTCTCTGGTTCCTTAATGTTCTCTACTAGATACTTCATCTTACTCTCATTCACTCTCAACCTCACACTCATCGACACAGTCTACACTTCCTGCATCAACTCCTCTTTTCCTTCACTGTATTTCTCACCGGAACTATGTCGTCAGCAAATTCAGTATCTGATACCTTTTTCGCCTTAACTCTCCTGCTTTGAGCCAGTGCTTCAGTAAAGCCATAGTTCTCGTGTTTCTCCAATGTGATGATAAAAAGGTAGGGAGCCAATGTATCTCTCTGGAGCACTCCAGCCAGTATCTCAAATCCTGGGTATGACATCAAACTGCATCCAGTGGCAAGGCTCCATTTCAGGAGTTCAGGAGCTATGGGGAATGTGGAGTTACAAGGAGGGCCAGTGGATGATGGATCAGATGTCTCTCAGACAAATATAAAGAATACACTTTTGTCCTGCACAAGCGCCATTAAAATAGGCACTCTGAATGTGAGGACTGTTCGGACGCTGGAGAAGAGAGAGGATTTGGGTCATCTGCTCGAGGAGAGTTGTATGCAAATCCTTTCCATCCAAGAACAGAGGATCCTACATGGCGATGAGGAAGAAGTGGCGGAATAGTGTTCTGAACACAAACCCATACAATTATTTCAGTACACTGGGGACTGACCATCGGCTTGTTATGCGTGAGGTCTGGGTGAGCTTAAGAAAAAGTAAGGAAGAGAACAAGCTACAGGAGAGGTACACAGTAGATGTGAGGAACATGTTCAGTGTTCTATGTGGAGAGGCAGAGGGGAGAGAGAGATTAGAGGGACTGAGGAGAGTGTGATGGTAAGGTACAGGTACTTCACCAATGCAGTGACAGAAGCAAGTGAGACCCTGATGTCGAGGATAGAGAAGAAGTGGAAGCACGTCAGCTCTGCAGACCCAAAAGTATGTGCAGCCAGAGAACACCTGAAAGCTGCCACGGACCAATTCCCTGCTGATCCTACAGAGGAGAGGAAGGAGAATGTGGAAGCGATGAAGGAAGAACTCTGTACCGCTTACACTGAGGCCAGCCAGAAGGTGCTGATGGAGAAAGCGGTTGACAGGTCTAGGTGTAAAGAGAGCTGCCGATCATCAACGAGATCACAGGGAGGAAGAGAGGGGGTTCGAGTCACATCCAGGGAACAGGCCCCGAGGATAGGAAGAGGAAATGGCTGGACCACTTTTAGACACTGCTAGGAGAGCCGCCTTCCACAGCCCAGAACACCGGGCAGATCAGACAGCTATTTGAGGAACTGGATATTGAGACAGGATCCTTCGCCAGAGAGGAGCATTAGAGAGCCAAGAAGAAGATCAAGGAAGACAAGGCCCATTCTTCCTCAAACTCTCACATACACACGCACACGCACTCACGTACACCTACACACATACACAAACACCACCTTCAGCCTTCCTCGCTTCGACTCCCCGCCTCCCTCTCCCAACTCCACCCGCCACCACCCTTACTCGCCTCACACCCTTCCACCACTTGTTCATCTAATTGTTTATTCTTATGTTTATTTTTACGTTTATTTTTATTTTTATTTGTTCCCCTCCCCCCTTTTTTCTAAATATATTTCCACACACTCTCTGAACTCTCTTCCTAACCTATTTACCTCTGAAGAAGGGCTTATGCTCTCAAAAGCGTGAACCTAATAAACCTTCATTTGTCTGCCTCTCTGTTTTGTTCCCGTATGTATTTGCACTATATATATATAGTGAAGGCATGTGGCTGAGTGGTTAGAGAATTGGATTCGCAGTCTTGAGGTTGTAAGTTCAATCCCGGACAGGGCGATACGTTATGTCGTTGAGCAAGACACTTTATTTCACGTTGCTCCTTCTACCTGGAGTTGCGACCGATAGATAGTACTAGCAACTGGAAAGACCGACGGAAACATTGTTTCCTCGGTCCGATTTGAGGAAAGTCAATCGATCCTGATATATATATAGTAATAATAATAAATGGGAAGACTAAAATCCAAACTTTATTCTGTTATTTTAATAAATAAATAAATATATATATATATATATAATTTACCTTGGTTTTACATATACTTTTCCCTAATTGTTTTCCCACTAAGTATTCTTTCCCCGTCACTATTTGTTAATTCATGCAATAAAAGATACTATTAACTAAATGTTTGTTTTAATTATCACGTTTATATATATATATATATATATATATATATATATTTTACTTACTTCAATCAAAATGTTAATTACTAATTTCCATTTTCTATTCTTTAGACCAATCGTAATTTCAAATGTTTAAAAATAATATCTCGACTTTAGAATTTAAGTTCATAATATGTTGGCAGGGCTTGGTAAATTCTCCTGTCTGGGAATAAGTATATTTCGTGACTAATCCATGTGATACTAGATAATATTTACTTGCAGTGTATTTAGATTATCGCATTCTCTACTTAGATTTGTATTCTTTATTTCAATCAAAATGTTAAATACTAATTTTTGATGTTTAATCAATGTCCATTGTACCTTTTAAATGAATGTAAACTGATTGGTTTAACATTTAATTCTGCTTCTATAACTCTCGGCAGAATCGAAGGAGTGAGTAGTCTTGATAAATGCTAATGAGCGAGAAACAGAACTGTTGATCACACTCTTTTGCTTTTGCCGATAATAAGTAACTAACATAGTGATTGATTTAAAACTCATAGCGAATGGTCTTCAAAATGAATTTAATTAAACGTACAGTATATTGCCAAATATACTATACATACATTCATATATATATATATATATATATATATATATATATATATATATATATATATATATGAATGTATGTATAGTATATTTGGCAATATACTGTACGTTTGTATATATATAATTAAAAAACGGAGTAAAAGACTCACATTATTCCCTTATAATTTCATTTAATGAGCTCAAGGATTAGATTCCGGACTCTTTTTAAATCAGCATATAGAGAGAAGTACACATAAAGATATGTGTTCAATCATAGGAGATCGAAAACCACCAGACTAGGACGATGATCTGAATCTAGTGGTAAGATGGAGCTATAAGCTTTACAGTTCATTTCACTATTTTCCCATTTATTATGTATTAAAATATGATCAAGTTGACTTCGGACACCATTTGGATATTTAATTGTCTTCAACTTTCCTAGTATTTTCTCATACTTATCTTTCAAACTAATCACATTACATTCGTTTAAAAGATCCAAAAATAATTCTGCATTTCTGTTTTTTTTTTGTTTCGTTTTTTTTTCATGAACGCTAAGCCCTTCTTTGCGTTAAAATCTCTTACGCCAAGAGTTAGGCTATGTTTTGGGACTTCACGTATCAAATCTAAAATTTCATTGTAAATATTTTCAGCAATCTCTAATTCTGCAGTATTTGTAGGACTGTAACAACAGATTATGGATAGCTTTGTATGTTTAAAAGTTGCGACCATTATTCTTGAAATTATAGACTCAATACAAAGCAAATATTTTGTGCTTTTGGACTTAAAATCATACGTACTCCTACAAAGTTAAATTGATTTGAATTAAACACAAATTTCCAGCCTTTCCTTAAATCATAATATTTGATTATGAAATCAATGTGTTAATAACGATGTTCTTACACACACGGAACTTCCTTCTTGTAAGGTTTTGAGAGTGCTATACATTCATTTATTCTCCTAGTGTTATTTAGGGTCCTTAAACAATTTTTTTTTATATATATAAGTTTCTTCCATTTCAGTAGTGATCCAGTAACTAATTTTTCGACTCTCAACTGGTTTTCTATCAGGCGCTTCTTGTTGACCTTCGCGACGAGCGACGCGGTATGGTAAATTATGTGATTGTTCCATCATGATTTGTTTTATATTTGCTAATTTGATATTTAGTTGCAAATGTGCCTCATAATGTTAATGTTACCTCTTCCATCAACACAAGTAAATGGTATTCTCTTTCTTTTGTGACATAGCGTTACTACCTCCCCATCTCATCAGCAATCTAGTAAATTCTGTCTCATAACACTGGTGCTTCTGTTTTCCTTCAAACGTCTTCTTTTTCTCTCTTTCTTCTACTTCATACCGACACTATCATCCTTCCCACCGAAATTTCCCTATTTCCTACCATTCCTCCATCTATATGCATAATCATTACATTGCTTTCCAGCATAGTTACGTCTCTTTACGATCTGAGTTCAAATCCCGCCGAGGTTGACTTTGCCTTTCATCCTTACGGGGTCGATAAAATAAAGTACCAGTAATGCACTGGGTAATTGCTGGCCTTGTGCCTAAAGTAGAAACAATTATTAGATTAATGCTGAGATTGCAAACAAAGTATAAGGCATAGTTTCTTTCAACAACTTACCGATCTCAAATCTCATCGCGATTAACGTCCTATTTATCTTTCATCTTTAGCGAAAATAAATGTTCAGCATGTAGGTGGATCGCTTGGCTCAATTGCCTATGCCCCTTCCCTACAAATATGAAGTTTTGTACAAACGTATGCCTTAATTATAGAAGATGATTTACGGGAGGAAACTGCAGAATTACAAAGATCTTTCTCGACAATTTCATACCAGCCATATTAAGTTTAATTCACAATTCTGTTTTGTTATGCCAATACTAGAAAGCATTTTTGTTACTATTGCCAATCTCGTTGAATTGATATCTCGTATGAAAAATGAATTACATCCAATTTTAATTCTGATTGTTGGCATTAAACTATACAATTACGTCACATAAAATCATTAAAGAAAACATGAATATCACAAATTCTCATCTGCAGTCCTATGAATATCTAAAGTTTTATATCTATAAATAATTCTATTATTTCCTAAATAATCTATCCATTATATTACTATTTATATTGTTTATCGGCTAACGTTTATATATTGTTCTCTATTTGTAGAGTTTTCTTAATATCCATATAGGTCTGAATAATACGTTTTTGTTAATTTGTGATATCCAGAAAAGTGCAATTTGCATTTATGTATTTATTCGATAAATTCTCGTCGGAACGTTGAGCATTGAATACAATATCATTATAACTTTGTGTTTGAATATTTATATGAGATTACAGTTTCCGTTAGTATTGTTTATAAATCAGATTGATCTTGCGAATAAACCTGAACTGTTTTAAAGGATTATGAATGTAGTGTGCTGTTATGTGCTTAATTGTAACCAAACCAACGATGATTTGTTGCAAGAGCTAACCAAAACATTACCGTTCGTGAGCCATACCAATGCTTAAAAGTCATATGGAAATAAATATTCTCAGCTCAAACAAACGTAATTGTACATCCTATTGAAATAAAAGATCTCAGTTTAGTATTATTTCCTCAATTCCTACTATGAATCACACAATTATAAAGAAGAAAAAGGAAACAAACGCTTGCGTCATCCTATGCTTGTCATGTGGGATAGCAAAGCGTGCATATTTCAATGAAACACTGCATTAAGCTGTATTAACTCGGGCAAAACCTTGTACATGATTACAGTTTAGTGAAATGGCATACTCCAAGTAGAAAAGAATCTCCTATGAAATAATAAACTAACTTAATCGCTCTGAAAATATGGCTTTATTTCTCCATTTTATACATCATTATATTTATGCAACGAATGAAAAAAGCTATGTAATATTAGCAGAAGTAAATAATTAATACACACGACTTACACCAAATATTGATATGATAAGCAGTGGTTACAGTGAATCATGTGAGATTCTCTTTAAATCCTTTTCTTTTTATTTTTGTCTTTCTAGTTTTCTCGAGAGAAATGTTGCGAATATATATGACCTCACGTTTAGGATGTAAAATGTAGTTATTGAAATAGTCCGGAGTCGTTTAGAAGTTGTTTGTTCAACCAATATACGAAAACATAATAAAGAATATTCTAGAAAAATGGTAACATTCACTGTTCCAGAAGAGAGTTTTATACGCACTCTAAATTTACTCAATAAATATATTGTATTATTTTAACACACTGCTATGGGTTTTCAGATTGAATACATAATTTAATTCATGTTTTGTTAATAAATCATTCGGCAATTGAAAGTGAAATAGCTGGTTCGAACCTTGTTGCTATAATCCTTTTATTCTTTCCGTATATATATTGCTGACTTGCAGCCATTCTTTGACGGCTTCTTAATTTTCATAGTCCCCAAGAGTGCTACTAACAAATGTTTCTGTTAGATATTTCGATATCCCTAAATCGACATATTACGAAATTTGACCTAAAACATATTCATGTTCCCGTGAGATGAGTATAGATTGTTACAGATAAAACAATCTATATGATGATTATATACTTGCTGTCACTGGAGCCTAATAGTAATTAATTGTTTCTACTTTTGTCACAAGGCCAGCAATTACCCAGTACATTATTGGTACTTTATTTTATTGACCCCTGTAAGGATGAAAGGCAAAGTTAATCTCGACGGGATTTGAAATCAAACCCTAAAGGGACGTAACTATGCTAGAAAGCATGGCGTCCGACCCTCTACCGATACTGCCAAGTAATTAATGAGTGTTCAGTTGTCCTTTCAATCATAAATTGTTTGCGATATCAGTTCGCGATATAAAACTAAATTCCGAAAACATTCCTAATCAATGATTCATCTACTTAGCTGTTTCTATTTAGGGAAGTAAATAGGTTTGCTTCATTTCAGCCAGGCTTCAAGAAATGAACGACGAGAACAGCCTCCTGAGACATTAACAGTCACCTATGTATCTAGAAAGTTCGTAGTAGGCAAAGTTATATTTGATAGCATTTCATATAATGATATAGATATGTATTGACACACACACACACATATATATATATATATATATATATATATATATAATATAAAACGAAAAATCAGTGATGCATCTGAACTCAATCTATTGTGTGTTACAATTGTTTCGCCTGTGGACAGCTCGAGGCACGATCATTGTGTGGATCTGTCTGATTCTGGAACTGCAGGTTCGACGGATACGTCTAATGATTTTGGAGCAAATTCTCTCACTGGGGTGTTAGCGTCAAAAACACCTCGCGCGTCCTGTTATTGGCTGCTGTTTTTCTACGTCATCGTAAATCTGACCAACAGGTGTGAATTCCACTGACCATCAGCTTTTCTTTCTGCCACACTTTGATGAATTACTACTGGCTTTGGTAGTTCACACGTCCACGTGCGCACTCACACACACACTGCTAGTATATATATATATATATATATATATATATATATATATATATATAAGAGACGTAAGATAAGAAAATTATAAAATTAACTTACTTACTAAAATATATATATATATATATATATATATATGTAAAAGTTCTATTTAAATTGTTGGGATACAACAAGCAAATATTTTTATAACTGATAGAAAGCACTCAACAAATAATTGGAGTAAAAATACGATATTAACAAATGGAAACTATATTTATAAAACCATATTTATTTCATTATACATATTTCAAGGACACCAAGTTAAATTATGGTGTGCTTTTATCAGATAAAATATAATATAGAGCAGTTTTATAAATAAATAAATATTGACATACCCTTAAAGAATGCAACCAAGTTATCGATTGGTTTAAGGAAATTTAATATAACTATAATAATAAGTTTATTCAGTTGGATATTGCTAACTATTACTCATCTATCACTCCTAATCTATTGAATAAAGCACTAACTTACGCATTTAAACATACAGACTTAACTAGCAATGAAATGCAGATTATATTATCGGCACGGAAAACATTAATAGAATTTAATAACCAACTCTGGACTAGGGCAGATAGAAATAATAACTTTGATATAACTATGGGATCATCCGATTCCGCTGAGGTAACGGATTTTGTGGGCCTCTTTATAAATAATTCTCTACATAGGAAAATACCTGAGATAACCGGAGGTTTATATCGTGACGACATGCTTTTACTTATAGAAAATAATAACTGTGAACTAAATAGAAAAAGAAAACAAATTATAGAATTTTTTAATTACCTTAATCTAAAAGTAGAAATAGAGATTAATCATAAAATAGTTAACTTTCTAGATGTAACACTAAACCTTAACACATGTCTTCATTATCCATTTCACAAACTAAATGAGAACTTAAACTACGTCAATTTTAACTCTAATCACCCCAGATCCGTTAAAAATAAAAATACTATAGTGAACTATGTAGAGCAACGAATTTCGAGAATTTCAGCTAATAAGAATATATTTGATGAAAAAGCACATTATTACAACGAAGCGTTAGGTAGAGCTGGGTATAGAAATAAAATTAAATACATTGATAATAATAATATAACAACTAACCATAATCTTAACAATTTTAACTATTTTAACAATTTTAACAATTATAATAGAAAACCTTACAATAATTCCTAAATCAAAAAAAGAAATAGAACTAGGAATATATTATGGTTCGCTCCTCCTTTCTAATTAAATATTAAAACCCATATTGCTAAACTATTTTTTAAATCTCATGACAAATGCTTCCCTAGAAATATTACTCAATTTTTAATAGACATACTATAAAATTAACTTATTCTTCCACCAAAAATTTAGCGCAAAATATTAATAGAATTAATAATAGAAATATAAAACCTAACCAAAATACCACTAATAACCCAAGCAATATCCAATTTGATAAATGTAACTGTAGAAATAAATCTAACTGTCCGTTAAATAACAATTGCTTAGCTAAAAATATAGTATATAATTGTAATGTAAAAACTAATTTAAATTCATTTAAATTCGTTTAAATTCGTTTAAATCCCGTTTCAATAATCATAAAAATTCTTTTACGAATCCAAACAAAAAATCTTCAACTTCTCTATCTAGCTTATTATGGGATCTTAAACTAAAGAACGTTGAATATTCGTTGATTTGGAATATTATTTCATAAGCTACTCCTTTTAACTCCTCTTCAGAAAATTGTTATATTTGTATAGAGGAAATATTCTTTATATTAAAGACCAAAAATTCCCTGAACCCGAGGAACAATTTATTTAGTTGCTGTAGACATAGATTGAACTCAACGTTTAAATATAAATTTAAAATGTAATATATAATTAATTAATTAATTCTATTAATATATTGAACCTATCGATAAATCATTAGATTCCTTCATTTTTGACTGCTTATACACTCAAGTAAAAAAAAACTTTTCTTCCTAAATATAAATAAATATAATAAACTCTTCTAGAGAAATATACTGAAAGCTCTTAAAAGGGGAAAATATATTTTTTGATAGTTCCTCCTATTTTCGAAAGTTTCTCTTTTGAAAGTTTCTTTTTCTTTCTCTTATGGATATAAAATTAAGTTAAATATACGTAGAAAATTTTATACTAAATTTATTAAACATATTATTATTTTAAAATTATAACTTGAAATATTCTATAATATTTTAAAAGTTATATTGCTTATAATTATACTTCCAAATCGTAATATAATTCTTTTGTATTTTATGTACTTCAATCTATATGTGTGTATATATATATATATATGTATTGATATACATGCACATATATTTATGTGTGTATGTGTATCCTATATATATATATGTGATGCATATCTACCTATTTGTGTGGGTAAGTCTATGTATGTATATGTGGGAATTGTGTATATATATATGTGTATATGCATACAATTTGATTGCACTTATTTATAAGGATTATCCTAAGGTTCGTGACAAATAAACTTATATAATAACAGTCATAACTACATAACAGGTAATCTTATTAAATATAAAACTTATATAAAAAAAAAATTGTATAATAACATAAAGTGTGTATAACATAAAATTTCCTTTAATATCTTAACAATTGTAACATTTATATAACTAATTAACGTAATTTTACTTCACGCTGCTTTGATATTACATAGAAATGATTTTCTCTGATTTTATAAGATTCCTATATCTTAAATTAAAAATCCTTTATATTTTGTATGTATATATTATATATGTAGATAGATATGTATATATGCTTATACGTGTGTATATATATTCATATGTATATTTGCGTGTGTATATGTGTGAATATATTCTTCTAATAATATATAGATTTCTTAATATATAGATCTCAATTTTTAATGTATGGATCTCAATATATTAATTGATTAACTAAATATTTAATCATATTCAAACAATGGTTAAAATTCTCATATTATATATGTATCTTCCATTCATGATTATTTACATTTCTAATTTTATTTACTCTTTCACTTCATCTCAAATGTTAAGATAACTCAACAACCTACCAGTTAGAGTTTCGCTCTCTCTCCTTTCTCTTTCTCCTCCCTCTCTCTCTTTTCTTTTTTCTCTTTCTTTTTTCTCTCTCTTGTTCTTCTCTCTCTCTCTCTCTTTCTCTTTCTCCGTAACCCAACGGCTTATTTAAAAATATCCAATACTAACTTACCTAATAGTATAATTAAAGATAAAACTCCACTATCCGGGAGCTTCCAACAGTAATGGTTGCATTCTTTAAGGGTATGTCAATATTTATTTATAAAATAGCTCTATATTAAATTTTATCTGATGAAAGCACACCATAATTTAACTTGGTGTCCTTGAAATATGTATAATGAAATAAATATGGTTTTAGAAATATAGTTTCCATTTGTTAATATCGTATATATATATATATATATATATACGATATTAACAAATGGAAACTATATTTCTAAAACCATATTTATTTCATTATACATATTTCAAGGACACCAAGTTAAATTATGGTGTGCTTTCATCAGATAAAATTTAATATAGAGCTATTTTATAAATAAATATTGACATACCCTTAAAGAATGCAATTTTAGATATTATTGACATACCCTTAAAGAATGCTATTTTACATACTAAAATCCAAAAACAAACTACTTAACGATAGAATTGAACGATCATTATACTGCGACCACAAACTAAAAGCTAAATTCTCTCACTATAAAATAACTTAACATTCGAACCAGTAACTACAACACCACTTTCTAGCTAATAACCTTCTCTTCCCCCCACACTACAAGACAATACACTGCTTATCACTATACATGGTAACTCAGTACAATTCCTAGATTACTACTACAAAACCAAAAGTTCACTCACCACACATACTTTATCTGTCCCCTCTCTACCTATATATCTCTCTCTACATCCATTACACTCTCTCTCTCTCACCTTTGACCTACCTCCCTCTCAACATCTATGAACCTGCCCTCTGGAGCAATAAATAATTCCGACCTCAACTATCTACGCATCTCTCCAAAAGTAACCAATAAAACCCCTACCATAACATTTTGATTAAGATACCTACAAGCCACTCTCTCCTACTTCTCCAACCCCTGCATATCTTTCCTTCTCTCTCCCTCTTCCCTACTTTTCTCTCTTCCTGTTCCACTCTATCTTCCCCAACAACCCCACTTAAGGGTTTTTACATTGTACATTTACCATTCTGCTCTGAGGAAACAGTGGTCACAGCATTGGATATTCGAGTTCTGCAAATACTTGTGAATTTGCACGTAGCGGAACTAGGCTGCAGTACCACCGTGGAAACACTTGTAAGCACACGGAATAAATTACCTTTTTATGATGTCTACCTGTTATTATTCATTCTTTATATACACTCCGGAATACTGAAGGATCAGGAACTAAGTTTCTTGAACAATTCTTCCATAACTCGTAGAGTAACCTCTTACCGTACGTCAACCATATCCAACCATTACTACATCTTGGATAATCCTATACCTAATAATCGCCTCCTACACAGTTGAGCAACCACACCGACACACGGCATTAATATGGAAAGGCATCATATAGGTATGTCACTTAAAAACATACCTATACCTAACAAAAGGGAATATATTCTCAGTATGATTCAACGCAGTAACGACTTCATTCGGCGTGTACGATGGAAAGCTTTCCACTTCGATAAAGGACGCGCCAGTCACTCGTCTGAATCATATGGTTTTAAATCATGTAAAAACCCACCTACAAACCCTCACCTCGAAGCTTTCGAACAGGATTTATTGAAAACTACCATGAACATTAAGTTCAACAAACATAGAAATAATGAGCTGCAGAACAACATGAAAGCACTACTCCGAAGATTGCAAAATACCAATGGAATTGTTGTGAAAGCTGACAAGACTTCTAACGTGTATACCATGGATATCGATACGTACAATAACTTCATACGCAACGAACTACACAACAAATATAGAAAAACAAATGAAACTACGCTAGCAAATATTAACAACGAGGCATATAAAGTGGTAAAGAATCTCAAGATAGACGATAGAACCGAGCCGATTATACCCGCTACCCCCACCTTCAACCTGAAGGACCATAAGGTAAATTTTGACTCTAACCCTAAGATTAGACTTATATGCCCTTCTAAATCAGACATAGGGGAAATTAGTAAACATATACTTGACAGAGTAATAACTCAAGTGAAAAAGAAAATTGAAATTAAATTATGGGGCAACACTAGCGAAGCAATTCGCTGGTTTAATAATGTTAAGAATAAGAATAAATCTAAGTTTATACAATTTGACATAGACGAATACTACTCTTCCATCTCACCAAGCACTTTACGTAAGGCCCTATCGTTTGCTAATGCCAATTCCGACCTAACGGAGGACGAAATTAATATTATTCTCGAGGCTAGAAAAACCATTATTAAGTTCGATAACTGCTACTGGGAACGTAAGGACAGACCCACAAATTTCGATATTACCATAGGTTCCAACGACTCGGCGGAGGTCACGGATCTCGTGGGAATTTACATAGCCCACATATTACATAGAAGATTTAGTAATCTACAGGGGGGGGGGGGGAAATATAGAGATGACGGGCTCTTATTAGTTAATAACTTGAATAACCAAAATCTTGAAAGTCTACGGAAAAATATTACAAAATCTTTTAGTGAACTGGGTCTAAAAATAACATACGAATACAATCTTAAAGTAGTAAACTTTCTGGACGTAACTCTTAATTTAAATACCGGACAGATACGACCCTTCCACAAGGTAAATGAGAACCTTACGTATATTAACTTTAACTCTAACCACCCACTCTCCATGATCAAATCAGTTCCCCGGAGTATTTCTCTTAGAATCTCTCGCCTATCGTCTAACTCTGATATTTTTAGTGAACATGCTGAATACTACAATAATGCATTAAGGAATGCTGACCACCGTGATACAATAGAATACATCGATAGGAATTTCCACAACACACATAGCTCTACACGTAATCAAGGTATACGTAACCGGGGGACTAAAACACAAGCACACACACACGGTACTACCAGACATACTAATAATAGAAGATCACCACCAAATAAATCACGTTGTAGAAAGTATATCTGGTACAATCCTATTTTTAATGCCTCGATTAGTACAAAACTATCTCTTTCATTCTTTAAATTAATCAATAAACACTTCCCTAGTTCCCATAAGTACAGCAAAATTCTGAACTCTAAAACTATTAGACTATCATACTCCACGGCACCAAACCTTGAAGCATACATAAAAAAACTTAACTTAAGGCAA
>OZ024742.1:209218822-209261322 GCA_964016885.1 Eledone cirrhosa | reverse complement strand
CTCTGAAGTTCATCCAGTTTGACATAGACAGTTACTGCGCCTCAATCCCTCAATCTCCCCCATACTCTTAAATAGGGCACTTGTCTCAGCTAAGTCTAATACAACCCTCACTAAAAAAGAGATAGATATAGTGCTTGCAGTGCGTAGAACTATTATCTAGTTCGAAGGCTCCTATTGGACCAGAACCAACCGTCCTGATAACTTCGATATACGATGGGGTCCGGTGACTCGGCGCAAGTTACCGACCTGGTCGGTATTTACATCCTCCATAGACTTAGGGGATGAAATACCGGCCCTACAAGGAGGTGTATATAGGGACGATGCCCTATTTACTGTTAGAAACCATAGGCCCCGCAGGATAGAGAACCTTAACAAGCGCATACACAGGTTCTTCAAGTCATATGGCCTGTCTTATATAAACTATGCATCTAACCACCCTAAGTCTACTCTCAACTCCATAGTATATAGCATATCCCAACGAGGATATCTTCAACCAAGTGGCCGAATACTACAATAAGGCCTGGATTTAAGAGGAGAATCTCCCATATCCTTAATGCTAGCTCTGGAAACCACCCCCATCATAGGACTAATGTTATAGTAAGCCGTACCTATAACTGAGTACGCAGCGGCCAAGACAGAGTCAAGAACTATAGTATAGAGAATCACACTAAGGAACTTGGCCGTACAGTTAATTGCATGAGTGGCGGCCATGATAACCTACAGCACAATAAAGGTAATCAGATTGGTAACGGTAGCCGCTGTAACCTGCTAGAATTATTCCCTAACTATAAGATTAGCAATGGCGGTGGCCTATTACCAACGCCCTCCAACCGGGTACAGCACAGTAACAACCATAAGTATAGTCAACTAGGAAGCACACCCCGTAGCAAACCCACGGAGAAGCGGAAACGCCACCGTAATGTCCCATGGTTCCACCCTCCCTACTCTCGGAGTGTGGCCTACCGAGGATATTCTTCGAAGCCTTAGACAAGAACTTCCTACCCAATCATAAATACAGGAAAATACTTAATAAAAACAATAATAAAATATCCTTCTCTACCACCCCCAATCTAGCGGAAATCATGGGAGCAACTAATCACAGTAAGATCACCAAAACACGGCACCTTAGAACAGATACACCTAGACCCGACAGCAACACTAATAGACTTAACGTCTCCCTTGCAACACCCAATAGTGCTAGTGGCAGCCCCAACAGACGAAACCGACATAACCAAGGCGAGACTGGTGAGTATGCTGGTGACCTGTACCGGTCACCCACCGGCAACGGAACTGGCTGCGGTGTGCGAGGGGACAATGGTACTACCCCGCACACCTTGAGATATAACAGCACCAATGACCGAGATACAGGCGTAGATAACAGCATAGGTAGCAATAGTAATAGCTTTACTTCAGGAACTAGGAGCGACTGTGACAGAAAATGCAACTGTCGTGACAGAGGAAGCTGCCCTCTCGGGGGAAACTGCCTGACTGATAATGTTATTTATAGGTGCTGCATAACTAGCCATAATAGAGTTAAACACTATATAGGGGCCACCTCTGGCCTGTTCAAAACTAAATTTCGAACACATCTCCACTCTATTAGGAACAAAAAATTAAGACACTCCACGTCACTTGTCAATTACGTCACTACATTAAAATACGCCAGCATCAGCTTCCCCACACACTGGGAGATTGTCAGCATGGTTGCACCCTACAATTTCAAGAGGAAGTGCGAGCTTTGCTTCATGGAGCTTTACTATATCATAAGCACACCCCTTGAACTCATAAACAGCAGAGCCGAATCGGTCATAAACTGCAGGCACCAAATAAATTTGTATTTCGGGTGGGAACCGACTGTGGCATGAAAACTATAAACTGGGTCCCCCTGCCCAAACCATAACACTCCGGAGGGCAGGAGGCGCAAATAAACATCGTTGAACCAAATATACATCCCAGACTCTGCTCGAACCGGCAGTAGTAAAGCAGCACCTACAAAATAATAACGCAAAACACCATCATGTGAACGGGTAAAAAGCAGTGGGGGACGATTATTCTAGCACCGGCCAGAAAAAAACATGAAACATGTAGCAAAATTAATGCACGTAAACATATCCATATGCGTGTCTGGTGTGTGTGACGTGTATCGACGTGTGTGTGCATGTGTGAGTGTGTCGTTTGTTTCTCTGTGTGTGTTTGTGTATGTCCTTTCATTTTAAATTCTTTGAAATCTCTCAATAAAATTGTGATTTTTTTGTACAAATAGACAATGATTGAATTCAGCCATGTAACCAATTGCATATATGAAATGTCTCGCTATGAGAGTAACTTGGGGTTAGGAGTTAAACCTTTACTGCTGACGTAGATAATTTTATCAGTTGCAGTATTATTTTCATGATAATTTCCTGTCTACTACAAAACATAAATAAATAAAAATGATAAAATAATACATGGTAATAATATGTAAATTTAACGTCAACCTCGTCTGCAGTAATCATGGTGTCTCATAAAAAATGTACCCGTAATGATAAGTAGGAGGTTAATTGGTCAACTATATCAATTTAAAACACAGGATTACCCCCCTTTACGTTATAATTCCAATACACACTCAGCTTAACGTCATCTTTCAAAGATTAATTGTCAAATATGGGGCGATACTATCAATTATACAGGAAGGATTGCGTTTCTGTATTATTTTGGAAACATTTGTGTTGCTGAGTATATTTTGAGTTCAGAATCTGCTGAGTTCGAATTTGCATTTCATATGGAGTTTCATGAATGTGCTAGTCACGAAATTCATATGCATCTCTAATATACAGCAGCTGGTTCAAACAATTAACACTTTCGATATAAACCTCTTATTGATTTTATTTTAAAAGTTTGAATTTACGATGGCAAGTGCAAGAGATCAATAGACATTACTGTTCAGGGCAAAATTGTGCTAATTTGTTTTTAATTCCTAGCACGAACACACATCTGTGAACAACTCCTTATATTGCAAGATTGGTGCTAACAAACTACATCTGTGGGTTGGAAATAATACGTAAATGTAAGAGAAATAAGGAACAATAAAACGTTCTAAATTATGCTGCTAAATTGGAGAAAATATTTTTATTTTCTTTATCATTTACATATGGTTTTAAATCGATATTCCGGTAACTTAACAATTAACTGAGAGTCGGCAGTTCTCTTTTCAATAAAGAGCGATATTCAGTTCAAAATGTGCAATCCAATCAACACTTAGGTCAATGAACTGAAGATGGTTGTATATGTCAAACTTTATTTTCAGTCTCTGATGGTTCTCGTATCTGCGGTTTTCTTTGGTATTCGGCACCTGCAGAATTATATACGACCCTATAATATATCAGCATAAAGAGAAATTTGCAATATAAATATATTGATTGTGAACTAGAACAAAGAACGATTGGAGAGTATAGAAAATCCTACATATCTGTGTGTGTGTGTGCTTTTTTTATACACACACATGTACACGCACACATACACATATATAATATATATTTATATGTATATATACATGAATACATGTATAAACGTACATCTGAATACTTATATATATGTAATTGAAAGAGTTGGAGCCCGCCGGTTGAGCTCTTGCCGTTTCAACAACTAGTTTCATATACACATTCATTAATACTTCATCAAATATAATCTATTCTGGCCGACTTTACACTCGCAAATAAGAAGAACCAGGGCCACCCCTAGGAGCATTGGATTTGGTGTACTTCATATTTGTTTCGGTTGGTGAATATAATCAGGGGTGGTCGCTGCTTCCCTTGAAAGTCAATAGCTCTCTTCTAACTCGAGCGGAAGCACCTTTCCATTGTCAATTTGTATTGATCATCTGAAAAGCGGCATTGTTCTCAGAACCACTACACTACAGGCTGATTGGCAAGCTCTTGGTTGCATGTTTATACATTTCTATATATATATGAGATATGTGAGCAATAGAAATTGTATCTACGTTTGGCACATGGCCAACAATTTGAAGGGAAGAACGTCTTTTATATCGACCCCAATGAGTAATTTATTTTATCGATCCAGGATGAAAAGCGGGATTTTAAATCAGAAATAAAGAGCCATAACTATATGCCGCAAAGCATATTCTCTGACTTTCTATCGTTATTGTCAATCCATCGCCCTGTGAGAAATAATGATTTTTGATCTAGGCTCAAGGCCAACACATTTTGGGGGAGGGGAAAGTCGGTTAAATTGACCCCAGTTGGTTACTGTTATTTTATTTTATCGATCTCGCAAGGATGAAAGGCAAAGCTAACCTCGGCAGGATTTGAACTCAGAACGCAAAGGGCCGTAGCTCTAAGCTGAACAACATGGTATCTGAGCACGCATATTGTATGAGCTCTCTTATTGAAGTTTTGTATTTGATGTGTTCAAAATAAATATTTAAATTTATCCTCTTTACAGAAACATACATATATACATGATGGCTGCAACTCTATTTCGCGTAATGTTTGGTTTAGTGTTTAAATTAAATTGTTTATTATTATTATAATTAATTCTAGGATGATCTGTCATGTTATTGTTATCTATGTATTTAATTTTATTCAAGTATCCTGCTCTATGTAGAGCTTCATTATAATATTCAGCTTTATCATCAAAAATATTTTAAAGTTACTTGCGCCGAGTCAGATGATCCCATAGTGATATAAAAATTGTTTTTTTTGTCGGCTATTGTCCAGAGTTGATTATTAAATTCTATTAGTGTTTTATGTGCTGTTAGAATTATATTCATTTCCTCACTAGATAGGTCTGTATGTTTAGACGCGTAGATAAGTGCCTTATTAAGTAAACTAGGGATAATAGAGGAGTAGTAATTTGCAATATCCACATTACAATAGGTTATATGTATATAAATATCTATGAACAAATTTAACTCGAAAGTAGAGTTTTGAAACGCGAGTGTATATGAATCTCAGGAAAATGGGAGAACTCGGCGTATGGAACCTGTTAGAACAGCAAAATACCGTCAAAACGGTGTTGGGTAAAATATTACCTCGAAGGACAGAGATCAGCGGCTAGATGTGATTTGGCTTGAAGGAAGGAAGAGAAAATAGGAAGGAGGAAATAGAATGGACAGGTCACAAACATTAATATACAGGCATCAGGTGTCACCCACCATTAGTTTCGACGAATTCAGAACTGTTGGAGTTTGAGGCCTGATGATCGCGTCAGATCGTTACAGATCGAACCTTCAGCTGATCAATAGCGAAGCGCGCGTCACCAATCAATAAACGTAATGGAGGCTTAACAAATGATCCTTGTATTATGTATGTATGCATACATATATATACACACACACGTGCACGCACGCATACACACACACACACACACACACATATATATATATATATCTATACTATAAAGCCGACGGCCATATGCTGGTAACAAACTTTCCGCCAAACGGCTGGACCAAACAGCACCAAATTTGCATCAAAGATGTAACGTTTTCTAAGTAAAGGATTGAGGGTATTTTCGTCTACTGAATTTTGTTAAAAGATTAAAGACATTATTTAAATATTCACTTCTATAAAACTTTCAAATGTCAACACTTCCGGTTATACGGCATTCCTAACGTCTTCACGAACCAAAGTATCATCTTCCTGTTTTCTTTCGGTTACAAAGCTTTTCGAAATACTTACTTCTGCGTTAACAGATAGATTTTTTTAGTTTCAGAAGATCCCGTTAAAGGGTGAAAGTACCGATTATTTGCTTAAACTTTAATCTGCTATTTTTTTATATATATATATATAATTATATATTCGTGTACAGATATTTTTGCATACACAAAAACGAAATATAAACAAACGTATTTTATTTCACGAAAGCACAGATGGCCTATCATCATTGTTACTGCCGATATGCCACCCAAAAGGTCCTAGCCTGGCCGCAAGATCAGATTTTCCAGAAGAAAAAATATTACTAGAGCAACAGAGAGACTAGCTTCGCGATTACCATCAACAAAGTTCAGGGTCAAACCCTAAAGGTGCCTGGCCTTCATCATGGTCAATTGTATGTAGGATGCTCTAGAGTGAGCTCGCCAAACAATCTCTTCCTCTTTGCTCCCAAGGGCCGAACAAATCATATTGTATACTCTGAGGCTCTAACAACGTAATTTATGTATTTTCTGTTACTTGGAATTTCCATTATGGTTGTACAAATTATTGTAAAGCTTGTTAAAAAATGTATTCTCTGTTCAACCTTTATTGTTGTAACTATCAAATTTCTTTAACGTACTCGTTGAGAAAAAAAAACCTACAATGAAAGAACATCTTAAAGTTTCCCCAAGCCAAATGTTGTATTTATTAACATTTCTATCTGCAGGTTCTTAGCAAGCTTACTGGCGCTTTAGTATGGTATTCAATTCTCATATCGTTTTTGATTGATATGCTGCATGTATCGCAGCCATTGTTATGTTTTAAACATTAGATATCGATTGCTGATGTATATTTACAACAGAATTAGCTGAAAAATAAAATAGAGATGTTTGTTGGTTGGTTCCTTCGCGTATCACACGAAAAAAACGAAACGTAACAATCGGAAAGTATGTACAGGATTGGGATAAGAGTATATACAAGAAAGTTTATTGATACTAATTTTATAACACCAAAGAAGAAGAAAGACATACCACGTATGCTAACCTATCTGACTGCTATTTCTAGCAGGTTGGGAATCAAGCATAAGGGATTCTCTCTGCAAGTTCGTTGTCAGTGATGATAGTGTTTCGCGGACTATGTCACATACACACACACGCACACGCACATGCACACACACTCACACTCACACAGGCACACGCATACACACACACACACACACACACACACATGTTATATATATACACACACACATACGAACACTCACACACATATGTATATATATATACACAAACACACAAACACACACACACACACACACAATACACACACACTGTAAACAAGACAATGCATTCAATACAGACGTTTTCTCTTCTGCCGGTCTTCTATCATTTGTTAACCTTGGCGAAGCTGGGTACCTCAGCTAGTATATATATATATATATATATATGATATATATATATATGATATTAATAAATGGAAACTATATTTACTTTATTATATATATTTCAAGAGTACCCAAAACTTTGGTACGCTCTCATCAGATAAAATACAAAATTTGTCTTATAAACGGACCCTGAACCGATAAGGTTTGATTTCTAGGGTATGTCACAACCCCAGAAACCAAAATTTATCGGTTCAGGGCCCGTTTGGATAGTGAAAGGAAAAAAGAAAATTTCCAATCTTAAGGATGGATATGTAAATGAAGTAGAAGCGTAGACTGAAAAAATAGTTATATTTAGACGCTAGGGAAATTTAGATAATTATTAGGATACTTTATAAAGGAAGAAGAAAGAAGAAAGAAGAAAGAAGAAAGGAGAAAGAAGAAAGAGAGGTTAATATTAATATTAGGGTGTAAGTAAATTTAAAAATTAAAAATGTATTGAAGTGGTAGAATACTAATCCAAAAGTTTTAAATATATATCCAAATCATGAGTTATAATATTATGTAAATTATCCTTATAATTAGATTTTATGAAGAATTAAGGTTGTAAGTACACTTTAGCTTATTATATTACAACAGGTCATTTATATAAATATTTATATAAATAAATAAAAATATAAATATATGTTGTTATTTTCAATAGATAAATAATTCAAATATTATTATACAATTTAAGAGGGTTACAAAGGATATTGTGTTTACATTTTCAATATATATTTAAGAAAAAGACGTAGTTCAAATTTTATTAGAGAAGAACTTTTTGTAAATTCAAATAGTTTCATCAAGATAGAAAACATTTACGGAGAATTATTAAGGTAACGAAATTATAGAGAATTTAGTATTTATGTTGTTAGGATCCACCTAAATCTTTGGGGAAACACTTGAGAAGTAATTGAATGGTTCAATGAAAATAGAAATGAGAAATGTTTTCAATTTGACATCAATTCTTACTACACCTCAATTTCTCCTATATTTTTAAATAAGGCATTAATAGTGGCTATGAATAATAGTCACCTCACCAGGTCCCAGGTGGGTGTTATCCTTGCGGCCCGTAAAACCATAATCAAATTTGAAGTTCAACTATGGACACAAAAATACACCAAATCACTTCGGGATTCAGCGACTCTGCACAAACTACAAACTTAGTTGGTTTATACCTGTTATATGGAATTCATAAAATTGTACCTTACCTTAAGGGTGGATTTTATCGAGACGATACATTATTCCTCTTAGATTATAAAAAATATAATATTGAAAGAACTAGAAAACAATTACATAAATTATTCGAAAACTTCAACTTAGGTATCACTTTAGATGAAAAAACTAAAAATGTTAACTCGATGTTAACCTTTGCTTAGACTCACCTTATAAACCCAACAAAAAACTATTTTATGTTGATACCAACTCTAACCACCCCAAATCTGTATTAAACTAGATTATAAAAGCGGTATCTAATAGAATAACTAGTCTACCATATAATAAATATTTTTTAACCGTAATTTCCACTATTACAATGAAGTTTTATCTCACTCTGGCCATAAAAATAAAATTAAGTTTGTACCTAAAAATAATGTAATTATTACAATAAACAACCTAATATTATTTCACATAATATGGCTATGAATAAAATTAAAAAATCGTCATTATAATGAGGATATGAACTCTATTATTGAGAGTAACAATATAGTAAATAATAAAATGCACCATCCCAATACACATAATAAACATCCTAGGATAAAAAATAAATGTTAAGAACAAAAATAAAAATGACACTATGTGCTAGGGCACTAAACAAAATAAAGTAAACAACCTTAATAATATGAAAAATGACAAAAACAAAAATAAAAATAATCAAAGGAATAAAAGAAGGATTAATTCATTCTTTAATCTACCTTTCAACTTAAATGTCTCTACTAACATACCTAAAGCCTTCTTCTCCATTATAGAAAATAACTTCACTATTAACAATAAATACCATAATCTAATTGACAAAAATACTATTAAAATCTCTTACTCTACCACACTAATAATTGGCACTAATAATTGGCATAATCTCAACACTCACATTACTAAATATAATGACCATACAATCACATACCCTCTAGACCAATATACCAGTAACCAGACCAACTGTAACTGTAGACCAAATAAGATTTTCCCCCAGAGAAAAAAAGCCTACCGTAATTAAGGATATTGTTTACTCCTGCACAGTCACGACATCTGCAATTTCAAAAACTTATATTGATTTCACCTCGAATAGCTTTAAGACGAGATATAACTCGCACCTTCATACTTTAAAAAACATTTAAACTAAAACACGCTACTTCATTATCTGCATATATATATTCATTGAAAACTATCAACAAACCTTACACCTTAGATGGAGCATGTTTGCTAAAGCCTCCTCTTATAAACCAACTAACAAACTTTTAGAGTCTCGTATTCTTTCTTACCTAAACCTAATAAATAGAAGGTCAGATATTTTCTCTACGTGTCCACACACTCACCAACACGCTTTTCACTATTTTAAACCTAGCAGCTAATTTATAACAATGTCAGATCTTAAACCACATTTCCATTAATATTTGTACCTTGAATTTTAATCATCTAAATCTTCTAATTTTTGTATACCTTTATATAAGTCCCATTATGTACCTTCCTATGTTATCCTTCTTAAAGTATCTTCCATTTAATTATTTCATTTCTGAATAAATATGACACACAATAGGTAGCTGGTAATAGTTGTTTCTACTTTTGGCACAAGGCCAGCAATTATCCCGGTGCATTACTGGTCCTTTTCTTTATCGACCTCGTAAGGATGAAGGGCGGGATATGAACTCAGATCGTAAAGGGGCGCAACTCTATGCTACAAAGGGTGGCGTCCATCCCTCTACCGATACTGCCAATCCACCGCCAGTTCATAAATAAATAAATAAATTATAAATTTATAAATATATAGAGTTAAATAAATAAATATATAAATAATATAAATATATATATTGTTTATAGATTTGTAATATATAAAAGCTTTTTTAATGATTGTTTTTATTGTTCTCAATACATTTATTAATTACCTCCCTTATTTAATTAACTCCCTTTGTCTGAATTCATTAACCTTTTCAAAATGTAACCGTCAATATCAATAGGTTAACACTATAACAATCTTAAGGTTTTCTACATAAACTTCATAAAACGTTTGCATTAATATCTTTGCCTATAACTAATACATCTTATAATGCTTATAATATATAACACCTATATGTATGCTATCACTACTCAATTATGTCACCTTATTGCATGTTCTCTGCTATTGTTTATATTCCTGGTATGATATTCTTGATATATTGATTTATAAGTAATACTGCTTGCATATATCATTTAGATTCAAAACAGCTTCACTTTATAATACTTCTCGATGTTTTACTACCTTTTCATTATGATGTTCTTTTGATTTTACTTTCAATATATTGTAACAGATACTAATAATTATAATTAGTCTTCTCGAATATAATGTATCTTAATGAATGTTTTAAGGATTAGGAATTTATTTGTTTTAGCATTGTATATGCTCCGATGAATCCAGACATTTGTCTGGAAGAAACGATCGCCAGCAATTAAATGCATTAAACAAAAATTTGATTGTTTTCTATGTTGGATATATATATATATATATATATATATATATATATATATATATATATATATATATATATATATATATATATATATATATATATATATATATTTATCGAAATCAATCTTCTGAGACTGGTACAAAGAAATCAATGCGGTGATATAAATCAACCGATAAATTATAGATCAGAGTAATAAAAATATGTTTGGGATATGACACAGTGAAAATTCCGACCGGAGACATGTTGCGACAAAAGCCACTACAACAACGGAAATACATACAGGTTAATGTGGAATCTGGAACTGATCGATAGATATATAAATATCTTTGATTGGTTTCTGGGAATTCGCAAGCTACACTCCAAGTTGCGTAATATGCAAGCCAGCAACGTATCCTAAGATGGAACGAGGATACCCTTTCTCTACAGACGTTTCGTTCCATTATCCACCAGCGCGGCATAGTAACTCCACTGTAGACGTAGTGTTGGCAGCAGGGTCACGTCGTTATTTCTCAAGAAAAGAGGAAGATTCACATCCGGGCTTTGGCGGGCAAATTCAAATGTGTGAAGAAAGGAATCTATTCACAGCCTCTAAAGTAAGCTCTCGACTAGGTTATCAAACAAACAATAATTAATTAATCAATCAATTAATCATTTAATTAATTATAAAGGCTAGGAGACAATAATAATTACAACAATGAGTGAATATATATATATATAGCAAAGCCGTCCATTAATCGCTCGTATACATGAAACTGACTAGCCTATCTGCTGTTATGCAAATCTGGCTGAATAGTGGATCTGCTGTTATGCAAATCTGGCTGAATAGTGGATCTGCTAATATGCAAATCTGACTGACCAGGCAGTCTGCTAATATGCAAATGGGGTCGATCAGACACTGTATATTTCAGAAAACATCATATATTTTCACTAACTCTGACAGTTGACAGGTAAGAAGTATACGGTACTGATGAAGAGTAATCACAAAGAAACATTAGGGTCTGCCCTTCTGTTTGTGTGCCAACAAAAAGAGCAAGAATTAGGGAGTCATTCTACTGATATGCCTTAAAGAGGCTGTTTGCATAATGCAAACTAATCAACAGATTACATATATATATATATATATATATATATATATAGACATACATAAATATATATATATATATATATATATATATATATATATATATATATATATATATATATATATATATATATATATATATATATATATATAGACATACATAAATATATATATATATATATATATATATATATATATATATATATATATATATATTTATATATATATATATATCCAGGGACTGTAACGTGAAGTTACTGTAGGTTCACCTAGGTGAGCACTCGATGTTTAGGTTCACATCAGTAGTAAGGTGTAGAGCTAGACAGATTGTAATATAATAAAACAAGGACGATTTGTTAAGTCTTCGTTACGTTTGTTGATTGGTGACGCGCGTTTCGCTTTTGATCAGCTCAAGGCTCGATCTGTATCGACCTAACCCGTCTCTGGAATCAAGAGCTCATCAGACCTCTGTTATATATAACATTTAGAAACAAGCACAATTTAAACTCACGAGTTTTGTTTCTTGTTTGGCCATCATTTACTACATTATTTTTTATCTTCCTTTTAAATAATTTCAGCATAAGCAAAAGGTAATTAAATTTAAAACTACAATTCTTCTTATGACAATTTAATTATTATACTATTTAAATTAGCCATTGATATGAATATTTAAGTAATTGTTTTGATACCTTCTTATAAATAGTAACACAATCCAACAAATTCCATTATTTTTCTTTGTTTCCTGTTATAGATGTATACAAGACAATATTTCAAACGGAGTCACTTTGATAGAAAAGGATTTCTTCGATCTTGGGCGCATTAGAATACTAGACAATATATCATATATGCGTTAGGCAGTCTTTTTTTCGTGTTTAATGAACATTTCTGATGATCACTATACTTTGTAGCTAAACGAAATATAAATATATTAATACTGAATCAGTAAGCTGTATATAAACATTCAATTAGTAGGTATGTATAAAAGTAGTTCGATGAATATTTGAATCAAACTTGTCCTTTTTAAAGACATATCTTATATTTTCTCTTTGTTTTCTAAAGTTTTCCAATACATAAAGTAAATTGTAAAGAAGTATAGTGACATTTGGTTTTGGAACCTTTATATACATTTGACCTTTGAAAGCGACATCATGATTCGTTTTACTAATACTGCCACTGACACCGAAAATGTTTATTTTATCTCTTTATTCAATCTATCAATAACAGATAATAAAAAGATTCAAATAGATTCAACATATATGATGATACGTTCTATCACACTTACTCTAGATACTTTCCTTGATATCTTTATAGAATTTTTTCCACGGGTTTTACTTGCATTCTACTTTCTTTGGTTATTTATAAGTATGACCTCTATAAATAAGTAAGATGAAAATTGTTGATATGTTTACATGAATATCTTGAGGGAGGATGATAATGTGATAACACATAAAAGTAGTGTTTCAGCTGCAAGTTCAAAATATGAATAAATGAATATACATACATACATATATACATATACATATATACATATATATATATATTATATATATACATATATATATATATATTATATATATATATATATATATATATATATATATATATATATATTGGTAAACGGAATAGAAAATGCTGACAAATTGTTCACAGTTGAAAAATGGTTTAATTAGGAATAAAAGAGTATTAGTGATTGTATGGGTTAGTATTCAGTTGTGGTTTTAAGTTTTTAAGTTTTTACCGGTTGCGCATTTCTAAATGCTTTTCAAAAATAATTTTGAGATAGAGTGTCCGTGCTGTTTGCTCAGCAAACAGCACGGACACTCTATCTCAAAATTATTTTTGAAAAGCATTTAGAAATGCGCAACAGGTAAAAACTTAAAAACTTAAAACCACAACTGAATACTAACCCATACAATCACTAATACTCTTTTATTCCTAATTAAACCATTTTTCAACTGTGAACAATTTGTCAGCATTTTCTATTCCGTTTACCAATATATAATAACTTGTGTGTTACACCTCTATTCTTTTAACTATATATATATATATATATATATATATATATATAACGAAGGAGTTGTGGTAAGGAACCAGATGGACCATAGTCCAGAAATAGCCGTCGAAACGGCTTCAGCTCTGCCGTCGGGGTCATACTTTCTCCTATATATATATATATATATATATATATATATATATATATATATATATATATATAGAGAGAGAGAGAGAGAGAGAGAGATTTTGAGTATATGTTGGTTGTATACCAACACCTCAGTATGCAGGCTAGAGCACTCGACGAAGTGCGCAGGTTGGTTTGGTTACTCCGGAGTAATGTAAAATAAAGTTAAATAAAAAGTCAAATGTTTAAAATTTAGCTTCGTTTATTACTGCTATATATATTTCAGTGACAGCCATCTTTGGCTGTGACCTCTTTAGGCAGTTTGAATTCTTCAAACTGCCTGAAGAGGTCACAGCCAAAGATGGCTGTCACTGAAATATATATAGCAGTAATAAACGAAGCTAAATTTTAAACATTTGACTTTTTATTTAACTTTATTTTATATATATATATATATATATATATATATATATATATATGAATGTATGTATAGTATGTTTGGCCATATACCGTATGTTTAATTAAACATATTTAGAGGACCATACGATATCCCTTTTAAAGTAGTCACTATGTCACATACTTATTGTCGGCGAAAGAGGGAGAGAGGTTGACAGTCTGTTTCACGCTGGTTCGCGTTCATCAGAACCACTCACTCCCTGCTTCCGCCGAAAATTATAGAGGCTAGATTCTTATAGAATTCCAGTAATAATCTGGAGCTGGTTATATAGAGCGATTGCCGGTCCAGCAAAAATTAGGTATTACGATTGGTGCTCTGAATTAGGAGCAGATTATTACTGGAATTCTATAAGAATCCAGCTTCTATAATTTTCGGCGGAGGCAGGGGAGTGCGTGGTTCTGATGAACGCCAACCAGCGTTAAACAGTCTGTCAACCTATCTCCCTCTTTCGCCGAAAATAAGTAGGTGACATAGTCACTACTTTAAAACTGATAGCGTATGGTCTTTAAATGTTTTTAATTAAACATACGGTATATTGCCAAATATACTATACATACCTTCATCGATACATCGCTATTTCAGAACACCAATCCTAATTCCAAATATATATATATATATACACATATATATATATATATATATATATATATATATATATATATATATATATATATATGCGTGTGTGTGTGTGTGTGTTTATACAGCTAAGCCTGATACTAAATCCTACTTCTATTATATATATATATATATATATATATATATATATATATATATATATATATATATATATATATATATATATATATATATATATATATATATATGTATATATACATATATATATAACGAAGGGAGTGTGGTAAGTAATTATGTGGACCATAACGCACCAAGGTACTCGATACTGGGTATATATATCATCATACATATATATATGATGGGATTGTAGGTTCACCAGAGTGAGCATTGGATGCGTAGTTTCCAGTAGGTATATTGGTGTTGTACTAAGCAGAGTGTAATACTACTAATCATAAAAAGGACCAAGTATCAGATCTTCATTACGTTTATTGAGGTATGACGTGCGTTTCGCGATTGATCAGCTCAAGATTCGATCTCTATCGATCTGAACCGACTCTGGAATCAAAAGCTCCTCGGACTACTGTTATGGTAAAGATGGTAGATATGGTCTGTGTGTAAAGAAAATAATGATTTCACTTGAAGTTGGTATTCTATAACAATTTAATTTAACTTCATAATTTTATAATTTTGCAATGTAGAGCTAATAAGTCGTTTGTTAACTTCGCTGGTTACCTTTCTGGATAACTTTCTCACATTCGTCGTTGGCGATTATGAAACTGATCTAAAGTGATATTTGGGGAGGGTCATGTTGTTATAATATTGCCAGAAATATATAGATTTATATATAAATAATAGGTTGGATACAATGAAGTGTAAATATAAAGTATATATATAACGTGTACATAAAGTGTATATATAAATTGTATATATATAATGTATACATAAAGTGTATATATAAATTGTATATATAACATTTTTTTTAGGGGGGGGGGTCTAGGAAATTGTTAATGAGGTGAAATTACATGCCACCTTTTGATGAAAAATGAAAATAAAACGAAAAGGAGAATCAAGTTGATTGATTGAGAGTGGAGTTGGGAGGTGTTGGGGTGAGAGTGACATTGTGATAGTCAGTGGAATTGGGAGGTGTTGGGTGAGGGAGACATGGTGATGGTCAGATTTACCACCTAAGTGGTCTTGGGTGAAGAAATAACATAAAAGTCAAAGTATAAAACAAAGTTAATGAGTGTTTAATGAGTGTTTAAATTTTTGTTGAGAGAGCAATATTTTGTTTTGTTCTTGTCGTTGTTAGTTTGGAAGGGGTTTTAAAAATGCCCTCATACAGGTCATATTTCCCTAAGTGGTCTTTGATAAAGGAATAAAATAAAATATAAAAAAAACAACTAAGTCAATGAGTGTTTAAACTCTTGTTGGTGTACAGATAATGAATTTGGGTGTGTCTGGGGAAGTGTTAATGAGGTGTAAGATAAATGTCTTTTGATGAAAAGTAAATGAAAACAAAAAGAGAAATTAATATATATATAATTGAAACAGTGAAAAATAACTGTTTCTACTTTTGGCACAAGGCCAGCAATTAACCAGTACAATTACTGGTACTTTATTTTATCGACCCCGTAAGGATGAAAGGCAAAGTTAACCTCGGCGGGATTTGAACACAGACCGTAAAGGGACGTAACTATGCTGGAAAGCATGGCGTCCGACTCTCTACTGATACTGCCAATCCACCGAAACAGTGGAAAATAACATGGTCAACAGTACAAAAAAAAATGGGATTTATTTGCAGTCTACCAATTGTTTCACTGATAGAGTTGTCTAAAAATTGCTGAACACTAAAAACAGTGCCACTCAGTTTTCAGTTTTAAATACGATGTTAACTCTACTAGATCATCGGAAACTGTTCAAAACATATATGTAATCGGAAAATTTACAAATTAAAATTACATCATCAATAATAATATTAATAATAAAGATATAGAGAGAAAAGAAGGAAAACATGGAGAAAGATACAGTAAAGAAAGAAAGGAATGGAAGGAAGAAGAAGAAAGAAAGAAAAAGGAAAAAGAAAAAGAGAAAGAAGAAAAGGAGAAATTATTGTAGATAGAAATATAAAGAGAGGAAGATATATAGAAGATGATGGTGTACAATATGAGAGACAAACGTAAATAAGAATAAACGTATGATAGAATGAAGAGAAGAAGGAAAGAGGGACAAATAGATGAATAAACCTTATTGCATGAATAAATGTAAATAAAAATAAAAATAGATATATAAAAAAATATATATATGAAAAAAATGGTGAAAATACGATAATGTTAAATATATTTATGTGTGTATTGGTTATTTTAATAAATAAATTAATAAATTAGTTTTAAGTTATATTATATTATAAAATAGAATGACAGTGATGAGATAAATTTAGGGAAAGAGATATTAAGATAAAGAGTGAACAAATATATATATATAAAATAAGAATGCAAATATAAGAGGTTTTGATATTGTTCTTTGATAGATGATGACAATTATAATTATAATTATAATTATAATGATGATGATGTTGATAATGTGATATCATAATAAATCCAAGTGGTACAATCTGGGTTATGGAATAGATAAGACGGAATTAAGCTGGTCTAAAGTTCTCAAATTCAGTTGCCGATTTATGTCGGCAGAAAATGTTTTTTTCAATTTTACTGTTAAGAAGATCTTGTAATTTAAAATTTGAAAAACTTCCATATTACAGAGACCGCAGTGGGACATACCAATTGGATAGGCCTTTGCTTTTGATACCTTTGTCCAGCTGATTATATATTCCATGTTTGCATCTTTAAGTTGCCAGATGTATTGTCAAGAGTCGTTGTCTTTGAGAGATTCAAGTTAGTCATAGAGTGTCTATGTACGTACCACCTTTTCTTAAACTCCCCAGCTGTGGAACCAATGTAATGCCATGCTAAGCTACCTGAATTTAGAGTACATAGGTATACTATTTGTCTCTAGGCATCTGTTTTGTAAAGGACATTTGTCAGGTAGATGGCAGTTACATTTAGATGCTTTTCTATGCGCCGGTTCTTCGATATGGTTTTGTTGGTTGTTATGTTTGGGCTGAGAATTGGGTTTGTTGATGTATTGTGGTGATGGGATCTGACGTGTGTTTGGTTGTGATGATGTTATATGCTTATGCTTTGTATTTGGTGTTATGGTACTTATTTGTGGGTTACTTGTATTATAAATTCTTCTATAGTTAATTTTCTGAATGTACGATTCTATGTTGTTGGCAGTGGAGTATGAAAGTTTGATAGTTTTTCTAATAAAGACTTTATGATATTTACGAATTTTAGGGAAATGTTTGTCAACTAATTTGAAGAAAGTGTAAGTTAGCTTAGTTTTTATAGAGGAATTAAACATTGGATTGAACCATAAGTAGTTTCTATTTCTGCATCTTCTATAGTTATTAGTGGTCTTTGTATTAGTATTCTGTTCCTTTAATTTACGTGTTTGTTGCCAATTTTGTTTAGTCTTAGATTTGTTGTTTATATAGGTGTGGATGGTGCCATTAATATTAAGTGTGTTGTTATGTTTTGTATCTGGTATATATATATATATATATATATATATATATATATATATATATATATGAAAAAGTATGACCCCGACGGCAGAGCTCAAGCCGTGTCGACGGCTATTTCTGAAATAGCCGTCGAAACGGCTTGAGCTCTGCCGTGGGGTCATACTTTTTCCTATTTCCCACTCTACTACCCTAAGTATTGAGTACTCTGGTGCGTTATGGTCCATTTGGTTCCTTACCACAATTCCTTTGTTATATATATATATATATATATATATATATATATATATATATTGTATGCGAGAAAAACCACAAACCCTCCATTTCAATTCTACTTTTGAAAAGAATAAGACCTGCGAAACCGGTAAAGGAACCAAATAAATATTCTTAAAAAGGCTCCAGTTGCATATTTGATTTCATCTATTTTCCTTATACTCTCACTCGTGTAGGACATCTCCTTGTTTTTCATTTTGAAAGAAAAACCTCATTTTCTAATATATATATATATACATATATATATATATATAGTTATAGTTATATTTGTGGAAGGTCATATAATATTACCAGAAATATATAGAATTATATATATATAATAGGTTGGATAAAATAAAGTCCTGTCACATTTTAGTCATAATGACTTCCAAGACAATTTTTCAATACTGACTTCAAGATAAACTTTTCATTTTTTGTTCTAATGGTTCCTATTTTCTTGTCAGATTAATTCAATATTATATTGTTTAATAATATGCAATTAGACCGAATGAGTACTGAGCAGACATATATAAGAATTTAAATGATGTATGAATACGAAAAGAGTTCCGGATCAGTAGACGGAATACAAAATATTCGTTCTGCCTATAAAGATTTAGCTCCAAATTTCCCAACATGCCAACGATGGTTTAAACAACTCCGATCGGAAACCTTTTATTCCCCTTGATCAGAGCGACAATGTTCTCTCAATCCCGAGCTTCTACGGAATGTGATGTAAGAAAACCCTGAGCAAACTGTTCGAGAATTGGCAAAAGTGTTCAATAAATTTCACTGGACATGTAAAGCAACTGCATGATCTGGGAAAGGTGTCTAAACTTGGTCAGTGCGTGACCACATAATCTGACTGGTATTCAACTTGGTCAAAGAATTGCCCTTTGCTATTCATTAAATAAGTTCAAATCCCGCCGAGGTTGACTTTGCCTTTCTTCCTTACGGGGTCGATAAAATAAAGTACCAGTAATGCACTGGGTAATTGCTGGCCTTGTGCCTAAACGTAGTAACAATTAAATAATAGATTTGCTAATGACCCGTTTCTAGGTAGAGTAACAACCAGTGATGAAAAGTGGATGCTGTACAATAATAGCTAAAAGCAAAAGCGACAATGGATGTAACCAAATGAAAAGGAGGAAAACACGCCCAAACCCTGACTACACCCTGAAAATGTCTCCGTATCTGGTGTGATATGAAGGGTGTGGTTTATTTAATGCTGATAAGTATTGTAACCAACTGGAATCATTACATAAAAAATTGCAGAAAAAGCGACCAGCAATGGCAAATCAAAGATATGTTGCTCCTACATGACAATGCGAGACCACACGTTGCCAGGGTTGAACAGAAAACATTTTTTACACTTAATATGAAGGTTTCGCCTCATCCTCCTTATTTAGCTCACCCTTCTCCATCAGATTATCCTCTTTATAGATAATTGCACCATTTTGTAAATGGAACACAGTTTTCCAACCAAAAAGAGGTAAAAATGGACATTGAATCCATCTTTCCATCTTTGCTTCGCAACCTAAAAAAATCTTAGGTTAGAGCGATCAACATCTTGCCAGGCAGATGGGATTCTGTTATTAAGAATGAAGGAAAATATTATTTCGATTGAATATATCCATCTTAACCAAATAAATGTCTTTTCCTTTCCTTGTACAAAATGTATCGAATCTAATATATATATATATATATATATATCCCTTCTCTCTCCTTGTACCTCTTGCTTTCATTAATCCCCTCTGCTGGTTGCACTCTCTCGGCTGGGCTCTTCCTCACACTTTCACTCACTCATACTCTGCTGCTTCTCCTCTCTCACCTCCTCCCGTCTGACCTGTGTGAAATCTTTTTCTCTCTCACATCTCGCAGGGTTCGGACGTGTCTGCCGTCCTCTCATCGTTGATTTGTTCGAACTTAAGTTCACAATGTATCATTGACTTGTCTCTCATTTCCTCTCTTTACGTTGCATTACTATTTTCTTTGTTTACTGTCCCTCTTTCTCCACCCAATTCGCTCTGTCCCAATAACTTATTTTAGTCATTGCTCGCACTGATTTTGTGGTATCTGGTCTTTAATGCGAAGAAATACCGATGAATGATAGTCAGAAGTTCACTGATGATGGACAGTCCCGTTTCTCGCTCTATTTTTCACACACACACACACACACACACACACACACACACACACACACACACACACACACACACACACACACACACACACACACACACACACACACACACACACACACACATATATATATATATATATATATATAGTTAGGGAAGCAGAAAATTGCTTATTGTAATCCAGCTCATGGTTAAGACAGCCAGTTTCATGGACTGCTTCAACGTACGGTTAGGTGTAACTTGCCCTGTCCATTACATAACGAATGTATACAGTCTAACCTGGTTTACCAATGCACAGTGGAATCAGACAACCAGAAATGGAATTACATCGGAGCGACTGGAAATACATTTAAAGCTCGTTGGTATACACACCGTTACGCAATGAAACATTCCCAGCATCGTTATGTAACTACCTTTGCGAACAAGACCTGGCAACTGAGAGAGAGTAACCACCAATACACCCTGAAGTGGAAAAATTATCGAACGCGCCCCCATATCGGAGTGGTATGAGAAGCTGTCGATTATGTGACCTTGAGCTGTTCCACATTTTGAGTTCGAAGAATAAGTTACTCAACAATAAAATCAAAAGATCGTTTTATTGTAACCATAGACTCAAAGAAATGTTTTCGCACTACAAGTGCAAATCGAACCTTTCAACTCTTATTACCACCTGATAAACTGCACACATTTAGACTTTCTACCCTCTTATTCTAAACAACCCCTTTAATTACCCACAAAAACCAATACCTATATCCCTCCCATCTCCTTCATTCCTTTTTCTATTTCTTTTCGTTTTCTTCCTTTCTTCTATCCCTTTTTTATGTCTTTTCTTTTCTTCTTTCTCCCCCTTCTTTATATATATATATATATATATATATATATATATATATATATATATTTATCTCTCTATCTCTCCCCCTCTCTCTCTCTTTCTATCTCTCCCCATCCCTACCACTATAAACAATTTAATTCTATTTAACTCACTACACTCTAAATCGATGACATCATGTCAAAACTGATCAAAGATTCCTTCCACCTCTACCCCTCCCTCCATCTCAGTTTGTCACCCTACAACCTAATTCTTCTCCCCCTTCCTCTCTCTCTATACTACTCCTTTTGTCCCTCCACTATCTAATTCCTCTTCCTCTCTCTCTATACTAGCAAATACAATTCAAAAAAATGTTTTTTATATATTAAGAACTTGTTAAGAATAACTTATTCACTATTTTGAAAATTTGGACGTGTACAACAATTATTATTGAGTGGCTGCTATTTGCAGTATAGCAATATAAGGTGCACTTACCAATGAAACGGTCGTAAATACCTGGATAAAATCCTTTTTTTAATGCTTACCTGTGTTTTCTCTTTTATCCTATATATACATATAGAAGTGGTTACACAACAGTTAGATCACTATACCGAGAACAATTGTTTTACCTTAGTGGATCCTCACCTCGTAATGGACATGGATATATGGAACATGAAGGACAACGGTACGAACGCGCATGCGCAGAAACTTTCACTTCACACAGGCAATACTAAATTGCGTGCGAGAGGTGTAATGGAGATAACTGCGAAAGTCCGAAAAGTTTCTAGTTGATAAGAAAATTAGGATGTTGTAATTCAATCCGGAGCTTTGTCCCCTTCAACAGCAATGCAACACACCCGCTGTAGTTTATGAAGCTGTGGTCACTTCCAACCGACCAAATCAACCACAGGAGGTCAAATCCTATGTGGGTATGGCGGAGGGCCGATTTAAGGAACGCTTCCTGAACCACCAGTCGACCTTTAGGTACCCGGACAGACGTACATCCACGAAACCCGCGAGCCATGTATGGTCCCTCAAGTACTCAAGTATAGGTTACTCCATTCAATGGAAAGCCATCACTAAGTCCAAGCCATACGCAAGGGGCAATCCGTCGTGTGGACTATGTATTGATGGATGAATAAATATTCTAAAGAGATTACGCAATAATGATTGCCTAAACATGAGAAATGAATTCTTCACACATTGTCCATACGTCTGGAAACACCTCGTACGTAACTACAAAGCTCCGGATTGAATTACAACAACATCCTAATTTTCTTATCAACTAGAAACTTTTCGGACTTTCGCAGTTATATCCCTTACACTTCTCGCACGCAATTTAGTATTGCCTGTGTGAAGTGATCGTTTCTGCGCATGCGCGTCCGTACCGTTTTTCTTCCTGCTCCGTATAACCATGTCCATTACGAGTTGAGGAACCGCTAAGGTGAAACAATTGTTCTCGGTATCGTGAACCAACTGTTGTGTAACCACTTCAAACTAAATCGTCCCATGGACTGAGTGCTCTATCACTACAGATATTACCTTCCAGTGTTCTACCACTATATATATATATATATATATATATATATATATATATATATATATATATATATATATATATATATATATATATATATATATATAAAACGGAAGATGTCTGTCTGTGTGTGTGTATGGTTTTTATTCATTTCCACATTTCTCTACCGATTTTGATTTTTTTTTCCAATGTGCTCCAAATTTTCCAACGATGGTCAACGCGTACTAAACTTTGCCAAAAATTTCCTGCTTCTATGAAAATAATCGATAAAACTAAATACATGCTGTAACCCTCTTACACGCTTATTCACTCTCTCTACTACCCAACAGCGACAAAACCTCGTTCAGGAACGTGACATAAACTTTGAAACTAAGCAACACATCATTTTATACAACAACAAACATAGACATAACGCTCTCTCCGTCGCTCTTCCCTCTCTCTATAATAAATCATTCCCCCTATATATAATTTAACTGCTTTACTCTCTTTGTCGCTCCTCACCCTCTATATGACAACACTGTTTTACACACCACCCTATAGTTTCTTAGCTTTACTCTCTCCATCGCTCTTCCCTCTCTCTATAATAAATTATTCCCCCTCTCTATAATTTAACTGGTGGGGGAGTCATTGGAGTTCCGTATTGACATACGGCTTTTCTGGGGTATTTTAAATCGGCTTATTGTAAATAACAACCCGCAAAATAACATTCATATAACAGATTAATGCTATAGACATATGAATCGGACACACACAGGCACGCGCGCGCGCACACACCACACACACACACACACACACACACACACACACACACACACACACACACACACACACACATATATATATATATATATATATATATCAAGAAATTGATTGACATATATATCTAAAATTGATTGACATATATATATATATATATATATATATCTAAAATAAACATATGAAACAATCACAGGGAATAATTTGTAAAAGTGTGTAAGCATACATAGCTAGGTAGGTAACTGATTAAAGTTTAACTAGAACTTTAAAATAGATATCTCATAAATTGATTACTCTTCCTTATTTCACCATCAATCAATTGATGGTGAAATATATTTCTTTAAGGAAATATATACAGAGGGTGATCAGCTTATATTGAAGAGTTCTGGTTCTACTGTTACCAAACATCGTTTCTATTTTATTTTTCACTCTTTGCTGGTGAGGAGTGAAGTTTTTTGTGTTTGTTTGCATGTAGGTAGCATTGTCACATATCCTCTGGTTTTTTCCTAGGTCAGCAATTTTTTTTTCTATTTTAGTTATATATGATGGTATATTTGGTGTTTTGTTCTTGTTAATATCTCTGCTATCACCATGATAGTTTCTAGGGCATATAAATAGGCGCTAATTTGCCTAAATGTTGGGCTTTTTATCCGTCGTAAATATTCATCCCTTATTTCGTCAATAACACGTAATATTTCATTATTTTGTTTTTTATTAAATGCTGTTGCTTTAATACGTTCCACAAGAGAAATGTTTATACATGAATTAATTTTTCTGGAAGATTTGAGGGAAATTTTCAATTGTTTATACTTTTGATTATTATTATTATCGATAGTAATTTCTACAACAGTCGAGGTAGACTCAGATGTTACGCGTGGTGTCAAATTTCTTAGATTATTATTATTATTACTTCGATTATTATTATTATCGATAGTGTTTTCTCCAACATTCAAGGTAGACTCAGATGGTATACGCGGTGTCAAATTTCTTACAGGCGTAGTTGTGTCAAGGCACTGTTCGACCTGGCTGCTAAGAAGTCTAGTAGCACGGCAACCTGTACCACGTGTTGTTGATTCCATGTTTGTTGTGGGGGACTTACAATTAATAATATTTATCTTATTTTTACTTTCAACAAACGTCGCTTATTGGCGTAATTGTTTCGCTGTTAAGTGATTTAGTTCTGGATGTATTTCGTCCCAGTGTAGCTTCATTCTATTCATATAGCCAACGGAGGGATTTTGTTTTTGCCCTTTAATAACAACAAAATAAATCATCATTAAATTCGCAACTCCAAGAGAAATGCGATTTATAATTTCGGTTTATTCTGTGGCTACAACTGATTACATTTTGTTTACATTTTTCGTTGTTTTTCTTCGATACTTACTTCTTGTTGTGATCTTGTTGTGTTCAGCCATGTTGTTTATAGCAAATCCTTGTAAAATGGATTATGTATTTAGTCGGATAATCATTCCTTTGTTAGTGTTGAACAAAAGGGCAACGATGGTTGCTAAACACTGTACGGCTTAATTCGGGCGTTTTGTTTGTTTACAAACACATCGAGCATTATAATAAATGTTCCGTAAACCTATACGTACATATACATATGTGTGCATATATATATATACATACTACTGTACGTCTGTATACATATATGTATGCACGCATACATACTTATATTTAAGTAACAGCCGTACTAAGAGTGAGAAATGAAATTTCGTATCATTTTTTCCATTTATCGTTTTCGGTGCTCCCGGCCGACTAACTCACTCGATATGCAAATTAGGCTGCTCAGCCGTTAATATGCATGAGGAAAATATATACTTTCAGACGTTCAATCATCTGGCAGCAAGGTATACGATGCTGAAGATAGCTAATAAGCTTGAAACTAGTACATCGTTCCCTTATCAGTGTTGAACAAAAGGGCAACGATGGTTTCTAAACACTGTCCGGCTTAATTCGGGCTTTTTGTTTGTTTACAAACAAACCGAGCATTATAATAAATTTTCGGTAAACCTATACGTACATATATATATATATGTGTGCATGTATGTATATATATATATATACATACTACTGTACGTCTGTATACATATATGTATGTACGTATACATACTTATATATATATATATATATATATATATATATATATATACATACACATATACATATATATATATATATATATATATATATATATATATATATATATATTTAGAGAGAGAGAGAGAGAGAGAGAGAAGAGAAGTAATTCCACAACAGTTAGTTCACCATACCGAGAACAAATGTTTCACTTTATCGGATCCTCAGCTCCGTCTAAATGAAGTTGTTCGGAAAAGGAAAAACAACTGTACGAATACGCATGTGCAGAAACAGTCACTTCCCCTGGTGGAGGTAAACCCATAATAGATCGATGTAAGGGAGATAACTGTGGATGCCCGGAATAAATTATTCGTGTTATTCAGAATATTAGAGTTTGTAATGACACCTGTTACATGATTACGTTATTTAACAAATAGCGGAAATCAGTCGATCAAGGTTCAATCCTCATTGGATCATTTAAAAATTGCCCTCTTTATCTGCCCTCGAACTCACTGCTAAGATACCCTCTTTAACAAAGTGTTTAATAATTCTGGCAGAACGGTTTGCATACATAAAGTATTCTTGTCAAGTTGTTCGATGAACAGTTTACTGCTGCAGTAATAACATTGTGGTTTAATGCGATACTTTGCCACTATATTACACACACACAAAAAGAAATATATATATATATGTGTGTGTGTGTGTGTGTGTGTGTGTGTGTGTGTCTGTTTATATATTCAATGGTTTTGAAATTGAAAATTTCTGACCATCATCTTACAACCTATTGATGTGGGAATTGTTTGGGCATGATTGATAGTTTTTGTTTTCAATGCAGGAATTGTATATAGAGACTAGCGTATATACGAAAATGAAAGAATATGGAGCTGCTAAAAGTTATTCAGCTATTCAACAGTAAACTCACATTCGCAAAACTTTGAAAAGATACCTCGAGAGATTAGTTAATTTAATCAATTGATTTTTCCAAGGATGATTCATCTCTTCGACACCGTTTAATATATTCCCGAAACGAACAATAACATAGGATCCAAACGTAGAGCGAAGAACATGCAATAAGGAATCCGCTATTAGTCGATAACATAGATGATTTAACAGCTAAGATATTTTCAGAAGTGTTATCCGGATTTGATGAAATATTGTCGAATGTTAGGATGAAAAGGAGCGCTGATATAAACGAACATAACAAGGACGGGAATATGACAATGCAAACTTGTTTAAACAATTATTGGCAAGGGATAAAGACTGAAAATCTTTGAAGATGTTTCAGGAACAACAGCAACGCTGAAACAATTGAAACTAACTTTCAAATTGAACAAAATTAACATGACATCAAAAATGTGCTTTTTAACTACATCATTCCAGCTTCATAACTATAACTGTTTCATTAAAAAAAACAAACAATCATATTACGTCAGTTGGAACATTTGACAACAAAGTCTCATAGGCGAATTTCTGACAACTTGAACAAGGAAATAACATGTTGAATAGTGACACATTTCTATGAAAATTATGCTGAAAAAAAAGAAGCAAAGAAAAATCGACATAAGCTTTGAGTAGCTTAAAAAAAATGGCACACCGGGTTTGAAGGAATAGAGTAAAGAAAATAAAAAATATGTATGTATGTATGTATGTATGTATGTATGTATGTATGTCAGGTCACCAGTTGGTGCTACTGGTAACATGTATCCCAGTACAACCTGTCCCATGGTCGGGTTGTTGGCGACTAAACTGGCAACCCCACCAAGGTTTCTTGGTGAGGAGAGTGCCTTTGGACATCCTGCAGGACTAAAAACAAAACCTGTCAAATGGCAAAGAAGCTCTTAAGAGTCAATGGCCATCCAAAATCACTGGGAGAAATGACCCCTTAGCCTTTGTCAAGGCAGAATTCTAGGAGAAAGAAAACACCTGCAACCCTGATGATATCCAATGATGTTGACTTGTTCTTCTTTTTGGTAAATATCATCTTGATTAAGAGAGTGGGACTGGCCTTGTGCAGTGCCTTTGCTCACTATAAAAGCTTCACGACACAGGCATTGCTTTATATCTGGAGATCTCTCTGCACTTGTCGTCACATGGTACCATGGGCCCAGCACTATGTGTCAATAATTGTCACAAGTGTAGTGTTTGTACCAGAGTTTTCAAGTCGCTGGCTGGACTAAAAAGTCACACTCGTTCAGCGCATCGGTAGGAGTTCTCCTACATGGATATAAAGTAGTGGCCGTACTCGAAAACGAGTTGGCAGCCACCATGTACGTATGTATGTGTGTTTGTTTGTATGTATATATGCATGTATCCTCGACGCAAGTTGTAAGGGTGAAAGCAGCGATTCTTTGCTTAAACTTTAATCTGTTATTTTAATAAATATTTGCTCTAAGATTCTTACATATTTGATTTATATTTACCTTTATCGAGCCCTCTTTGGATTTTAGTCTTCACATTTATTGTTATTACTACACACACACACACACACACACATATATATATATATATATATATATGTAAAAGGTAAACAGAAATAACAACACAAACGGTACAGTATATGGAAGGGATATATTAGGTTAACGCTTGATAAGAAGGAAGAGGGTCTTAACGTTTCAGAAGCTAGTCCTTCATCAGAAGAAAGAATGAGAAATAAGATAGATTTAGAGGATGGGCGGGATGGAAAAAATGTCTTTAGATAAAAATAACAGGTCCATTCATGTTGACATCTCTTGCAAAACTGTTGGTGCTGACGTTTTGTGTACGATTTATTTTTTAGAAAAGTGGATGATGAAGTGCGTCTACCTGAAATGGAAAAAAAAACAGATTTGTAAAAAGAGCTATACTTGTGCACATGCGTAAGCATAAGTGGTGTGTGTGTCTGTGTGTGTGTGTGTGTGTGTGTGTGTGTATTATTATACGTCCGTACGAAGCTAGGAAGGAAAGTGTGTGTATATGTGAGTAAAAGAGTGTGTGTGCATGTAAGTACGAAGCTATGAGCAAAAGTATGTTAATATAAGGCTGTGTATGTTAATAAAAGGGCGCCGGTGAGAGCAGCTTGGATCAGGGTGGGGGGATTTCCACGCTGGATGAAGCAGGTAGCCATACGAAGGGAATGGGTTTCGAAATCGTTGTCCTGGCTACAGAGTCGACCCTGGCTACAATGTCGACGAAGACGGAGGAATTGGGAATAAGGTATGGAGTGTTTGGTGTGGGTTGGATCGGAGGAGGTGAAGTCGAGGTAATATTGGGAGTCTGTTGGTTTAATGAAGATGGAAGTAGAGAGGGTGTCGTGAGAGGGGATAGAGAGATATCGAGAAAAGCGACAGAAGAATCGGAGACGGAGGCGGTGAAATTGAGAGCAGGATGGAAAGATTGGACAAAAGAAAGAAAACAGTCAAAGCTGTTCTCGTTATAGGGAGGTAGCGCCGATACAGTCGTCTATATAACGACCTTATATCTCAGGAGTCGGTCCAGCGTACCGGGAGAAGATTACACACACACACACACACATATATATATATATATATATATATATATATATATATATATATATATATATATAGTACATCATGAAGAGAGGAGAAACATTAGATATAATTAGTGATAAGATATATCATACCTAGCTGCTTCTATAGTCCCCGACTACGTAGTTTCGTGGCATATTATGCAAAAACACTAGATCATAGAGATATAGAGTCTTTGTGAGGTTCTGCCGACTTATCAAGGGGATACCCCATTAAGGATTTCAAAACACGTCTGCAATGCGCGAGATAGAATCTCGAAAAGGCGGAGGGAGAGTCAATCACGTGATACAGCGGTCAAGAAACAGAGCTAAGCCCCTTATAACCTGAAAAAAATACCCCGGAGGCGGAGGGGGTATTCATATCAAAGCCGTAGAAGAGGTGGTTTGAGGAGACGAGAAGTATGAGTAATGGTAGCTATCCAGCTGTCACTACACTTCAAAGGTTACTCGACCAAAGGGAGTTATAAACAATATACCCCCTCCGCCTCCGTGGTATTTTTTCAGGGTTATAAGGGGCTTAGCTCTGTTTCTTGACCGCTGTATCACGTGATTGACTTTCCGTCCGCCTTTTCGAGATTCTATCTCACACATTGCAGACGTGTTTTGAAATCCTTAATGAGGTATCCCCTTGATAAGTCGGCAGAACCTCACAAAGACTCTATATCTCTATGATCTAGTGTTTTTGCATAATATGCCACGAAACTACGTAGTCGGGGACTATAGAAGCAGCTAGGTATGATATATCTTATTACTAATTATATCTAATTTTTCTTCTCTCTTCATAATGTACTTTATAGCTCTGATACTGAATCAGTCTAATCCATTTGGATTGTTTTGTCCCAGTTATTCATAGAGCAACATCGGTTGAGGTTGGCACCACTAACACTGGGATATGTGTAGATATATTCATGTATATGTATGTGTCCGCATGTATCTGTGTGTTTCTCTATATATATACATATATATATACATAAACATATATATATATATATATATATATATATATATATAGGTTTATGCCAGGTTCAGTTGGGGGGGGGGGTAACTACAGTAAGTAAGGCATTCAATACATAACAGTGTATAAATATTCAATATAGAAATGGCTTCTACAGGACTAGAACTGTTTCATTCAAGAGAAATCATGATGATTTCTCCCCAAAGAAAGAGTTCTAGTCGTGTAGAAGCCGTTTCTATATTAAATATATATACACACACACACACACACACATATATATATATATATATATATATATATATAATTTTATTCCTTATTTTTATTAATATATATGTATCTATATATCTCGAAGATCTTTGCCTTAAAATGATAGAAAACTCGTTTGTGTTAGTACTTCCTTGTTCTTGTTGAAAGCTGTCCAACCTAGAGCGATGCCATGCTGCGCACCAACTATTCCATTGTTGTTTGCTGATAGTTGGTGACCGTGATATACAAACTCCGTAACTTGAGTAATTTGCTGGTTGTAGATTGTGAGTTGGAGGTTGGCATTGTTTTTTTTAGTTGTCATATGTTATATAGTGGCTGAGTGGTTAGAGCATTAGATTCCCAATCGTGAGGTTGTGAGTTCGATTCCCGGACCAGGTGATGTATTATGTCCTTGAGCAAGACACTTTATTTCACGTTTCTCCTTCTATCTGGAGTTGCGACCGAAAGGCAGTATTAGCAATTGGAAAGACCAATGGAAACATTGTTTTCTCGGTCCGATTTGAAGAAAGTCGATCGTTCTTGCTATATGTTATATGGTCTTATATGGTCTTGACTGTGTTAATTAGACGACAATGTCACTTCAGAGGCTCTCTACATACCAGAGCCACATAATGAGACTTATAACAGGAAAGCGGCACAGCGACTGTGTCTGTATCAGTGAGCTGCTCAACATTACCATACATAGACCAATTACATCAATTGTCAAACCAAGAGTACTGAAACTATACGGTCATATATAAAGGATCAACTCGTAGTGTGAGTAGGTTATTCCTGGGTGGAAGATTGGCTGGTAAGATAAGCAGAGGCCGACAGCTAAAACGATGTCTTGATAATGTCAACTTATGGACTGGACTTGATCTTCGCTCTTTAAACTCTGCTGTTGGTGATCGAACTTTGTGGAGAAAAATATCTCATGTTGATGTGTAGTCTGTAACCGGCGCAGTTTAGCGTCAAACAATATTTATATATATAAATGTATGTGTGTGTGTGTGTGTGTGTGTGTGCGTGTGTGTGTGTGTGTGTGTGTGTGTGTGTGTGTGTGTGTGTGTGTGTGTGTGTGTGTGTGTGTGTGTGTGTGTGTGCATGTCTATTGAGTTTTTTATGTCTGTTTGTATGTTGTTTCGTAAATCAGTTCATATTAACCAGTGTAAACCAGTGCAGAGATGCTTCATTGTCACTTTCACTAAATTTCTCGATAATTATGATGCTGCTAATTATGATGTCCGTGACTGACAAACTTAAAATATATAAAAACAAGCAGAATGTGTTGCTCCCAGGCATATACCACGTAAAAAGCTGAGAAATCTATATATAATATAAAAGAAAGTGATTGAAATATATTCATACACAGTTACGTGACTACATAATTCATTGAGTATCTTATTAAATCTAATAAAACATTTAAAACAAAATACCTGATAACGATCAAATATATTTCCCTCATATGTATTCTCCACAAAATCAGAATACATTTCACCAGATAACGGCGAAATTAGATATTTTGAAACGGATCATCAGTAAGGGAGTGAGGGAATTTCAAAAGCATCTAATCTCATTCAATGCAGGGTTGAAAGTGGCTAAACGCACATGGTATCAACACATGAATTTTAGCACTCGCAACGACATGAAGGGTTTTCGTTCGCTAGAAATAACAGTCCAACCTCTCGACATAAACAGCTCACCATGTAAGGAGCAGACCTGGTGAATTGTACTCTGATTTTGTGGAGAATATATATGAGGGAAGTATATTTGATCGTTATCAGGTATTTTGTTTTAAATATCTTATTAGATTTAATAAACGAATTATGTAGTATTACTTTCAGTGTAGATTGTCTCTAGTTCTATGTTTTGATATGTTTTAGTGCACACTTAACTGTGTATGAATATATTTCAATCACTTTCTTATAATGATTAAGGCTCGCTTTTATTCTCTGAATTTTATCTTGAGCTGTTTTTAGAGACGAGACATATGTTTGATTTTGTATCATTCATGACACCTTTTACTTTGAAAGTAATCATAAAAATATAATATAAAAGAGAGATTTTTCTTGGTTGTTTGATTGGTTGGTTTAATCACACGAAAATTACACACACACACAGACATCTAAAGAGAGAGCGACACAGAGGGAGAGGCAGAGGGAGTGAGTGAGATAGGTCGTTGTAGAGAGAGAGGTACAATTAAAGTGTTAGATATTCAGATAGAGAGAGAGAGTGAGAGAGAGAGGGAGAGCAAGAATGGCAACGAACGCTAGTTTACACACTAACACACACACACACACACACACACACATATATATATATAAAGATAGAGACTGAGAGATAGAGAGGGAGATTATGCGAGTTCTTGATTGTTTCGCGGCCAGCCTCTCTAATGAGTGAGTCAGAGTGGGGAGAAAGAGAGGGGGGGGCGGGAGTGTGAGAAAGAGAGAAACAGACATAGAGACTAAACGAGAGGAAAAATTACAGAGGGTGAGAGAGAGAATGTGTGTGTGGCAGAGAGAGAGAGAGAGAGAGAGAGAGAGAGAGAGAGAGAGAGAGAGAGAGAGAGAGAGAGAGAGAGAGAGAGAGAGAGAGAGAAACTCAGAACTATGTGAGATAAATCTATGTTATACAGGAAGGGGGGAGGGGAAAGTAACTATTAGCAGAGAAAGTGAAAGAGAGACGCTGTATGTTTGTTTCTGTGTCCATGTATGCGTTCGTCAGTGAAGATTTGTGCGTGTATGTGTGTGCGTGTGTATGTGTGTGTGTGTGTGTGGCTTCCCACAATAGATCAAATTATCAGTAGGTTTGTCGTTTTACACCAGTCATTGAAAGTTAGGTAATACTAACTACAGCACAAACCTATTTTACAGAACACGGGATATATTGATACTATTTGAAATTGATCTACGGTCTATATTAGTTTAGCTTTTTGAGGATAGTGTCATATGGACCTAATTCAGATGACAGAGTGTCAACTTATTCTCTAAGGCTACGATTTGCATTTATTTCTACTTTTATTACTTTGTATTGTGTTTTCACGATTCCCCCCCCCCCCCCCCCCCCCCGCAAAAAAAATATTTCATCATGTCACAAAAACACTGCTCAACTAACGGTGTAGTTAAAATGTCCGCCAAACGGTTGAAATCTCAGAGACGGGAAACAGAAAGACAGTCGCAACTTTCTGAAAGTGAACAGAGCCTGAGACGGGGAACAGAAAGATTAAGGCAAGAAGCAAGACGATCGCAACAAACGGTGGCTGAATATGATAATTACCGAGAGGTAATAAGAGTTGCGATACAAACACGATGGGCACGGAGGACTCTTCAAAGCAGAATAAACTGGCTAAGAGCTGCGTTTTCATATAATCCATCGAGAAATTATAGAAATGATCTTAAAGTCGCAATTGGTAACATGGATATTATATGCAGTAGTTGCGGAGCGAGAAAATGGAAAGGAAAAACACTTGGCATGTGTTGCTTAGGAGGAAATGTGAGATTTTCACTGATAGAAGACCCTCCGCCTGTTATTCGTATACTGCTTACAGCTCATACTAACGAAGCTAAACACTCCAGGAGCGATGTTATGCGGTATAATGCTGCATTTCAGATGACGTCTTTTTGAGCTAAAAAAGATCATACTGACTAGGGTTATTTCACAATATTTAAAATCAAAGCAAAATGCTACCATTTAATCGGCAGTTTACTCTCTCAGCCTAATGAAGAACCAAAATTCATTCAAGTTTACTTTTTGGGCAACAACGAACAAGAAGCTACTCAACGATTCAGAAATATTTCCGGTGGGTTTCAACTACAAGCTACAAATTATTAGCAGTCTGCGAAATATGCTTCATGGAAACCATCATTACATAAGGGTATTAACATTTGCCTTAGAAAAAAAAGGCAAACCCATGTATAAAATTATTATTAGACCTGATAAAAAAAACCCAGCAAAAGAATGCAAAAGAACAACAAATTGCTTTGGCTGTTGCATCAAGTGGTATAAAGTTGGTTGCATCAAGTTGCCATTGATTGTCATAAGAGAAGAGTCTCCTTTGTGCAATATCAAAAAGAACACACGAAAAGCAAAACTTTTAGAGAAATGCTCCGTGTTCATATGGGATGAGGCCACAATGGAACATAGAAAGTTATTTGAAGCTCTGGACCATTCTTTAAGAGACATTAGCGGAAGAGTAACGATGGTGCTTGCTGGTGACTTCAGATAGACTGTCCGCGTCGTTCCTAAAGGCGCGAGAGCTGATACTGAAATCGCTTGATTAAAAATCTCAACTATATGGCAGCAAGTTCAGCGATTACTCTTGAGGACAAACATGAGATTCAGTTGTACAATGATGCAGCAATTGATACTTTTGCAAAACAGCTAATTATACTGGGTGATAGAAATATGCAACAAGATGAAAATGGAGAACTCAAACTTCCACATGTAAATATCTGTAATACAACAAATGAAGTAATTGAACAAGCATTCCAATTGTTGCCTCAATTGTATCACTCAATCACGGCTGTTTGAGCGAGCAATTTTAGCGCTAAAACATAGTCAGTGTGAAAATATAAGCACCGCATTAGTACTATTTGAGTTACTGGGAAACAGTGAAACAATTCACCTCAAACTATTCTAATCTTCTAGATGTTATCTTAAATAACACTTCGAAATATTTTCTCTAAATATTTCAGTGCTGTCGCCATTCTGGTCCGATTGTAGAATATGTAACCATGAGCGTTAAAAGAAACTTGGAATTATAATGTCTGTACTAAAACGACTTGCCTAATAAGATGATTAGATTAAGCACACTAGCAGAAAAACAGCCCGCTGGGCGGTTTTCTGGTAGCATATGTAGTGTGCGTATTGGTTTTATACGCAAATATATATGCTTATAGATATATGTAAATTGAAAATTAAATTGACAATATCTTCTTCGCCCACTTATTTCTGAGAAGGTCGTGGGTGCAGAGTCCTCCTCAAACACTCTTTCCAGTTACTCAGAAGTAAACATCTCTAACTGATCCAGCTGGATCCCAAAGCGTGACCAGCCAAGCTCATGGATGTTATCCAACTATCTTGCTCGGAGTCTACCTCTGGATCTCTTGCTGGTTGGTTTTGCCTGTAAAATCTGTCCAGCGATTCTTTTCCGAGACATTCCGAGACATTCTAACTACATAGTATCGTAGCTGTGATCTCTCAATCCGGAGAAGTAGCGGCTCAACCAGAAGTGACTCTCTGATCTCTGAGCTATGCCCTTTATCGAGTCACGTTACTCCAAAGACCCTTCTGAGAAACCCCATTTCTGCCGTTTGTATTTGCAATTGTATTCTTTCGGTTATTACCCAAGATTCATGACACTCAGTAAGGGTTGGCAGAAATATGAGGAAGACAGCGAGTTTGACTTTTACACCTACCTCCCTTCTTCTGATTAACTCAATGTTGAAGCTGGCGCATTACTGCATCAACTTTTGCAATTCTTGATTCAGCCTCCTGCCTTCCATCACTCATGATACTTTAACTTCTGCATCTGCTTCAGTGCAACTCCATTCACATATATATAAATTTGAGTGACTTCTGTCCATCCGTCTGTCACAAAATGTGTGTGTTTGTATGAATGTATGTGTGTGTAAAAGGAAAGAAGGGGATACACACATATTTGTCTCTAACTTAAAAACGGTGACACATACACACACATATATATGACACACACGCACACATATATATAACACACACACTTCTCTAATTTAAGAATGCCGACAGACTGACGCGCGCGCACAAACACACACTGTCCTATTACCACTGAAGAGTTTTGGCCTGGGCGAACATCCCCTCAATTTTGAAACCGTTTCAGTTGTCCAGAGTTGATGGGAAAAGACCTGACGGTGTTACTGTCTGCTCCTGGTCAAGAGGCAGAAGCCTTACCTGGGACATCGCAGTTAGTGAATATTTCGCTTCTTCCCACATCCTGGATGCAGCAGTAAGGGCGAGTGCCACAGCTTCCGTAGCTGAACAGAACAAAATCCTAAAATACCGTGTTTTGTTGGCTAACTACATTTTCCAGCCTGTGGCGTTCGAGACGTTTGGGGAAGTCGGGCTACTGACAGCGAGGTTCTTATCTTCACTGGCGGCTCGCCTAACAGAGGTAATTGGTGAAGCTCGTAAAGGCGCTTGGTTGTTCCAGTACCTCAGCCTCGCCTTCACCCGAGGTAACGCTGCGAGTGTACTATCTTGCCTCAAAAATTATTAGAGAGGTTTCCCTGTACTCCCCGCGTATTGTACACCCCCCTTTCGCCTGCCTTTTGTTGTATGTGGTCCTAGATGTATGTATTACCTGCTTGTGTGTTGTATGTGGTCCTAGATGCGTGTATTACCTGCTTGTAATGTACGTACATGCACATACGCACACACGTACACATACGCACACATATACACATACGCACAAACATACACGTCAGCACGTAGAAAAACATCCCAATCTCTTCATTTCTCTCTCTCTCTCTCTCTCTCTCTCTATATATATATATATATATATATATATATATATATATATACATATATATATATATATATATATAGTGGTAGAACACTGGAAGGTAATATCCGCAGTGGTAGAGCACTCAGTCCGTGGGACGAGTTAGATAGAAGTGGTTACACAACAGTTAGTTCACCATACCGAGAACAATTGTTTCACCTTAGCGGATCCTCAGCTCGAAATGGGCATGGTTATACGGAACAGGAAGGACAACCGTACGAACGCGCATGCGCAGAAACCCGTCACTTCACACAGGCAATACTAAAATGCGTGCGAGAGTTGTAATGGAGATAACTGCGAAAGTCCGAAATATTTTTAGTTGATAAGAAAAAATATTGATGTTGTTAAAACAATTCATTCAATCCGGAGCTTTGTAGTTATGCAATAGGTGTTTCGACACGTGTGGACAACGTGTGAAAAATTCATTTCTCGTGTTTAGCCAATCACTATTGCATAATCTCTTTAGAATATTTATTCCTTTGTCAATACACAGTCCACACGACGGATTTCCCCTTGCGTATGGCTTGGACTTAGTGACGTCTTTCCATTGAATGGAGTAGTCTATACTTGAGTCCTTGAGGGACCATACGTGGCTCGCGAGTTTCGTGGATGAACGTCTGTCCGGGTAACTAAAGGTCGACTGGTGGTTCAGGAAACGTTCGTTAAATCGGCCCTCCGCCATGCCAACGTAGGATTTGACCTCCTGTGGTTGGTTTGGTTGGATGGAAATGACCACAGCTTCATAAATTACAGCTGGTGTGTTGCATTACTATTGAACTGGGCAAGCTTCGGGCTTACGGCAAGAGCACCCTGGTGGGGTGTTGCTCCTAGGGCTGCTGGTGATGTGGGCCTTCATGCTCTTAGCGCAGGAGGATTCTAGTTTTACTTTGTGTCGGTTAAATATGGAGCGGTACTTATGACCTATGGGAAAGTGTCTATCTAAGAGGGCTAGAAACTTTTGCCTACATTGGTTTTAACGTTGAGTGAGAATGGAGGAGAGAACCAGATAGTTTGTCTATTGTTGCGCTTTCTTTCCTTATTGCTGTTGTTGATAGTGAGAGAGTAAGTGATAGGTTGTGAGAAGCCGCTGTTAACTAACGCCGTGTTATAGTTGGGTGCCGCCCTGTCAAAGATAGCCTTATTCGAGGAGAGGTTTGAGATTCTAGTACTGATATTATTTACGAAGTTTCTAAAAACAGTGGGAGGGTGGCATGAGTCCTTGTGAATATAATTGAGAGGTTGGTAACTACTGTTATCCTAAGTCCTAACTCATTGAAGGTAGAAGCTAAGTCTTTTTTAAAGTTACCACGGTTTGACATTGTCGATTTTTATTCGTCGATCTCAGAGACCCTGTTAAACAAAGCGTTGGACTTTGCTACCACTTACACCACCGTCGATGGTTTAGACAGGGAAATCATTGCTCACTGCCGGAAAACCCTCCTCTTCAACGACGGAGTAGCCTGGGCAAAGTAGTCTACAACTTCAGACCTATTCGGCGTGTCCATGGGATCGTTTGACAGTGCTGACGTATGTGACTTGGTGGGCCTATTTATTTTAGACATATTACGTGTTAGATTCCCGGACTTCCACACGGGAATATACCGCGCCGATGGACTGATCTTATCGAGCCATAAAAGTGGTCACGACCTCGACCGGTTTAAAAAAGAATTAGCTTCTACCTTTCATGATGGAGGCATGGAATCATGGATCAAGTAAGCACCCTTGCTATATTAACACATTTTGATTTGCTTAACTTCAAGATCTATGCCTGTAAATAACATTATTTTTCTTTCACATTGACTTTTTATGGTCTACATTAAGGCCCATTTTTTTCTTTTTTCTTTTTTCTTTTCACTTCATAAAGCTTTTTTGTAAATAACATTATTCTCTCTGCACCATTTCTTTAACATGTGCGACACCACCATTCTACACTAATACATGTCACTATCATTTGATAATGCATAAAAATGCTGAAACCGGTAATAGACAATTATTAAATATATAAATAGATAAATAAATGCCATTGTTAAGTAATAAATAAATCAACTAATACCTTAACACTTCACACAAAGTAAGACATTTCGTTTTAATCATTTTCTAACCCAGAAAAAAGAGAGAAAGGAAAAAAAAGGAGAAAAAAATGTTTTCTTCCTAATAATCGTCTCTTTCTCCCTGTTTTCATATGTATATATATATATATATGAAAAAAGTTTGTCCTTCATCAGTGATCTTCCAACCATCATAGGCATTTCATCGCTTTAAAGACCATATACCTCCGGTTGGTGCGAGCAACGGCTAAAAAAAGTCGTTGGGACACGTATATAAAGGGGACGCGAGGGTAAACAAACAAAATGGTGAAGCAACATAAAGTGAGGAAGAAAAAGACAAGTCCCAGATTTCTATGAATTTAAATTCGGTGAAATCGTGAACGAGAGAATAAAGACCATCAAACCTGGTTGAAATGTGAGCAAGGAAGGAATTTCGCACAGGTCTAACGGGAGGAAGAAGGGGTCTGGTCTGCGAATTCGGTAAACATAAGTTCTGTGAAATCGTAGACGAGAGAGAGAAAAATTCATACCAGCTTGGTCGAGCGTGCGAGAGAAAAGAGTTACACACAGGTCAAACGGGAAGAAAGAGGAGGAGGAGAGGTAGTGACAGAGAATGAGTGAGTGAAGGGTGAGGAAGAGGCTAACAGAGAGAGAGAGACTGCTAGAAAGAGTAAAGATACATAGAACGAAAAAGACGCGTAGCAGCAGAGGAAAAAATATGTGTAAATATGATAAGGGCGCTGCGGAGTTGCAAATGGGTTACATATTAAAAAAGTTTGTCCTTCATCAGTGGTCTACATACTATCATAGGTATTTCATCCCTCTAAAGATCATATACCTCCGGTTGGTGCGAGCAACGGCTAAAAAAAGTCGTTGGGACACGTAAATAAAGGGGACGCGAGGGTAAACAAACAAAATGGTGAAGCAACAGAAAGTGAGGAAGAAAGAGACAAGTCCCAGATTTCTATGAATTTAAATTCGGTGAAATCGTGAACGAGAGAATAAAGACCATCAAACCTGGTTGAAATGTGAGCAAGGAAGGAATTTCGCACAGGTCTAACGGGAGGAAGAAGGGGTCTGGTCTGCGAATTCGGTAAACATAAGTTCTGTGAAATCGTAGACGAGAGAGAGAAAAATTCATACCAGCTTGGCCGAGCGTGCGAGAGAAAAGAATTGCACACAGGTCAAACGGGAAGAAAGAGGAGGAAGAGAGGTAGTGACAGAGAATGAGTGAGTGAAGGGTGACGAAGAGGCTAACAGAGAGAGAGAGACTGCTAGAAAGGGTAAATATACATAGAACGAAAAAGACGGTGTAGCAGCAGAGGAAAAAATATGTGTAAATATGATAATAAGGGCGCTGCGGAGTTGCAAATGGGTTACATATGAAAAAAGTTTGTCCTTCATCAGTGATCTTCCAACCATCATAGGCATTTCATCGCTTTAAAGACCATATACCTCCGGTTGGTGCGAGCAACGGCTAAAAAAGTCGTTGGGACACGTAAATAAAGGGGACGCGAGGGTAAACAAACAAAATGGTGAAGCAACAGAAAGTTGCTATAATATTTTATGATATATATATATCATAAATAATATTTTATGATATATATATATATATATATATATATATCATAAAACATGTCTATAGAATCACCAGATAAAATATATACCGTTTCCTCTCCCAATTAGCATAATTAACCACATAAAAAATCAATTAGACCAAGCTATAAGAATAAAGGCTCCTATGAAGAAATCTCCGACAAATAACGGAAAGCAGCCCCTTCGCGGCGGCTTCGACGGATTATTTATCGAATATTTCTACAGCATGTATAAATCGACCAGATATACAGTCAACTAAACAGAATTAGGTGTAAAATAAACTAGAAGAAAAGTGTACATATTTAAATACCTCTACCATGGTTTCATCTGCATTTTAAGACATCCGATAACATTGGATATCTGGAGCTTCGGATTCTTCAGGAAGTTAGCTCAAATTTAGACAATTAATTTTCCAAAGTGATCGCGCCAAGAATACATTCAAAAATGGCTAAGAATCGTGACGTGGCAGCGGTCAAGTTAGAAAGGATGTGATTAGTTGCTTACGGCTGGTAGGCTTTTTGCTAGAAAGCGCAGCCCAATACAGCCAAAATTGTATCTCAACCTAACGGGAGATTATTACATATAAAGGTTTACACACACACATATATATATATATATATATATATATATATATATATATATATATATATATATATATATATATATATATATATATATATATATATATATATATATATATATATATATAAAGTCATAAATATATATGTGTTTTGCAACGGGTCACTTTGTGGCTCAATGAAGAATTAATAAATTAAATAATCAGAGCTATATATCCTAAAACATGTCTATCAAATCACCAGATAAAATATATACCGTTTCCTCTCCCAATTAGCATAATTAACCACATAAAAAATCAATTAGACCAAGCTATAAGAATAAAGGCTCCTATGAAGAAATCTCCGACAAATAACCGAAAGCAGCCCCTTCGCGGCGGCTACGACGGATTATTTATCGAATATTTCTACTGCATGTATAAATCGACCAGATATACAGTCAACTAAACAGAATTAGGTGTAAAATAAACTAGAAGAAAAGTGTACATATTTACTTATCTCTACCATGGTTTCATCCGCATTTTAAGACATCCGATAACATTGGATATCTGGAGCTTCGGATTCTTCAGGAAGTTAGCTCAAATTCAGACAATTATATATATACATATATCTGTCACATAGTCACTTTGTATGTCTCTCTTCACACACTCTCTCCCTCTCTCTCTATATATATATACATATATATATATATATATGGTGGTGGCGGTGGCGATGTACCGGAAGTATTGAAATTTGAATCCTTTAAAAGAAGTGAATCTTGAAATATGCATTAAAATTATTTATGATTAATCATTTGTTACGAAATTGAGTAGATAAATTATGTAATATTCATTCAATATCTATTCAAAATAATCCAGCATATTTTACTAACGGGATTAAAAAAATATATTCTGGACGCTGTCCCTCAATCCTCCCTCTATTATAATATAGATA
>OZ024742.1:209193822-209213822 GCA_964016885.1 Eledone cirrhosa | reverse complement strand
TCTGTATGTTTATAATAAACATTTTGAAGACCTAATCGCTATAGAATAGAATACGTCACGTATTACAATTAGATATATCGCTATTTCAGAGCATTTATTCCAATTTCTAATTTCTGCCGGACCGGCAACCGCTCTTTCAAACCAGTTCCTGTACACAGCTAAGTATTCTATAAGTCTCTAGCTGTGTCATTCTCGATAAAAGCACTGGATATGTAGTCCTGATGATTTCTAACAAGAATGAAACGCGTAGATTACTTCCCTTGCTTTTATCGAGAATCTAATTGTAATACGTGACGTATTCTATTCTATAGCGATTAGGTCTTCAAAATGTTTATTATAAACATACAGAATATTTTCGAATATTCTATGTCTATATTCACATATATATCGCTATTTCAGAGCATTTATTCCAATTTCTAATTTCTGCCGGACCGGCAACCGCTCTTTCAAACCAGTTCCTGTACACAGCTAAGTATTCTATAAGTCTCTAGCTGTGTCATTCTCGATAAAAGCACTGGATATGTAGTCCTGATGATTTCTAACAAGAATGAAACGCGTAGATTACTTCCCTTGCTTTTATCGAGAATCTAATTGTAATACGTGACGTATTCTATTCTATAGCGATTAGGTCTTCAAAATGTTTATTATAAACATACAGAATATTTTCGAATATTCTATGTCTATATTCACATATATATCGCTATTTCAGAGCATTTATTCCAATTTCTAATTTCTGCCGGACCGGCAACCGCTCTTTCAAACCAGTTCCTGTACACAGCTAAGTATTCTATAAGTCTCTAGCTGTGTCATTCTCGATAAAAGCACTGGATATGTAGTCCTGATGATTTCTAACAAGAATGAAACGCGTAGATTACTTCCCTTGCTTTTATCGAGAATCTAATTGTAATACGTGACGTATTCTATTCTATAGCGATTAGGTCTTCAAAATGTTTATTATAAACATACAGAATATTTTCGAATATTCTATGTCTATATTCACATATATATCGCTATTTCAGAGCATTTATTCCAATTTCTAATTTCTGCCGGACCGGCAACCGCTCTTTCAAACCAGTTCCTGTACACAGCTAAGTATTCTATAAGTCTCTAGCTGTGTCATTCTCGATAAAAGCACTGGATATGTAGTCCTGATGATTTCTAACAAGAATGAAACGCGTAGATTACTTCCCTTGCTTTTATCGAGAATCTAATTGTAATACGTGACGTATTCTATTCTATAGCGATTAGGTCTTCAAAATGTTTATTATAAACATACAGAATATTTTCGAATATTCTATGTCTATATATACATATATATATATATATATATATATATATGTGTGTGTATGTGCATGTATGCATATATGTATATATATATACATATGTGCGTGAATGTATATATATATACATACTACTGTACGTCTGTATACATATATGTATGTACGTATACATACTTATATTTAAATAACAGCCGTACTAAGAGTGAGGAATGCAATTTCGTTTCATTTTTTCCATTTATCGTTTTCAGTGCGCCCGGCCGATTAACTCACTCGATATGTAAATTAGGCTGCTCAGCCGTTAATATGCATAAGGAAAGTATATACTTTCAGACGTTCAATCAACTGGCAGGCAGGTATACGGTGCTGACGATAGCTAATAAGCTTGAAACTATTACATCGTTCCTTTGTCAGTGTTGAACAAAAGGGCAACGATGGTTGCTAAACACTGTACGGCTTAATTGAGGGTGTTTGTTTACAAACAAACCGAGCATTATAATAAATGTTCGGTAAATGCATACGTACATATATATATATATATGTGTGCATGTATGTATATATATACATACTACTGTACGTCTTTATACATATATATATATGTACGTATACATACTTATATATATATATATATATATATATATATATATATATATATATATATAAGTATGTATACGTACATGTTATATATATATATGTATATATATATATATATATATATATATATATATATATATATATATATATATATATATATATATATATATAACAAAGGAATTAGAGTAAGGAACCAGATGGACCATAACGCACCAGAGTACTCAATACTTAGGGTAGTAGAGTGGGAATAGGAAAAAGTATGACAACGTCGGCAGAGCTCAAGCCGTTTCGACGGCTATTTCTGGACTAAATTATAATTTTTAGCCTGGTGAATAAATAGCCGAACGTGCCAAGGGGTACTTCCTTATATGGGAAGATTGTAGTTGTCAAGAGGATTGGTTAAAATGTGTTGTAAACACAAATTAGTCTATCATGGCATTTGGTGGGAGGTAGGGGTGCCTGAACTTGCCTGTAGAACAATAGAAGAATGAGTGCAGCGGTCAAGCGTTGAAAGTGATATGTATACAGCAGATCCTAAGGATAGTGTATGAATCGAGGAGGGTGGTTATAGAATAGGTAAATCGAATGAGAGTAGGAGACAATAAAAGATAATAGAAAGAAATATATAAAATTAGATAGTGAGAAATGAATAAAAAAAATTACAATGCTATCTTACAATTACAGTTTAATAAGATGAGAATAGAAAAAAACTTGTAGAAATTGAGTAGTAACAAAACAGATACAAAATTAAAGGGGTTTAACACATCTGCTATATGTAGTTAGTAAAATGTAATCGGCCAATTCTATCTTAAAATTGCAGGCGTGTGGGAACTGATGTTACAGAGGCCCGATAGGCTGCCTCAGGGGAGGCGAAAGGAGAAAAGCAGACGAGGATGAAATTAGGGGGTGGAAGGAAGTGATAGGATGAGACAGGGGGAAGAAGAAGACAAAGAGGAAAAGAAAAAGATACATCTACCTAATTAAGCTGGGATTTCTCAAAACTCCGGATGTCAGAATGCTTCATGAACTCGATCCCACGAGGAGGAAGGATTTTACCTTTTGAAAATTAGGCTGAAAAATGTCTCTCTAGCTGGTGCAAGTTTATGCACGAAACAAAGAGTTCGAATACAGATCCTTCGTTGATGAAGTCACTGAAGCGTTATATGTAGTTACGACTGAGACTTCAATGCTCCTGTTGGCACTGACCACCTGACATGGAAAGTGATAATTGGAAAGAACGGCGATTCAATTCTAAATTCGAATGGAGAGGACGTATTAGACTTCTGTTCTACCAATGGACTCTCTATTATGAGCACTTTCTTTCAGCACAGAGACATCTATAGATATACATGGTGTGGGAATCAGGGAGAGCGCTCAATAAGTCTCTGACCTCTTCGATTCTGTAATGGATGTTCGTTTAAAGAGAGACTGAGCTGTCAACTGATCACCATCTAGTCATCTCTGCAATTTAAGACGACCATATGTACACAAGTATATATATATATATATATATATATATATATATATATATATATATATATATATATATATATATATATATATACATATATATATATATATATATATATATATATACATATATATATATATATATATTTTCCTACCACAATGTTCAATTTGTCAAGCTATTTAAACGTATGTTGCTAACTCATTCATATCGTAGGTCGAATTTGCTTGCACACCGACAAAGATTCGATTTTACTAAGCCTCCAATTATATATATATATATATTCGTGTGTGTGTCTGTCTTTGTGTATGTTTGGTATGTGTTCGTTTGTGTGCACACACGTGTGCAAGTGTGTGCGTGTGTGTTGACGTGTATGTCTGGGTAAATATTTTCTGGTATTAATGTACTGTTGATTCAGAAATGGTAATTTAGTGATACAATAAATATTGATCGTTAGAATGTCTTTTTGACGGAAATGAGTACTGGGGACTATATTGGTCCACTAAAACTGCTTGACGCGATATCTCGAAAGGGTCTCAATTCAGTCACTGAACCAAGAAAAGAATAATAGTATAACAATATTATTAAGAGGTAGCATTGGATAACAGATGAGTTAAAACGTGTGATGTCAGTCCCTATCATACAAAAATGTTTGATTCTGAGTGAGACAATTTCCTAAAAGTTCTCCTAATACGTTTGAAGCGAATACTTTTTAATTACATCCATAGTTTATATACAGAAATGGCTTATACTTTCATGAAACTAACTCCTTTTTATCGTGTCCAGAGTAGTTGTCGACTTGCAAGGGCGGGAGCATGCTTGTTCAGGGGTGTGGTGTTCTTCCACGGAAGGGCCAATTCTGTTGAGGAGCAGGTGTTGAAAGATCTTGTAGGTGTTACTCAAAAGTGAGATTGGTCTAAAGTTCTTAGGAGCGGATAGATCTTTCCCAGGTTGCAGCAGTGCTATAATGTGAGCTTTCTTCCAGATGTTGGGGAGTTTGTATGTTGGTAAGCACTCTGTAGAGCTGTAGAAGCCACATCTTTACCTTGTGACCGAAGTGATTGATCTGATCGGTTGCGACGTTATACAGTCCAATTGTCTTCCCTGGTTTGAGGGTAGAGATTTCTGCTTCCAGCTCTTCATGATAAACGGTCTTGTAAAAGCGGGGTCCGCAGCGTATTTCTTGCGGTTTAGTTTGATCTTCATCCCTCTCTTTCCACTATTTCTATTCTCTAGCAATTGGTTCGCCACTTGGTCGGCAGTGACTATTGGGTGCTGAGTGGATGCTTTAGGATCACCAGATAGCTTGTTAATAAGTGTCCATGTATTCTTCATGTTTTGTGAGTCCATAGACTCAATAGGAGAATTCCAGGCGTTGTTTCGATCTTGGCCAATGTTTTCCATCACCTTCTTGCCTTGGGCAGTTGTCTTTTCTGAGAAAGGTTGTACCTGAAGCATAATGATATAGTTGGCAGAGAATCCTGTACATTCGTTTGAAGGTTCAGGTATATATTCAACTTTACAGCCTCGTGGGATTTGTTTCCGAGCAGTTTTCAGCACCAGGTTAGCAAAGAGGTTGTAGTTATTGCTTGTTGGTATTATATGTTTGATCTTCTATTCCAGCTCGTTGGTAAAACCTTTCCAGTCTGCTTTCTTGTAGTTGAAGCGCCTTTTAAAAGGCACGATGGCTGGAAATACAGCTACATTGATTTGGATTCGAATTGGACGATGTTGGCTTGATGGAATAATCCTTTTACACAGTGCAGCGATGCTGCTTGTGACCATAGTGAGATCTGGGTTATAGCCACGTTGCAACTGTCGATGCCGTTGCTCACTGGCGAGGACCATACCAGGTAGGATGCAACGGTTGTTTTCACTCCCTCTGTGTGTTTCTTGCAAGCAGAAAACGTCACAGTTTGCTGCATAGGTCGGCTAAGCTGTTTTGTTTTGCAGAAGAGAGCCCTTCATCATTCGCAGATATGACTATCAATGCCAGTCTTGAAGCTTGTAGCTTGTGGCTTGTAGCTTTCAGCGTCGCCTTTTGCTGTTTTGTAGCTCATAACTGTTTTTATGGTGGTGTCAATCTTGTGGATCTTATCAATATTCTCAGGGCCGTGGCGTGGACGCTCCTATCCTAACCCCATCAAACTAACTGTACATGCAGTTCATATAGTAAAGCAAAACCGAATCTCTTTCGAAACCAGATTTCGATATCAAGTAAAGTAAATTAACTTGAACGCTTCAGCTTCCCATATCACTTTTGACTTAAACTGTGCATCCTTTCTATCGCGTAGTAAATCAACCAAATCTTATCTTCTAGTAAATACAAGGTTTCACATTTTAATGCAAGGAAACGTGGCAAAATAATTACTATAGATCTCTAGTAGAATGCAGTAACAATGGCTAAATGGGTTCACAAAGCATATTTCCTGTGCGTGTGCCAATAATTCATATCGCGCAATACGCATAGCTATTTGTACTTGCGAAAGGTTGTCAAATTTATACATTCCTAACTAGTTAAAAAAATTCAATACTTTATACAGAAATATGCGTAGAAACACATTATAAAGAACGTGAAAAGATTTTAATTGATAATTAATGCATTTTGTTTTAGATTTTCTATTCCACATTTTAATTTGTCAGCAATGATATTTTTTCATAAATGCTTTTGCTATTAACATCAGCTTTAAATGATAAAGTGGTTATATGTTATATTTTTTATGGGTGCTTTTAGCAGCACTCTATTTTGAGAAGTCAGAAAGGGGAAATTTAATTTCAAGTAATTTTCTCTGAAAATTTAGAAAACATCAACAATAACAACAAAACGTATTTGCTAACGTAGAATGAATTTCATCTTATAATATAATCATTTGTGTTAATAACTGTATCGCATTTCATATCGTTTATTCAATTATGTATGTTATTTATTCCTATTCTAATTTATTGTAACTTTGGCAGTTCGTTCGATTCTTTTGTTTACAATGACAATCAAACGTCAAATTCCGTTTAATTAGATACTTCGGCGTGTTAAAAGCCCACTGTTCGAACGAATTTCAAGAGCAATTGCTTTTCTTACTTGTTGAACTTGTTATTGATTTCTTCTAGCTTGGTATATTTGTAGGATTTCATGCTTTAGTGTTTTCCTATTAAAAGAGAAATTCAGTGATAGATGAGGCGTGTCAGAAAAAACACAAGACGCGTTGCAAAAAATATTTCTAATTCAAACAACAAACTACAAGTTTTCCCCTTCGAAATAATTCCCATCGACTCTAACGCACTTTCTCATCCTTCTCCGCCAGGCTTCCATGCATACATGTAAATATTTTCCCGGAATTCTCCGCAGCTCCGTCGTCACAACCTTCTTGTTGGCTTCCACTTCCGGAAAACGGATCCTACTTGACGATACATGACTCATCACCTATAATGACTCGCCCCAACAAATTTGGTTTGTTTTCAAGCCGCTCGACGATGTCCTGACACACATGCATGCCCAGATCATTCTGGTCATCGTTCATCAGCTTCGGCACCATCTTTGGGCAGATCTTCCGCATGCCCAACTCTTCAGTGATAATCTTCTAAATGCTGTCGCAGTTCATACCCAGCTCAATTGAAATCAATCGAACAGTCAACCAATGATCACCACGAATCACTTGTCTCACGCGCTCAACGTTGGCCGCAGTCCTGCTCGTTGAAAACAATCCACTCCTGTATTTGTACCACTAAAACATCCGTGAGCGCGAAATCATCACATCTCCACGCACTTATTGCAGTATTCCGAGTGCTTCTGGAGGAGTTTTCTCCAGCTGCATCATAAACTTTAGGTTGATTCGTTGCTCTGTGCCCATCGCTCGATGGCCTAAAGTTAAGGAGCTGTTAACAAAAGCACATGGAAAAGAAGAACACACAATCGCTACAGATGACTGAGATCGCAGTTATATACTGCGGCACATTACCGCACACGGTGACACGGACCGTCAATCCCTATTCCATTCAAAGCTCACACAACACGCCAAGTCGTGTTACTTTTTTCTGATGCACCTCGTTATTTTGAAGATGCTTTGTTGTTATTTGACTCCAGTCACCAGTATTCTCTCTCTCTCTCTCTCTCTCTCTCTCTCTCTCTCTCTCTCTCTCTCTCTCTCTCTCTCTCTCCCTCTCTCTCTCTCTCTCTTTCTCTCTCTCTCTCTCTCTCTCTCTCTATCTCTCTCTCTCTCTCTCTATATATATATATATATATATATATAAATATATATATATATATAAATATATATATATATAAATATATATATATATAAATATATATATATATAAATATATATGTATATATATATATATATATATATATATATATATATATATATATATATATATATATATATATATATATGTATATATATATATATATATATATATATATGACAAAAAACATTTTAATATATAAGTGGAGAGTATACATTAATTTTTTAAGAGACTAAAGTAGTTCTGTATGAATCTCATTTTAATAAATAAATTTATATAAATATATATACGTGTGTACATATATGCGCTTATATTTATAACCGTATAAGCTCACTAGAGATAGTTTTCAGTTCATCCGTTTAGTATTTGTAAATATGTTCAATTAGTTTTTAAATATACTATAAAATTCATATAAAAGATGGAATATTGCAATTAAAATGTCGACAATTTTTATGTGCATGTAGTGTCAGCTAAAGAGGAGCTTCGCTCTAATATGATATAAATATGTCCAAGAAACGGCGTATTTCTCTACGGCGGCCCTAGACTCCACTAAGTGTTACGGGTTCCTATATCTATACAATATGTTATAAATGTTAATTTAAATTGAAGTTGCCTTCAGATATTGCGTATTTAAAAACAATATATAGAAAAGCCATTTAGTTGATTAGAACTCATTCCTGTACATTTCTTCTTTTCAATTATGATATTATTATATAGGCTTTCGCTTCCAAAGGTAACATTTCTGATGTTTTATTTAAATGTATATTAAACGACCGTGAAATTACAAGTTAATTTGTTTGTTCATTCCATAAGAGTATCTTGGTCAGCCTAATTAACCTTTCAGCCGACCCTCGTACATGAGCTTAATATTATTTGCTGGTAAAATATATCCTGCTTAGATTACATATACAAAGTTAGGTAGAGTAAGGATAGTCTAAAGATACAACTATTTTCCTATAGTGTATCACCAACAATTGTTCAAATATCATAATGAATAATTTTCATTATAAAGCGTTGTTATTAATTTTAATAATTTCTATAACACATTACATCTAATGTTTGCATTTCATTTAAACTATGATAAACTATACAATTCTTTGATTACTTTGCAGTATTACTTAACATTTAACAAAGGAACCAACGTTACGCAAATTTGTAAATATATACAAATGTTCATCTTTAGAACGCCTATATAGCAAAATGTCGGAGTAGTTAATTGCTTTTTGTAAACAAAATAAACAAAACGCACTGGCCTCTTCGTTCAGTTACAGATTTTTGTTTCTATTTATAAACTAAAAGGCAACAACTGAGGGTGTGTGTTTAATGCAGTCCAATGTGTTTCTTCTAATGAATAAATATAATGTTACCACACTAAATAATATGCGTAATATTTGGAAGTAGAGTTAAATATAGCTAGCTATTCGTTGATAACTACTGGCCTGCCGTGTTTCAATTTTTTTTTAAACCTCTATAGTATTCTCTAAATTTGTTCATTAATAGACAATACACATATACATGTGTACATGCACAGATACATACATAATACACAAATACATACATGGACGATAGACGAATTCCGAGCAATTGATGTTAGGACACGAAAAATACTCAACAACACCGGAAACTTCCATATTAACAGTAACATAGACCGCCTAAACTTGAAACGTAAGCAGGGAGGCAGCGGCCTAACATCAGGCCTGACTGTATTTGAATGTCGCATCATATCCCTCCGACAAGATTTACGAACCTCCAAGCGTAGGAGCTTGTCTATCGAGCAAGTCTATCTGCATGAGACAGATAAGATCATGAGAGCTGGGAAGGAACTCCTTGAAAGATATTCCCTGTGTGATAATCAAAACCTCACGCCCAGCTAAGTTGCCCAGCAGTACCGCAGTGAATCCATAGATGAAAAGCTGCATGCTTATGAGCAAAAGAATCGTGTATGTATATGTTGCCAGGAAGCTCCAGAGTGAGAGTAATATAGATAAACAAAGTAGTCTATCTTGGAACAACAACCGCTATATTGTTTCCAACTTTGAAGGATACGCTTTTACAATCCAAGAACAGGAAATCAACACGACATACCTGATTCACAAAAGAGATAGGGACGCAGGCAAAACACCCAGATGTGATAACAAGTGCAGACTCTGCAGAATTAACATCGAAGATGTAACCCATGTCATAAGCAGATGTCCAAAGATTTCATCGCGGTACTATCTATCTATGAGGCATGATGTAGTGACCTAAACACTGTACAATGCAATCCGTAGAAAAGATAGTCCGGATAACAAACACATTAAAAGCCACGGCAATGTGGAAGACATACACATACATAATATGAAAGAGTACTGGTGGAATTTTCCAGTCAAAATCCCAATAAAATGTAGGCATAACAGACCAGATATAATTATATGGGACAAGGAAATGAAGGCATGCAAAGTAGTGGAAGTTAACTGCCCAGCAGATGTCAATATAACATCAAATCTATGCAGAAGTAATGATAAATCTGCAGATACTCCAGCCTGACTATACATTCAGATTTATGCCTGTGATTATTGGGACACTGTGGTATGTTAGTAACTGCCTCAGTACAAATCTTGAGAAGCTGGGCTTCACAGAAACAGAAAGAACTCGACTAGTTAGGAAATTACAAGTGCAATCCATTAATGGAACAGTAATAATACATAAAACATTCCAAAATGTCTGCATCTAATAACTGCATATACACTTGTATAAATTCAAAGCATATGCACATGAACACATACAACTCAAAACCTCCACATCCTCACATACAATAACATACATACCTGCACACACATGCATTCATGCAAACATGCATTCATAACTACCTAATTGATTTTGTGTAAATTCCAATGAGAGAGTCTTGTAACTGTTAGAAACCGACTCTCTCTCTATTGGCAAACATTTGTGAAATTATAAAACCAGAAGAACATACATACATACATACATACATGGTGGCTGCCAACTCGTTTTCGAGTACGGCCACTACTTTATATCCATGTAGGAGAACCCCTACCGATGCGCTGAACGCGTGTGACTTTTTAGTCCAGCCAGCGACTTGAAAACTCTGGTACAAACACTACACTTGTGACAATTACTGACACATAGTGCTGGGCCCATGGTACCATGTGACGACAAGTGCAGAGAGATCTCCAGATATAAAGCAATGCCTGTGCCGTGAAGCTTTTATAGTGAGCAAAGGCACTGCACAAAGCCAGTCCCACTCTCTTAACCAAGATGATATTTACCAAAAAGAAGAACAAGTCAACATCATTGGATACCATCAGGGTTGCAGGTGTTATATCAGAGTTTTCCTTCTAGAATTCTGCCTTGACAAAGGCTAAGGGGTCATCTCTCCCGGTGATTTTGGATGGCCATTGACTCTTAAGAGCTCCTTTGCCCTTTGACAGGTTTTGTTTTTAGTCCTGCAGGATGTCCAAAGTCACCCTCCTCACCAAGAAACCTTGGTGGGGTTGCCAGTTTAGTCGCCAACGACCCGACCATGGGACAGGTTGTACTGGGATACATGTTACCAGTAGCACCAACTGGTGACCTGACATACATACATACATACATACATATGCAGAACTGATGAGAAATCTGCAGATAATCCAACCTGACTACATCTTCAGATTTATGCCTGTGATTATTGGGGCACTGGGGTATGTTAGTAACTACCTCAATGCAAATCTCGAGAAGCTAGGCTTCACAGGAACAGAAAGAACACAACTAGTTAGGAAATTACAAGTACAATCCATTAATGGAACTGTAAAAATATGTAAAACATTCCAAAAATGTTGCATCTAATAACTGCATATACACATGTACAGATGCAAAGCATATACACATGCACACATACAACTCAAAACATACACATCCACACATACAAAAACATCCATATCTACACATGCATGCATACATAATCTACCTAGTTGATGTTGTGTAAATTCCAATGAGAGAGTCTCGTGTCTATGTTAGAAACCAACTCTCTCTTTATTGTGAAAAAATTTGTGAAATTATAAAACCAGAAGAACATACATGCATAAATACATACATACATACACATACGAGTTTTCTCCCAAAGGTAAACCTCATGCTATTTTATTTAAATATATATTAAACGTACATGAAATTACAATATACATTTAAATAAACCACTAGGAGTTACTAATTTATCCAAAGGATTTGTGTCAATTTCGAGTTTTTTTTGCTAGTTCTAACAAATTTCCAACCGGTTCGCTTTTCCTTCCAGAGAGCGCGTTTAAGCACTAGTTGTGCACAATTTTTTAGTATCTGCAAAGGAGCTGTTAAATTTCTGTAAACTATATTTAATCCAAACCCGTTTCTTCTGCAATGATTCTAAAACTTAACCGGTGATCTTTCATCCTCAAAGTTTACTTCTCGATGGACTGGCATCTCCATAAGATTTTGTTAAAAAAATCAAATGTTTCTGTGGCAGTTTTATTGAGTTTTATACAAAATTTGATCCCATACCGTTGTTCTACTTTTTTCCTGCATCGCATGCATAACAGAAGTTATAAACACGTCTGTACATAAACAGCAATAACTCACGACTGACTCAGTTGATCATGCTGAAATAAATATGTACGCGTATATACATCAACGAGGTACTGCTTTACGATATGGTACATAGAAAAATCAGAACTTTAGAAAAAAAAACTAGTTCATATATATATAATGATAATAGTAATAAACGGAAGATATAACACTATAACATCATTATTTATTTCATTATATATATTACTGGGATGCTAAATTATAGCATGCCCTCTTCAGACAAAATACAGTATTAGATGTATAAAATGTTATATGACGGATACGGTCAATTATACTCGTAAGAATGACCGTATCCGATCTATTCTAAACGAGTATGTGATTCAAAATCTCAAAGTTTTCTAGGATGTAAAGTTATTGGGAAATATAAAAATAAACAAATAAATAATAAGGCCAGTTAATTTAAACTTTTCATATGTTTTTTTTTTAAAATAGCGTAATTAGATTGTTCAGAAAAACCCTCGCTAAATGCGTATATCTAATTACTAAAGGTATATATATATATATATATATATATATATATATATATAACGAAGGAAAAGTGGTAAGGAACCAGGTGGACCATAACGCACCAAAGTACTCAATACTTAGGGTAGTAGAGTGGGTAATAGGAACAAGTAACACCCCGACGGCTGAGCTCAAGCCGTTTCGACGGCTAATTCTGGACTGAATGAAAATTTATTCTGGTATTTAAATAGCCGAGCTTATCAAGGGGTAATTCCATATATGGTCAAAGAGATAATAACCAGGATTGTTCACATCACAAGTTACTAGTAAATCTGTGATGGCAAATTGGTGGGGGAAGGGGTAGCTAAATCTGCCGGTAGGAGAAAAAGGGGAGAGGGGGTGGAGTAGACCCATTCATGCGTTGGTAGTGCCGGCTACAGCTGGGCGTGAGGTCAAAGAGGATACTGGGAAGGGGGAGGGGGAGGAAGTCGAAACGGTAAGTAGAACAATGAAGGGTAAAACTATAAAAGGTAGTGAGAATGAAAAAAAAAAAATAAGCAAAGTCTGGTTACTAACACTTAAGTCTCTCGCTATTGCTAGGCTAAAGAAATACATAAATAAATAAATAAACAAATAAGTGAATAAAAGAATAGATAAATAAATAAAAAAAAATATAATAAAGAATAAAAAAATAAATAATAATAATAAAAATAAACTAGGTGGGACGGAAATAAAGGGACCCATATACGAGGTATAAGTGCGTGTATCGTACGGTGACGGGTCAACAAAGGGGGGGGGGGGGGGGCAAAATACTAAAGAGACTACCACGAAATAATACAGGTTTCTACCCCAATCACAGGGCCAGTAACCACCCAGTGCAAGAAAGTAAACTAGTACGAGAATATAATTCAGGGATCGCAAAAAAATACTAATGCTAACTCTAAGGGTACCGCCACGAAACAAAAAGTCTTATACAAGCTACATGAAAGATCGTGCGAGGTAAAAGTAAAGAACGGAAAATTAATACAGAACCCCCCCCCCCCAAGAGAAAAAGAAGAAAGAAATACTGGATAAACGAGAAATTAAAGCAAAGATGCCACTAAGAAATATAGAAGGCACGGAAAAAAGGGACCGGTCGGAGAAGGGGTCAAGTATCCGAAGTCTAACACCTCTTCAATAAAAAGCGGAGTCAGCCAAATCTATCATAGAATAGGGGAGGGGTGGGGGTGCTGAAGCTAGAAGGGACCGAGGGGCTACTTCGGGTGGACGAGAAAAAGACGACGACAAAGAAAAGGAACTGGGGTAGAAGGACTAGGGAGGGATGGGGGAAGAAGGAAATATAGAGGAAGTGATAAAAGAATGTAAAAGAAGATCTTACGTCTCCATTGGCAAGCAGGGGTTACCCATTACAATATATGCAAGTAGGGTGTTATAGCTCTAGTCTACCCCCCCCCCCCCCGGGTCATTATGGGGTTTGAGGGGGAGGTAAGTCCTACGTAATCGGTGTTTACATGCAGTAACCAGTTCATCTTTCTTGTTTAGGAGTTGGTCCGTCGAAAACAGCATTTGTAAAGTTTCCTCCGAGCATAAATTGCACGGACGGCGTCCTCCCGTGTAAGAGTTCGCTCTGGACAGTAATTTCCAAGTGAGATCATAGTTGATGTTGTTGTCCTTGAGGTCCCATATGTGGCCCGAAAGTGTAGTGGCGTGACGCCGGGCCGGGTTTTGGAAGGTATGTCTGTGTTGGTATAGCCGGGACTTGAAGTCACATGCGGTTAATCCTATATAGGCTTTGTTGGAGGTGTCCGTGCTCACGTTGCACTGGTAGATCACATTACGGTCTCTGCATCTGTTGTCGAGGGGGCAACTGGATCTATCAGGACAGTTGCACCTCCTGGTCGGCTCTCCACTGCTATTTAGGTTGTTTCTTCCATCGGGGTTGAGTTTTTTGTTGTTGGAGGAGACGATGTTTTGTGCGAAGTTAGGTGTAGTGCTGTAAGAGAGTTTGATGGTATTTTTGTTAATTATGTTGTGGTAGCGGTGTTGTAGTGGGAAGTGTTTTTCTATTAGCCTAAAGAAAATTTTCCCGATGGGAGTTGTCACCTCGACGTTGTGGAGAGGATTGAACCATGTTACATTGCGTGAGCGGCGGTGTCGCCTGCTGGTTCCGCTAATGGGAGCTGGACAGTAGGATATTTCCTCCCGGAAACCACTCCGCTTGAGGGCCTGGTTGTAGTAAGGCGCATGTTCATCGAATATCTTCTCATTAGCTGACAAACGGGATATGCGGAGGGAGATGTTTTTGACCAGGTTGTTGGTGATGTTCCTAGGATGATTAGATCGGCGGTGGATGTAGTGCAGGTTGTCATTGGGTTTCCTGTATGGGTAGTACAGGTCATTATTGAGATCAAGGGTAACGTCCAGGAAATTGACTCGGGTCAGGGACGTTTGTAGGGTTATTTTAAATCCCCAGTCGCGGAAGAAGCTGATTAACTGTTTACGAACCTGATCTGTACTACTGGGGTTGTACCCTTTAAGGCTCCTTACCCTTAAAGGGTACAACCCCAGTAGTACAGATCGGGTCCGTAAACAATTAATCAGCTTCTTCCGCGACTGGGGATTTAAAATAACCCTACAAACGTCCCTGACCCGAGTCAATTTCCTGGACGTTACCCTTGATCTCAATAATGACCTGTACTACCCATACAGGAAACCCAATGACAACCTGCACTACATCCACCGCCGATCTAACCATCCTAGGAACATCACCAACAACCTGGTCAAAAACATCTCCCTCCGCATATCCCGTTTGTCAGCTAATGAGAAGATATTCGATGAACATGCGCCTTACTACAACCAGGCCCTCAAGCGGAGTGGTTTCCGGGAGGAAATATCCTACTGTCCAGCTCCCATTAGCGGAACCAGCAGGCGACACCGCCGCTCACGCAATGTAACATGGTTCAATCCTCCCCACAACGCCGAGGTGACAACTCCCATCGGGAAAATTTTCTTTAGGCTAATAGAAAAACACTTCCCACTACAACACCGCTACCACAACATAATTAACAAAAATACCATCAAACTCTCTTACAGCACTACACCTAACTTCGCACAAAACATCGTCTCCTCCAACAACAAAAAACTCAACCCCGATGGAAGAAACAACCTAAATAGCAGTGGAGAGCCGACCAGGAGGTGCAACTGTCCTGATAGATCCAGTTTCCCCCTCGACAACAGATGCAGAGACCGTAATGTGATCTACCAGTGCAACGTGAGCACGGACACCTCCAACAAAGCTTATATAGGATTAACCGCATGTGACTTCAAGACCCGGCTATACCAACACAGACATACCTTCCGAAACCCGGCCCGGCGTCACGCCACTACACTTTCGGGCCACATATGGGACCTCAAGGACAACAACGTCAACTATGATCTCACTTGGAAATTACACCCCCACCCCTCCCCTATTCTATGATAGATTTGGCTGACTCCGCTTTTTATAGCAGAGGTGTTAGGCTCCGGATACTTTCCCCCTTCTCCGACCGCTGTCCCTTTTTTCCGTGCCTTCTATATTTCTTAGTGGCATCTTTGCTTTAATTTCTCGTTTATCCAGTATTTCTTTCTTCTTTTTCTCTTGGGAGGGGGGGGGGGGGGTTCTGTATTAATTTTCCGTTCTTTACTTTTACATTGTACGATATTTCATGTAGCTTGTATAAGACTTTTTGTTTCGTGGCGGTACCCTTAGAGTTAGCATTAGTATTTTTTTGCGATCCCTGAATTATATTCTCGTACTAGTTTACTTTCTTGCACTGGGTGATTGCTGGCCCTGTGATTGGGGTAGAAACCTTTATTATTTCGTGGTAGTCTCTTTAGTATTTTGGCCCTCCCCCCCCCCCTTTGTTGATCCGTCACCGTACCTTACACGCACTTATACCTCGTATATGGGTCCCTTTATTTCCGTCCCACCTAGTTTATTTTTATTATTATTATTTATTTTTTTATTCTTTATTATATTTTTTTAAATTTATTTATCTATTCTTTTATTCACTTATTTGTTTATTTTTTATGTATTTCTTTAGCCTAGCAATAGCGAGAGACTTAAGTGTTAGTAACCAGACTTTGCTTATTTTTTTTTTTTCATTTTCACTACTTTTTATAGTTTTACCCTTCATTGTTCTACTTACCGTTTCGACTTCCTCCCCCTCCTCCTTCCCAGTATCCTCTTTGACCTCACGCCCAGCTGTAGCCGGCACTACCAACGCATGAATGGGTCTACTCCACCCCCTCTCCCTGTTTCTCCTACCGGCAGGTTTAGGTGCCCCCTCCCCCACCAATTTGCCATCACAGATTTACTACTAACTTGTGATGTGACCAATCCTGGTGATTATCTCTTTGACCATATATGGAATTACCCCTTGATAAGCTCGGCTATTTAAATACCAGAATAAATTTTCATTCAGTCCAGAATTAGCCGTCGAAACGGCTTGAACTCAGCCGTCGGGGTCTTACTTGATCCTATATATATATATATATATATATATATATATATATATATATATATATATATATATATGCATAAGCTTATGTTTATGTATATAGGTAGATCGATATATATATTTTATATTCTAATGTTACGAAAAAAGAAAGGCATATATTAGATATAGTGAGGAATGTATTTACATAAGTAAATAAACAAACAAAGGGGGAAGAACTTCGATTAATCATAATAAAAGTTTTATTCTAAGCTTTTAGTTATGGTTGAGGTGATAAGAATTTAATGTAGGCATAACATATAGAATATATTAGGTCAAGGAATATAAATAGTGCCACTTACTATGTTGCTACGATATAGATATGTTTATATCTAAGAAAACCTATAATTATACGTATATATATCACCTTGACCGACCAGTCTGTCGGGCGTCCATTCAGCGCGGCTGGTCACAGCAGGCCGTCCATTCCTCTCTGGATCGTTCTTTCCTCATCCATGTAGTCCCAATCGTATTCTTAAAATCGTAACTCCACTCTCATGGAGGCCTTCCGAGTGGTCGTTTCCGCTCGCGCAGGTACCACTCGAGAACTGCGCGGGTCCACCGATTATCGGTGAACCGGGCGACATGTCCAACCCATCTGAATTTGCTGCGCATATATTCCGTGATGACGTCCCTCACGCCGGACTTCTGTCTGATGGCCTCGCGCCTGATGTGCTCTCTCAACGAGATTCCTATCATTGATCTCTCCATGGCTCTTTGAGCCGTTACCAGCCTCTGCTCTTCTCTCTTCGTTGTAGCCCAAGTTTCACTGCCATATAACATTGTAGGTAAAACTGTGCTATTGAAGACGTTGTCGCGGGTGGTCTTGTCCAACCTCCCCTTGAACACATCCCTTATGCCGTTGAACGCCTTCCATCCGGCCCTTACTCTCCGCGAGATCTCCCTCTCAATGTCTCGGCGCATATTCAATTGTTGTCCCAGGTAGACGTATTCCTCCACCTCCTCTATTTCATCACCGCCAACCCCCATTCGACCTGTTGGTACGTTGTCGGACCGCATAGACTTCGTGTTCATGCGGTTCATCTTGAGGCTTACTGCAGGGCTTTTGATGTCGAGCTCCGTCAGCATGGTCTGAAGCTGATCCGTGGTTTCAGCGATGAGTACGATGTAATCAGCGAAACGGAGGTGGGTAAGTATCTCGCCGTTGATGTTGACACCGCCTTGCCAGTCAATGCCTCTGATGATCTGCTCGAGACACGCGGTGAAATGTTTTGGAGAGATCGTATGCCCTTGCTTCACTCCCTTTTCTACCGGCACTCGTACGGGTCATGACAGCAGAGCTATGTCGGTGGTGCATCCGGAACTCGCCTCCCTGAGCAGTTGAACGTATTGCACCTCGACTCCTTGCCTCTGCAGCGAGTTCAGCACTGCGTTGATTTCGACGCTGTCGAACGCCTTCTCGTAGTCTACGAACGCGACGCAAAGAGGCATCTTGTACTCTTTTGCTCGCTCAAGCAGTAGTGTCAGATTAAATATGTGTTCCATCGTGCTGTAGTTTTTCCGGAAACCGGCTTGCTCTCTCGGTTGCTGTTCGTCCAGATGACGTAATAACCTGTTCAGGATTATCTTCGTGAACAGCTTGTACACGTGAGACAGCAGGCAAATGGGTCGGTAGTTCTTCAGATCATCTCTATGTCCTGGCAGGTTTTACCATGCTACACAGGTATCAGACTATTGGTCCTAGAGATGATTCATCATCTTCTAGAGTTCAAAAGCTAGCTAAACTGAAGAGGTACCGGCCTGCCCGCCCAGCCAGTGGGATGGCGTCATCTTATGGTTAAAACAGCACGAAGAAAATGGCCCCAGTACCCTGCACGTCAATCGGGCCACTCCACGACGGCGGAGTGCAACCTGAGCGACGAGAGGCTGTAAGATTCACAGGTTCCCGAAGGCCGCCAAGGAACTGGACTAACCTTGCCATATGCACCTACAACTGCAGGTCTTTGGCAGGGGGGCAAGGCTTGAACCACCTAATGGAGGAGAAGAAGATGATCAGGTGCGACGTATTAGGGCTGTGTGAGACCCGCCAGAATAAGGAGACGAGTTCGCGATGGCAAGATGGATGCGCCTTGAGACTCGGGAAAGCAGAGGGTCCCAGATCGGTTGGAGGTATAGGGTTCATCGTAAGCAAGGAATGGGCGTCGAAGGTCGCTTTTTTTCAGTTCATATCGTCAAGGATTGGTGTACTGAACGTGAACCTCTCAGGGAAGGCCACCCTAAGATTATCCAGACCTACGCTCCCACAAGTGCCAGCGACGACGATGAGGTGGAAGAATTCTATCGCCAGCTAGACAAAGTGCTAGCTGTGAAGTCTACTTACACCGTCGTGATGGGAGACTTCAACGCAAAGGTCGGACAAGGACGGCAAGGGTAAGAGTTTGTCGGAAGATTCGACCTAGGAGAACAAAATGAGAGAGGAGAGCGTCTGGTCACCATGGCGGAGGCGAGACGGCTCTACATCGGAAACAGACTATTCAGGAAGAAGAAGGAGAAGAGATGGACCTGGGTATCGCCAAATTCTGAGCACCGAAACGAGATTGACTACATCTTGGTCGACAAGCGACACATACTACAGGACGTCTCCGTCATAACGCCATTCAACACTGACAGTGATCATCGTCTGGTGAGGGCGAGGGTCGTCATCGACCGGACGAGGGAGAAGAAGGCGCTGCATTTGGCGTTGAAGGGAGAACGCGTCCGGGTCTTCAACGAGGCCCAGCTGCAGAAAGCGATTATGCAGGAAAAGTGGCGTCAAGGAGACGGCATAGACGCTGTATACGACTCACTGATAGGGAAACTCAAGGAGTGCTTGAGGAAGTCTAA
>OZ024742.1:209183822-209188822 GCA_964016885.1 Eledone cirrhosa | reverse complement strand
TTATGTTATTAATATTAGAGGAATGATTTTCGTTATAATAGGGAGTATAATTATCTTTATCTCTGTATTTAATTTTATTAGAGTAGCCTGTCCTAGATAGCGCCTCATTGTAGTATTCTACCTTATTGTTAAATATATCTTTATTAGCACAGAGTCTAGAAATTCTAAGCTGAACACTACTATCTATAGCTTTCTTAACGTTTTTAGGGTGGTTGGGATAGAAACTAACATAATTTATGTTTTCGTAACACTAGAATATAAAATATATATTGATCTACCTATATACATATATATATAAGCGTCTGTATATTTGTATATATATATATATATATATATATATATATATATATATATCCCTTTAGTAATAAGATATACGCATTTACCATTTTTTTTCTGAACAATCTAATAACGCTATTTTAAAAAAAACATAGGTAACGTTTAAATTAACTGTCCTTAATATTTATTTGTTTATTTCTATATTTCTCAATAACTTTACATCCTAGAAAATTTTGAGATTTTGAATCACATACCCGTTTAGAATTGATCGGATACGGTCACTCTTGTGAATATGTCGTATAACATTTTATACATCTAATATTGTATATTGTCTGAAGAAGGCATGCTATAATTTAGCATCCCAGAAATATATATAGCGAAATAAATTATGACGCTACTAGCAGAATGGTCCGGCGATGCTCGGGATTCTAAACATAGATTGGCATGTTTATCCCTCCTTTCTGAAACAGTTTCGTCGTATGTTCACCAATAGATGCAGAAGTCCTAATAAAAAGTAAAGTCGCCTTGGGTGAATATGCAAATCATTTTCCACTAAGATTTTTCAAAAGCATGTAATTGTGTTCGCTCTCTTTTTTGTTGTTGTTTTTGCTGCTGTCGAGCCTCGTGAAATAAATACGTTTTTTTATATTTTGTTATTGTTTATGCAAAAATATCTGTACATGAATATATAATTATCTCTCTCTCTCTATATATATATATATTAAAATAACAGATTAAAGTTTAAGCGAAGAATCGCTGCCTTCACCCTTAACGGGATCTTCTGAAACTAAAAAAAATCAATCTGTGAACGCAGAAGTAAATATTTCGAAAAACGTTACACACTATATATATATATATATACACACACTATATATACATATATATACACACACACAGATAGCGAAGTCAATGTCGTAATGCAGACAGCCAGACATATATACATATATTATAAGGGCGCGACATATCAATCTTTGAACGCAGTAGTAAATATTTCTAAAAACGTCACACACACTATATATATAATGTCGTTATGCAGACAGCCAGACATTCATACAGATATTATAAGAGCGCGACCATAAGTATTACATGTGTAAAGTTTGAAAAAAATCGGTTGGGTGGTTCTCGAGCTTTTGGAAGTTAGACAGACAGACAGACATTCTCTGTTTTAGATATATAGATAATAATATAATAAACGGAAGATATAAGACTATCAAAATACTCCCGCAAAATTTTATTTGTCGAGTGCTTCGTATCTGTTATAAACATAACTCTGTTGATTGCATATCAACAAAGGCAATAACTCTAAAAGTGCACCAAAGTCTATAATCTGACAAGCGATTGCAATACTCTGAACAGAGTTTGAAGCCATCGTATATATGTCTAAAGTCTAAATTCTGTCTTAAGCCAGAAGGCTCATTTGGCCGCTGCTTATCCCGGTTTCATGGCGTGAACCGACTGAGAGTACAAGACTCCCCGCTGGACAGGACGCCAGACCATCGCAGGGTTAAACCCCCAGCTATTGCTGTTACTCATTTTCAGCTGAGTATACTGGAGCAAGGTGAAATGAAGTATTTCGCTCAAGAACACAACATGCAACCCAGGAATCAAATCCAGGACATTATTATCGTAAGGCCAAAACACTTACCACTAGGCCACATGCCTCTCTCTCTCTCTCTCTCTCTCTCTCTCTCTCTCTATATATATATATATATATATATATATATATATATATATATATATATATATATAAATATATATATATATAATACTATTTATAGTTATGTATATAGTATAAACAACTATAAACAGGAAGGTCAGTAAGTTCTTAATTCCCTTATTACCAGTAAGAGAAATAGCTCAATGTGAGAACATCAGTTGTTTTACAGAGCAGTTAAATAAATAAATTATACAATTATCAAAGTTGTGTTCAAATCATTTAATAGCTGACAATCGTTTCTTCCAAACTCTCGTTTGGACTCATCGGAACATTATCAACGTTTGCACATATAATTACCCTCCTATTCAACTGAACATTAATATAGATACATTTGAATTGATGTTGTGAGCAACAGTTTCGTATTTACAGGGTGGAATGGATGTGACATATATTTTACGAGAATTGTACAATAATTGTACAAACATTCAAGTTCAAATTCAAATGAAAATTAAAATCAGAAGCACGGAGTGGAATACATGGAACAGTTAAAACAAGGGAATAGACCAAATATTAAAGAGGCATTGAGGAAGCAGTTTTGAGAAAGGAAGAGTGCGATAACAAATCATATGCAGGCGTGTGGGTAGTGTGACTGCGTAAGTCATATACATGAGAAGGAGAGAAGCAAAGCCATTATGCATATATAGATGAATAAATACTGGCAGTTGAACCAAACATGTTAATGTGTTAGAGTCTATGGTGGATGTTGAATGTTGATGGTGTTCGAATTAATGTGTGTTGAGAAACATACAGTTTTTGCAGACTTTTCCATGACATATGTTGAATTAAATTTCAGTTAATGTTTATATTGAGTGTTTTAAGTTAGTTAGAGCAATGGATTGTAAATTAGTTTTAATGAATCCATATTCATAGACTATATTTGATCAACCGTTAAATTTTCAATCGTTAATTTCCGGAAGTGAATAAGGGGAGCTAATGCGTAACGGGAGGTAACTAGCTAATTAAGTTCAATTCAGTTATTAAAGTTCTTTGTTCTAATACACTAGTGACTCCTCCCTGCATGTCGCAGTCCTGGGTGTCCTTTTACATCACATATTACAGGCCTCGTACACCAGGACAGAACAGAGTCTGATTTACCGCCTTGGATCCTTTTTCCTTCATGGACTCAACTCCCCACCCCAATTTCTTTAATACTCCGTCCGTTATCACCCCTAGATTCCTATGGCTTTCTTATGGTCAGAAGCATATATTCTTTTAACTAATACAGACCAACAAAATACGCAAACTCCACTTTTCCATCCACATCTCTGTACACACACACACACACACACACACACACACACACACACACACACACACACACACACACACACACACACACACTTATATTAATATACTTTTGCTCATAGCTTCGTACTTACAAGGACACACACACGATTTTACTTACATATACACACACATATCCTCTTAGCTTCGTACGGACGTATAATAACACACACACACACACACGCATATGCACACGCACAAGTATAGCTCTTTATAAAAAACGTTTTTTTTTTCCATTTCAGGAAGTCGCGCTCCATCATCCACTTTTCTAAAAAAATATATATCATACATAAAACGCCAGCATCAACAGTTTCCCAAGAGATGGAAACATGAATGGACCTGTTATTTTTATCTAAAGAGATTTTTCCAATTCCACCCAGCCAGTCCCTTCAACCTAATTTCTCATACTTTCTTCTTTCGTCCGAAACGTTAAGACCCTCTTCCTGCTATTTCAAGCGTTAACCTAATATATTCCTTCCATATACTGTACCGATTGTGTTGTTATTTCTGTTTACCTTTTAAATATAAAACTTTCTTGTATTACAGCCCCACATTATACCCTAACGGATAGTACGAACAATACGCGGATAATTTATGTCTTGATGTGGTAGTTAAGTATATTTTATGTTTATACCATTACTTATTTGTATAGGTAAGCATACCTTACCCGTAGGTTGTGTGAAGGTACGTTAACTTTCTCGTACGTATATATGTTTGTATTTGTTATAGGTGTATATATTATATTATATATACAGTAGAAACAATTATATATACAGGTATATGTGTATATGGTTACGTCTATATGTGTATTTTGTATTTGTGTGTGTATGCGTGTACGCCTGTTTGTACGTATGTAAGGTGTGTATATGTGTACATTGTGTTTTGGTTGACGTACGTTTGGTGAACATATGTGTATTTAACTGTTGTTATGTTTATGTGCGTGCGTGCGTTATATACGTATTCATGTATGTATATTTATATACGATTATATAATTATATGTATACATACACATATATATTTTTTATATTTTGGTGCATACGTTCGTATGTGTGCGGGTACATGTGTCGCGCGGGTTTAGGTACGTGCATCTATATGCATGCATGGCGGGTGTTTTCGCGTATGCACGTTTATGTACGTATATGGATGCGTGTATGTATATATTTAATTATTGTTGTTTTTAATAACCTCTGACATTTTCGTTATACTAATATATTTACATTATTCTTAGGATTGGCAGTATCGGTAGCGGGTCGAACTCCATGCTTTGACACATAGAGTTACGACCCTTGCCATTTTGAGTTCAAATCCCGCCAAGGTTAACTTTGCCTTTCATCCTTACGGGGTCGATAAAATAAAGTACCAGTAATGTACTGGGTGATTGCTGGTCTTGTGCCAAAAGTAGAAACAATTATGCTTAACTCTGAAGCCGAAAATAATTCGATTTGCCAAATAGAATATTATTCTACTTCATTTATACCATAAACGTGGTTTTGTCTTTGCGTGTGATTGTTCTCAACGTTCCAAATAATGACGTATTATCTACGCATTTTTCTGTTCATTGCCAGGGAACGTCTTCACGAACCAAAGTATCGTCTTCCTGTTTTCCTCAGGTTGCAACATTTTTCGAAATATTTACTACTGCGTTCACAGTTTGATTTTATTAGTTTTAGAACATCCCGTTGGGGATGAAAGCAGCGATTCTTTGCTTAAATTTTAATCTGT
>OZ024742.1:209128822-209181322 GCA_964016885.1 Eledone cirrhosa | reverse complement strand
CACCTTCACACATTACACATATACACAAGAATAAACATAAACACGTGACAGCAAAAGAAACCAAAAGATAAACAAAAATAGGAAAAAAAAATGAAAGGAACGACAACAAAAACACTTCGACATAAATATAATGTCGAACACGGTTCTAAGGACACTAATCATTCATTATTATTCCTTTGTGCAAAACCCTACTCTATTGTATCTCAGGAAAGCTGTGATACTTGCAGCGTTGGACATACAGGATATATGATAGCTCACGTGAAACATTTATTGAATAATTATGAAACCAGTCTACACTTAGTTGGAAACAGCCCCATTAATCCCCGAATTATCACTTGAGTCTGTCAAAAGTCTTCCACCATTATTCATTTCCATCCACTCTCATAAGATTCATACATCTGCTGTATTTACCAATTTCCTCTCGAGGTTTTATTCTACTTTACGTTTTCCATTGATTATTTCCAGACACTAAACAGAAAGGAGAAAATAACGAAAAGAAGCAAACAGTACTGTTAATGCTTGTTGCAGATTTTCTATTCATATTCTGTCCTCCTATAGACCGAAATATTTATTTTATTGTTGTTAATATACACTACTACTACTACTACTACTACTACTACTACTACTACTACTACTACTACTACTAAAAATAATAATGGTTTCTGAATTAGGCACAAGGTCAGCAATTCTTTTTGTGGGCCGGGATTAAATCGACCATAGTGCGCGATATTTTATCGACCACGTAAGGATGAAAGGCAAAGCTAACTCTGAACGTAAGGAGCCGTAATTATATGCTGCAAAGCATGTTGTCCGACATCCTACCAATCTTGCCAATCCACAGCCCTAAATAATTGTTTCTACATTGGGCACAGTAATATGAATGGAAGGAGAAAATTGATTAAAGCAGCCCCAGCACCTTACTGGTATTTTATTTTATCGACTCTTCGAGGATGGAAACGAAAGGTAACTTCGGAGGGAATTGAAATCAGAACGCAAAGTGTTGTGACTCTATGCCACAATACAAGTTGTCCGCCGCTCTAAATATTCTGCTAATCCGCCGTACTTAACTGATTTTTAATCTAAGTACAAGACCTGTACATTTGGGGGAAGAGGAAAAGTCGGTTATATCGAAGTCAGTATTTGACTGATACTCTATTTTATCGACACCGGAAGAATGAAACGTAAAGTTGCCCTCTGCAGTATTTGCACTCATAACCTAAGAAGGCAAAACATACTCTTGGTGTGATAATAATAGTTCCATATTTAAGTACAAAGTCACCAATTTGGGGGGAAAAGAAGGCGATTATATCGATTCCAGTACCGCTCTTTAGCTAGTTTTTCTGTCGCACGTATTGAAGCTCCGTCTTCTGTTATGCTGGTATGATAGTATATTTGAGGGCGCGTAGTGTTACAGCTGCTGCCCTAACTTAGATATAAGCCTAAAATGTATTTAGTCATGCCACGTTACTGATTTCAAACTCACATAGAATTACGTATTCTCTTTCAGGGATAGAGTAAACCAACAATATGAAAATATTGCATTTTTTTTATTTTAGAAAGGAGAAAATGTAGACTTTATATTGACACATTGATATAATGTGTTACTCTTGCCACCATAAACTGTTCTACCACACAACTTTCGATTCGACTTGAATGCAATTCTGAGGGCGTACATTGATATGGATCAATATTTAGGGCTTTTCTGATTTCGCTTAATGTCCCCTTCTCCTAGTTATCACTCTTGTCCACTAATAACCTATATTTTATCTTATCCTCCGTTCTATTTCTTTCACTTTATTTCATCTTTATTTTTATTATGATAAATATGTATATTTTCTTTAGGTTACCGTAATCTCTTTTATTACTACCCTAATTAAAGGTAATTGCTAGGTCATTTTAGTATTTTACACCAGCTGCTATGTACTATTACGATGTACAAATGGAGGTAATATTTCCTTGATGATAATTTAAACGCTTGTAGATCCCGATTAATTAGTTTAATGAGACAGTTCTCATTTAGCCTGGCGAAACATATGTCGATCAGGTAAATGTACAATTAATAGCATTATTTGTTGCTATATATAAACATATACTCTGTGAATAATATAACCATGCAGGAAGATTTCCTTCCCTCTTTCACTTCTTTCACTACTTTTTTTTACCGGTTGAACGGTGTTGTCCAAATCGTCATAATACCTTTTCACTTCTCAAAATGGTTAATCTAATAACTTCAATTTGTACTAAATCCCACTTTGTTGCAACAACCATATCACCATCGAGCTGATTTAAGCTTCCCCGTTGAGCACATACCTTTTCATAATATCTACACTTAAATAGTGATGTTACTAGTAGTAACTAGTAACATCTCATCCCTCTCTCTCACCATACAAACACAACCGCGCGCGCGCACACACACACACACACACACACACACATATATATATATATATATATATATATATATATGCCCATCAACGGGGGAAAGTTCCAAAGGGGGGGGGGGGACAGGCCAAGCGGAGAAAGTTGTGATGTCGTTAAGACAGGAATGCCGTTATTAATTAACGGCATTCCTGTCTTAACGACATCACAACTTTCTCCGCTTGGCCTGTTTCCCCCCCTTTTGGAACTTTCCCCCGTTGATGGGCGTGAGCCCGAAATATTGGGATTAAATCTCCATATATATATATATATATAATATATATATATATATATACACGTCCGTTTTTGTACGTGTGTGGGTATTTGTGTGTGCGTGTATGTAGCAAAGGAAACCATAAGTAAGAAAGCCCAAACGAATTGCACATAATTTATGATATAGGGCCAGCTACGTGCTATGTGTGTTACAAATCTATTATATCAAAAAATATCATATAAACATGTGCAACTAGAATGTGTAGGAGATGTATTTACACTAGTACAATGACTGTGATGTTTTTACATCTTATTAGGCTATTACCTCCTTCAGGTATTTCCTGTTTACAAATTTGACCTTTCATATATAATCAGGAAATGTGTAGGAGTTACTTCCTTAACATAAATACAGGTTACGACTTGTTATATTCTAAACAATTTTGAAATCCACATGTTGTGCCATCTCTTTCACTAAACTTTATATTTACAAAGAAAAAAGATGGATGTTGACGACATACCAGTTGTATTTTATATGCTCATGGAGAAGAATACTGATATAGTGTCTGTTTCCTCTTTTTCATTGAACTCCACCTGTTGCAGACTGCACATCAACATGATATATTTTTCTCCACAAAGTTCGATCACCAACAGCAGAGTTTAAAGAAGAAAGATCAAGTCCAGTCCATAAGTTGACATTATCAAGCCATCGTTTTGACTGCCGGCCTCTGCTTCTCTTACCAGCCAATCTTCCTTCCAGGCATAACCTAGGAGTTGATCTTTTTATATGACCATATAGTTTGAGTACTCTGTCTTGAAAACTTTTGTAATTGCTGTAAGTCTGGTAATGTTGAGCAGCTCACTGATACAGATACCGTCGCTGAGCCGCTTGCCAGTCATAAATTATTGAAAAAGATAGAACGTTTTCTAATCGATGTTTCAAATTCTACGTACTGCTATGCGATAATAACGAACTCTATCGATATATAAATTCCGAGAAATAAGAGATAAGAATTTAAGGAGTGGAGACAAAAGAAATGGCCATAGTTATAGGTGACTTGTGAATGGTCAAAAATACGTATGGTCAAAAATCCCATAACTTGAACACACACTCATACACACACAAATAATCAAACAATATGTATAAGACATACATTAGTAGTAGTAGTAGTAGTATTAACTTTGCCTTTCATCCTTACGGGGTCGATAAAATAAAGTACCAGTAATGCACTGGTTGATTGCTGGCCTTGTGCCAAAAGTAGAAACAATTATTATTATTATTATTATTATTAGTAGTAGTAGTAGTAGTAGTGGTGGTAGTGGTGGTAGTGGTGGTGGTCCTGGTGGTGGTAGTAGTAGTAGTAGTTATAATTGTTTCTACTTTTGGCACAAGGCCAGCAATTACCCAGTCCATTACTGAATAATGATTTCATTTATTGGCCAGAAGGGCCGACATATAGGGGACAATAAAAAAGACTGGGTTTTACAGAAAAATCGAGTAAACAATATGAAAAACAATTACAAAGTAATAATAAAAATACAACAAGAAAAATGCCCCAATAGAGGGGATGACCACCCAGGGTTCGCTCAGGTACCCCACCAATCCTGAACGATTCGACGCTTCGAGAGCACCCTCGAAGGGCACCCCTCTCCTCCTCAAATTTACTCACCGACAGGCGCATGACCAGAGTAGGCCCACTCACACGGGCCATTCTCGCCACAGTAGTAGTAGTAGTAGTAGTAGTAGTAGTAGTAGTAGTAGTAGTAGTAGTAGTAGTAGTAGTAGTAGTAGTAGTGGTAGTAGTAGTAGTAGTAGTAGTAGTAGTAGTAGTAGTAGCAGTAGTAGTAGTAGTAGTAGTAGCAGTAGTAGTAGTAGTAGTAATAATAATAGTAGTAGCAGCACTAGTAGATGATGTGGTGATGGGAGTAGTGATGATATTTGTTTCACTTGCTGTTGTTGCCGTTGTTGAATACTTTCTAAAGCGATATTCCATTTTCTTACCTTACATATTAACTGCAGTATGAATTTTTCTTTTTAAACATAATATCTCTAATTGGGGTGATGGACCTGATATTTCTTTTGAACCAAGAAATAATTTGATTTTACATTTTCATTTATTTGATAATTCAGTCATTCATTCAGCAATTCTGCATTTCTTTCTTTTCTACCCTCTTTCAATTAAATCATTATTGATGGGATGTCCAATCTAATAAAATTGCCAGAGTAAATCGAGGGACATTGTATGTCTTCATTCATTTTCAACTCCATATTTTTTTTCTTCCAGTTTGATTTCATTTTAAATATTTTTACGACTTCTTCTCCGGAACCATCTGACATCTCTATAAATGGGGCCATTTAATCCCTCTTTAACCAACAAAAGGATCACTTGGTAAAATAATACGTTATTACAAACATTTGTTATAGAATGTTAACGGCTTCGCCCTCTAGATAATTGATTCATCCACAAAGAGGCGTACACTTACAAATACACGTTGAAAGGTACAAACAGATAATCAGAATGCAGAAGCACATATAGAGAAGCACACACACACACACACACACATACACATGTACACTTATAGATATGTATATGTGTGTATGTTTGTGTGTGTGACTGTCCATTAATGTGTATTTATTCAAGCGTGTATTGTGTTCATGAGGGTAAGAGTGATGATACTTCTTAACATATGCACATACTTACTCGAATGAATAGATATATGCATAACTCAAACCCCCTCTCTCTCTCTATGTATATATATATATATATATATATATATATATATATATATATATATATATATATATGTATATATATATATATATATATAACGGCCACTCTCTCTCGGTCCGGCATGCCTTCCGCTGCACCTCCTCCAACCAGACGGGACGTCGCCTGGTAGACCGAGTCACGGAGCACCTTCGGGATATTCGTCTCGGGGGCAGTTCCCCCATCGCCCGCCACTTTGGTGGCCCTGGACATTCCGCACGTCATCTCACAGTCTGTGGCCTACTCCAGTGCCACGGAACCCCCGCCAATCGCCTTACGGTCGAACAACGAACTATCTTCATCTTACAGACCCACACTCCCCCCGGCCTGAACTCCCCACCCTTATTCCTTTAGCCTTCGACCGCCCATCCTCCCCCACACTTATCCCCCACTAATACCACTAACACACCCCTCCTTTTCACCGCCCACCCCACAACAAACAATACTAACACCCCAACTCCACCCCTCATCTGACCACCCTTCCCCAACTAACATACTAACATCCCTTCCCTCCCCTCTTCTCCTCCTCCCCCCTCCTTATCACACGCACACACCCACCGGCACATATATACACGCGCTCACACTAAACACACACCCTACTACCACCACTAACCCTCACCCCCACACCTCTCACCCCCACACCTCCATCCCACCACCCCGCAACTAACCTCACTAACACCCGCTAACCCCAAGCACACGAACACACGCACCCACTTACACCACCCACCCCACACGCAACTAACATCACTAACACCCCTCAACCCCACGCACACGTACCCACACACCCTCGTGCACCACCAACTCTACACACCCTACCACCACTAACCCCCACTCACACTTGCATTCAACCCCTCCCCACCTCCCGTATACTAACACCCACTAAAACCTCTTCATCAAACTACACACACACCAGTACACCACACTCCCTCCATAGAACCACACACACCCACCTCTCCCCGCTCCACGCACACCCTCCACACTCACTCATCCCACTAACACCCCTACTAATACACACACACACACCCTCCTCACTTCAACTTTCACACCTACCCATCCTCGCCCCTTTACCATTCCACCGACTGCTGCTATGCCCTCTGACCACCTCCCAGCACAAACAGACCACAGCACTCCCACTGCTGACCACTTCCTGTTGCGCGCGCACCCCACATCTCTCCTCTTCCGACCATCGCTTCATGGAATACCCACACGCAGAAATTGACCAACAACCAATCCACTAAACATCTTCGGAATTTACCAACTTTTCAACCATCCTCTTACCTAATCACTTATATAACTCACCCACACACACACCGCAAAAAAATTGTTTTCTCCACACGCCACCTACACCCACAACACGCTTAAACCCCACACACACGTGCTTTCCACCACATATCTACACCCTCAGCCTCCTGATTCCCCCCCCTCTATCCACACACGCACAGACACTCCGACTCCCCCCCCACACCTCTTCCTGAACATGAAACCCCGTTCTTCCCCCAACCCTTACTTTCACATACACACACACGCACAGCTACACACACACACACACACACACGCACACCTACACATACACACCACCTTCAGCCCTCCCCGCTCGGACACCCGGTCTCCCTCTCCCCACTCCACCCGCCGCCACCCCTACACACCCCACACCCTTCCACCACCTGTTTAACCCCCTTTTAATTTCAGTTTATTTTGATCATGCCTTTATTTTTAAATTTATCTCATTCCTTGTATTTTGATCATGCTTTATTTTTATTTTTATCTTTATTTTTTATTTTTTCATTCGCACCGTTTCCTTTCGCTATATGTCTCTCCACCACTCCCCTACACACCCTTTGAACTCTGTTCCCACACACTTCCCACCTGAGGAAGGGCTTATGCCCGAAACGTCGTCCCCCACCAACACCCCACTCTCCAGAGCGTGAAATTAATAAACATTTGTTGTACTGCCTCTCTGTTTTGTCCCTGTTCAAATTTTCCCATTATATATATATATATATATATATATATTTTTTAATTATTTTTATTAGGAACGATCGATTTTCGTCAAATCGGACCGAGGAAACAATGTTTCCATTGGTCTTTCCAATTGCTAATACTATCTATCGGTCGCAACTCCAGGTAGAAGAAGCAACGTGAAATAAAGTGTCTTGCTCAAGGACATAACGCATCGCCTGATCTGAGAATCGAACTCACAACCTCAAGATTGCGAATCCAATTCTCTAACCACTCAGCCACACGCCTTCACGCTATATATAAATATGAGAAGAATTGAGTGCTGGGTGGTGGTTGCACATGGGTTACATATGAATAAAATTAGTCCTTCATCAGGGATTATCCAACATTCATTGGTATTTCATCGCTTTAAAAATCATATACCTCTAGTTGGTGCGAGCAATAGCTAAATAAAGCTATTGGGACAAGTAATATAGCGAAAAGCGAGCGAGACAAGTAAACACACAAACATGGTATTGCAACGGAAAGATAGGAAGAAACAAGCACATGATATCTATTCAGCTTAAACTGGGTGAATTTCATGGGCGAGAGAGATATACAGACCATCCGACATGGGTGAGGTGTGAGTGAGAAAGGACCCCACACAGGCCAATCGGGAGGAAGTGAGAGGGGGAGAAGCAGAGAGTGAGTGAGTGGAAGTGCGAGAAAGTAGCCAGTCGAGAGAAAGTGTGACTGACAGAGGGGGCGAAAGAAGTTGAGAGATACAGAGAGAGGGGGGAAGTAGTAAGAAAGAAACAGACAAACGCAGCTGAGGAAAAATAAAAAAAAAATAAATATGAGAAGAATTGAGTGCTGCGTGGTTGCACATGGGTTACATATGAATAAAATTAGTCCTTCATCATATATATATATATATGTATATATATATATATATATATATATATATATATATATATATATATGTGTGTGTGTGTGTGTGTGTGTGTGTGTGTGTGTGCGTGTGTGTGTGTGTGTGTGTGTGTGTGTGTGTGTGTGTGTGTGTGTGTGTGTGTGTGTGTGTGTGTATGGTTGATTAAAGAAGATAGACAGTTTTGTTCATTCTTCTCTATTCACTAAGGATGTGTACTCTCAATTATCTTTCTTATAAAAGCACCCGTCGCTAGTATCGTGCACACATAGACACATACGCATACATACACACACTCATATATTTTAATCGAAAGCTCAACCTTTATATGATGTTTGCCCTTCATTTTATGCATGAGTGTGTTTAGAGCTTTTACACTGCAACCATATTGAATTCAGCAGCTCTGTACATCATGGTAAACCCGCTCTGGACTTGAGTATACAAGGTCATGTTTTATTGAGTCATCTTCAAAAATATTTATTGTTTAATTAAGAAACAATTTAATGAGGTGAATAACACTTGTTTAGTATAAATATACGCTACGCAAAAATGCTGAAATGATAAAGGAAATTTCCAGAATATTTGATCTAATGTGGAAGTATTCAACCTGAAAATCTATCAATGGAAAACAATGTATTGACAAGAGATTTGCGAAATAAAAAGAACATGGTGGTACAAGTTAGTTGAAGTGTGATAATAAGATGTGCATTTTTATTAGGATGAAAATGCCTTGAAAGTTAACCGGTTTATCACAACTGCCATCTTGAAACTTTTCTATGTTCCTTACAGAAAGTCTGTAGTTGGACTGGTTTAACTCGTTTAGATGACATGTGTCAAAGATGTCTCGGATACCACATTTATATGAAAAAGTAAAAGACTTTGTCAGGTAACGTGACATAAAATTTTATAAAAAAAAGAAAAACGATTCTGCTGAAAGTGGTTAGGATGTTTTCCATAGAAAAGAACAACAAACAAGATAGATTAAGGGAAAATGGTACAAATGTGCACCCAGAAAGAATGATATAATGAATGAACTTTCAACGAAGGAAATAGAAATTAATTGTTTCCACTTTTGGCACATGGCCAGCAATTACCCAGTCCATTACTGCTACTTTATTTTATCGAGCCCGTAATGATGAAAAGCAAAGTTAACCTCGGCGGGATTTGAACTCAGACCGTAAAGGAACTGAACTATGCTGAAAAGCATGGCGTCCGACCCTCTACCGATACTGCCAATCCACCGCCCTTAGGGAAATAAAAATTAACGAAGGACATTTATTAGATGTCATTTCAAAAGAAGCTTTGCTAAACACGCTTTTCAATAAATATCAAAAACATCTTTTTATATTACATTATCCTTTTTCATTTTATGAAATGTAAAGAAAGTGTTCAACAGTCACCTTTATAGGCAAATTCTTCTCAAACCTCTATCTCGTATACCAATTTCTCTGCCAACTTTTCCTTACTGCCGCTTTTTGACTTTTTCTTTCTTACATATACCTACATACACATATCGAAATCCACCATGTTTTTCTGATTTCTTATGATTTCAAACGAATGAAACAGTTCTAACTTATAAGCGGATGTAATATTTCATAATTGTAGACGAACATTCTAATACCTTTCTGAACCTCTGGCCTTTTCTAGTCGCTGTCTACTTGGTATATAAGTTCCTCTTTTCATTCGTTTGTGTCAATCATCCGGGCATCGCCTTATATAACTATATTTTATCTTTTGAAAGCTATCTACTAGAGGAATTTGGTTTTTAAGTACGAAATTTAGCTACACTCTGGATTTATATATCAACGACAGAGTAATAATTTTACAGAAGCATTACATATTTTTACAGTTCCGCTTAAGTAAAATGACGGAAAAAGTCATGCAAATTTGTGTGGTTATTTCGATGTTAATGTTATTGTTAACAGTATCAACCGTAATCCCAGAAGCGAAATTCCACATGTTAAAAAGTATTTCATGAAATTTAGTTTGAATACCAGGAAGTTGTTGAATAATATGCATTTTCATTCCATATTTAGCAGAAAGAAATCCTGTTAGCAGAAAGAAATCCGGTGCTACTTTGGCATATTTGTAGAGGTATGATTTGTTTTATAAGGTGATGTATATATGCATGCACATGAGTATGTATGTATTCCCCCACACAATTACGCATACAAACCTGTTTGCACTAAATATATATATATATATATATATATATATATATATATATATATATATATATATATATGGTGTATCCTTCCTTTTCACCTTTCTTCATATTACTTCTGCGGTTCAATATATTTCTTACTGCAGATTTCTATCCTTTGAGGTAAATTTTATTGTTTTAACATCTTGCCTATGTTGAGTTCTCATCATTCCACGAATTCCAATACACTCGTACTTCAGACATGATATTCGAGATAACTTTGTTTATATGTACTGGAGCAACTGTTGCTGTACGGGTCTGAGACTTGGACACTGACCAAGAAACTCAGTCAGTGCTCCTGTGGGAGCCCCTACATGGACACACTAGAAGAGGGAGACCGAGGTTAACATATGTTGATCCCCTAAGGACAGACACTGGTCTCTTGGAGACGCAGGACATGGCAGCTATAATGAGGGATAGAGACCGCTGGAGAGAACTCGTCCATGGATCTCGGGAATTTTATCCGCCCTATATATATATATATATATATATATATATATATATATATATATATATACACATATATGCACACATATATAGGTATATGTGTCTTAGTGAGTTCGTGAGTGTGCGTAGAAGCGAGTGCGTGTGTGCTAATACATACATTTGTGTCCGTGAATATTGTTTGTTCAGCATTTTTAGATAGTGGATATGGAGTGTATACGTATAGTAGTAATTGTGAATGGAAGTAGAAGGAATAAATGAAATACAATATATATATAATGTAAGTATGTGTGTATACGTACATACATATATGTATACAGACGTACAGTAGCATGCATATATATATATATATATATATATATACAGGTACACATACATATATGCACGTATCAGTTTAGCGGACGCTTATTATAACGCCACTTTGTTCGTTTGTAAACAAACTGAACAGCCTGAATTTTTATGCCGTACGGTGTTAAGGCAACCACGTCACCTTTTTGTTCAACACTGACACAGGAACGATGTACTAGTTTCATATATGTATATAATATTATTCAACATATTAATAAATGATAAATATCATAACCAAAGTATATATTTTATTATACATATTTCAAAGGTACAATGTTGTTTCAGTACGTTTTCATCAGAAAAAATATATAAGAGAATGGATATGCGACATACCGCTAAGGTACTTGAATCATCAATTGATGATTCAAGTACCTTAGCGGAATGTCGCATATCGCAAAGAATCGCTGCGTTCACCTTTAAGGATTCTTTGCTTAAATTTTAATCGGTTATTTTAATAAAAAAAATAAAAATTGATATATATATATATATATATATATACATATATAAGTATGTATACGTACATACATATATGTATACAGACGTACAGTAAAATGTATATACATACATACATGCACATATATATATATATGTAGGTATGGGTTTACCGAACATTTATTATAATGCTCGCTTTGTTTGTAAACAAACAGCCCGAATTATTAGCCGTACAGTGTTCGGCAACCATCGTTGCCCTTTTGTTCAAAACTGACAAACGAACGATGAACTAGTTTCTAGCTTATTAGCTATCATCGACACCGTATACCTTCCTGTCAGTCGATTGAACGTTTGAAAGTATATACTTTCCTTATGCATATTAACGGCTGAGCAGCCTAATTTGCATATCGAGTGAGTTAGTCGGCCGAGCGTACCGAAAACGATAAATGGAAAAAATGAAATTTCATTTCTCACTCTTAGTACTTAAATATAAGTATGTATACGTACATAAATATATGTATACAGACGTACAAACAAACCGAGCATTATAATAAATGTTTGGTAAACCCATACGTACATATATATATATATGTGCCTGCATGTATATACATACTACTGTACGTCTGTATACATATATGTATGTACGTATACATACTTATATTTAAGTATCAACCGTACTTAGAGCGAGAAATGAAATTTAATTTTTTTCATTTATATATATATATAAAGATTGGTGTTCTGAAATAGCGATGTATACATGAATGTATGTATAGTATATGTGGTAATACACTGTATGTTTAATTAAAAACATTTTGAAGACCTTGCGCTATCATTTTAAAGTAGTGACGATGTCACTTATTTCTTTTTTCACTAAAGGAAGGGAGAGGAGCTGACAGATCTGTTTCACACTGTTGGTGTTCCTCGGAACAACGTACTCGCCGACTTCTGCCGAAAATTATAGAGGGTGGATTCTTATAGAATTCCAGTAATAATAAGGAACTGATTATACAGAGCGATTGCCGGTCCAGCAAACATTAACAATTAGGTAGCTTTTTCATTTTAATTTATCCTTTTAATTATTATGTTTCTCCTACACCTCTATTAGCTTATATTCTCTTCAGGTTGGTGATTGAAATCATGTCATGAAATAACACTCTCCTGCGTTTTCCCTTCTCTATATTGTATTCTAAAGTGCCCAGGAAAACTCTTTCAGCTCATTGATTTACAAGTACACACGTGAGACCTTTACTCCGTTATTTTACTTGATATTTACATATATATAGGGAGAATGAAGTGGGGCTGGTTTAGTTTGAGAGAGAAAGGAATGGTGTCAGAAAAGAGAAAATTATATATAATAAACATGACTACATAGATAAATACTGATATGTTTCTATGAAAGATGTCTAGAGTTAAAGAATGCATGCACTAATAGATTCAAACAAAACATATGAGCTGAAGAGTCAAAGAGATATATTTATGTATATATATATATATATATATATATATATATATATATAAATATATCTCTTTGACTCTTTATCTCATATTTATCTCATATATTTCTATATATATATATATATATATATATATATATATATATATGATATATATATATTTCAATCATATCTTATTTTGTTTAACCCGTTTAGCCCCTTCCGTTTTTTTGGCTCAGGTGGTTAATGGCTTCTTAACTATCGTCTCAGTTTGTTTGACCTTATTAACTTATGTTTATAGCTCTGGTATCTTCATGTCCATAGAGCGCTTGTCTACACAATACGGAAGTTGCGTTTCGCTAATTCCTACCCGCCGAAATGCGATTCTAGCTAAACTTATATATATATATATATATATATATATATATATATATGTGTGTGTATATTTATTAAAATAACAGATTAAAGTTTAAGCAAAGAATCGCTGCTTTCACCCTTAACGGGATCTTCTGAAACTAACAAAGTCAATCTGTAAACGCAGAACTGGATATTTCAAAAAACGTTGCAACCGGAGGAAGACAGGAAGACGATACTTTGGTTCATGGTGACGTTCGCTGGCAAAGAACGGGAAAAAACGAATAATACGTCATTAATAGGAGCGGTGAAAAACAATTACGTGCAAGGACAGAACCACGTTTATGGTATAAAAGAGGTCGTAGACTAATGTTCTCTAAGTGGTGCATAGAGACGTTCTCTGGCAATGAACGAAAAAACGAAGATAATAAGTCATATGTGGAGCGTGGAGAACAATAGCGTGCAAAGACAAAACCACGTAAATGGTATAGCAGAAGTCGTAGACTAAAATTCTAACTAGGAGACCGAATGAATCTCCGCTACAGAGTTAAGAACAAAGTAAATAAATACAATACAGAAGTAATAGGAACAAATAAATACATACACGCAAACAGATACGTACATACACAAGCATACGTAAAACCTTACCATAGGTATACAAAACCACGCACATATAAATATGTGCATGTGTGTATGCTTGTGTACAAATAAATAAATAATTATATAAACGTATATAAGTAAATAAATACGTATATAACAAGCGCACACACATACCTACAAATAAATACATGAAGGTTCGGAGACGTAAGTCAACTAAAATAAGAAGTACACATATACACACACCCACCATACGTACGAACCTGCATACTCACGCAGACGCAAAACTCCCATATACACATAACCAAGCCCTAAATACCAGAATATGTAAAAATTATACGCCAAAACAGTCAAATATACGTACGAGAAGGTATACATACCTTCACAAAACATACGGGTAATATATACTTACCTATGCAAAAAGTAAATGAATAAACAAAACATATACTTAGCTCCCACATCAAGACGTAAATATCCACGTATAGATCGTGCTATCCGTTAGGGTAAAACGTAGGGCTGTAATACAGGAAAGTTTTGTGCAATTTATGTTTACAAGCCGAAATTGCCTCAGATTTTTTGTTTAAGATGTGGTCTGTGGCGTAGAGTATTTCCAGGGCCTCAGCGGCGCAGAGGTCACAAGGTCTTTTATTTCCGTTATACGATCTAGCCCTAGCTAGGATCTCCCAGTGTAACTAATATTAGGTGTGGTTGTCTTTTAGACTCCAGATATAAGCTGAAAGTGACGTCATATTCCTTCTTAGAGGGTAACGAAAAGAATGGGTATGCATGTAAAGACGCTGCTTGAAACTATTGGCGGTTAACCCTATGTAGGCCCTACGGGACGTGGGTGTTACAACCTTACATTTGTAGACAATGTTACTAGAGAGGCATTTTCCGGATAGGGGACAATCAACCCGATTCCTACAATTACAGTTAGTACTAACTACAGGGTTGCACGTGTTCCTACGGCTAGGTATTTTAGCTAAATTTGAAGCTGTGATGTTATGTGCAAGGTTAGGAGTCGTTGAGTAAGAAATTTTAATAGTATTTCTATTAAAAATTTTACTATATTTATGTGTAGGGGGAAAATGCTTCGTAATAAGCGAAAGAAAGATCTTAGCTAATGGTGTGGCCACCTCCATATTATATGGTGGGTTAAACCAACAAATGCGACGGGATCTATTTCTTCTAGGTCTATTCTCGTACTCTGTATATATATATATTTTTTTTTCCCGTTCTTTGCCAGCGAACGTCACCATGAACCAAAGTATCGTCTTCCTGTCTTCCTCCGGTTGCAACGTTTTTTGAAATATCCAGTTCTGCGTTTACAGATTGACTTTGTTAGTTTCAGAAGATCCCGTTAAGGGTGAAAGCAGCGATTCTTTGCTTAAACTTTAATCTGTTATTTTAATAAATATTTGCTCTTCGGTTCTTATATATTTGATATATATTTTCCTTATCGAGCCCTCTCTGGATTTTAGTCTTCAATTTTATTATTATTACTATATATATGTATATATATATATATATATATATATATATGTATATATATATATATATATATATGTATATATATATATATATATATATATATATATATATGTATATATATATATATATATATATATGTATATATATATATATATATATATGTATATATATATATATATATATATGTATATATAAATATATATGTATATATAAATATATATGTATATATGTATATATATATATATATATATATATATATATATATATATATATATATGTATATATATATATATATATATGTATGTATATATATATATATATATATATATATGTATGTATATATATATATATATGTATGTATATATATATATATATGTATGTATATATATATATATATGTATGTATATATATATATATATATATATATATATATATATATATATATATATATATATGTATGTATATATATATATATATATATATATAGGAACCAGTAAGATCCCGACAGCTGAGCTCAAGCCGTTTCGACGGCTAATTCTCAGAATTAGCCGTCGAAACGGCTTGAGCTCAGCTGTCGGGGTCTTACTGGTTCCTATTACCCACTCTACTACCTCAAGTATTGAGTACTTTGGTGCGTTATGGTCCACCTGGTTCCTTACCACATTTCCTTCGTTATATATATATATATATATATATATATATGTATATATATATATATATATAAATATATATATATATATAAATATATATATATATATATATATGTATATACATATATATATATATATAAATATATATATATATATATGTATATACATATATACATATATATATATATATATATATATGTATATACATATATACATATATATATAAATATATATATATATGTATATACATATATATATATATATATATATAAATATATATATATATATATGTATATACATATATATATATATATATATATATATATATATATATATATACATATATATGCATATATATATATACATATATATATATATATATATATATATATGCATATATATATATACATATATATATATATATATATATACATATATATATATATATATATATATATATGCATATATATATATACATATATATATATATATATATATATATATATATATATATATATATAGTAATAATAATAAATTTGAAGACTAAAATCGAAAGAGGGCTCGATAAGGATAAATATATATCAAATATATAAGAACCGTAGAGCAAATATTTATTAAAATAACAGATTAAAGTTTAAGCAAAGAATCGCTGCTTTCACCCTTAACGGGATCTTCAGAAGATCCCGTTAAGGGTGAAAGCAGCAATTCTTTGATTAAACTTTAATCTGTTATTTTAATAAATATATATATATATATATATATATATATATATATATATATATACATATATATACACAATGATATTAAATAAATGGAAACTATATTTACAAAACCATATTTATTCTATTATATATATTTCAAGGGTACCAATAATTTTTGTACGCTTTCCTCAGATAAAATACGAAGCGTGTTTTATAAATTATGACATAACCAAGGATAATATACCTTAACGGTTCAAGTTATCCCTGGATAGTGAAGAGAAGAGGAAAGTAAGATATTTCAAATTATTAAGATGTGTATGCATATGAGGTTTATGTAAAAAGGCCTAGAAAACTTTATTTTAGACGCTATAGAAAATTTAAATAATTATGATAAGTTATTGTATCCGTAGGAAAGAAGAGAAAGGGTGGAAGGTCTAGCATTTACTTTAATTTGGGGGAAAAGATTTATTTACCTATATTATGAGTTATAATATTGTATGTATAATCAATTAGATTATATGAAGATTTATGGTTGTAAGTATTTTTATCATATTACATTAGGATAGGTTATATGTATATAAATATCTCTATTTATATATTAATAAATTGCGTATGTATTAGTTGTTTATATATCAAATATGAGTTAGGAAAGAAGTTGAATTCGTATTTTACTTAAAAAATAGGTGGTTCAAGTTAAGGATTCAAATATTTTGTTCAACATTGAGAATTTTTTCAGAATATTGTTAATTTAGTGAAGCAATACAGATTATCAAACGTAAAATGCTTATGTATGCACGATTGGGAAAAATGTTTATGTTTGCATGATTGAGAAAGGAAAGATAACTCCAATTTTGTTTGTTAACCGTTAAATTAGAGAAACATTATACATTATTTTGTGTGAGATCCATTTTTTAGTCTAAAGATGTGTGAATGTTTTGAATAACAAAAACAGGAGGAAAAATGTAATGTGTTTTCGAAGAACTATCATAAAGAGGATAAATTTTAGAATGTCATTTAAAGATTATCAATCTGCATCTAAAAATATATTTATAGGGGTGTCCTTACAAAAATAATGTCGGAATTAAAAATAATGTCAGAATTAAAATAATATAGGCAATTAAAATATTAAATATTTATATTAAAAATATTATAAATATTAGAGGTATTAAACATTTTTTGAAATATTAAAAATATTAAAAATATTGAAAAATTTACATTAAAATTCATCTGATGAGAACACAATTTTTGTCCCAGAATGATATTGTTTTCGAAATTTGCATAATAAAATATATGGAACTTTTTTAACCATCTTTTAATTTCTTCTTTATATATACTCCAGTTCAACCAACTGTCGAATCCTACTTATCTGATATATGCGTAGTTTTATTGTTCTACAATATTACTCACCTCCTACATATTTATGAATTATGTATGTGTATGTGTGTATTTACTTATGTGTGTGTGTGTATACATATGTATATATATATATATATATATATATATATATATATATATATATATATATATATGTGTGTGTGAATGTATATATTTATTTATTTATTGATTTATATATTTATATACATTTGGGTATATGTTTTTATACGAGTGTATGAGTGTATGTGCGTGCGTGTGTGTGTGCGTGTATATGTTTGTGTATGCATGTATATATATTTATATATATATATATATATATATATATATACATATATATGCCTTATTTTGTGCATTGCTTAACCCGCGTGTTTATTTATTTTTGTTTTGTTTCTTCCCCTCTCCCCTCTCTTTTGGTTGTCAATGTGCTTCATCTGTCTATTTTTCATTCTTTATCCATTATTTTTGATTTTGAATATTTTTTGTCCTTATTCATCTATTTATTTATTATTATTACTGGTGGATTGGCAGTATCGGTAGAAGGTCGGACTCCATGCTTTCCAGCATAGTTACGTCCTTTTACGATCTGAGTTTAAATCCCGCCGAGGTTGACTTTGCCTTTCATCCTTACGGGGTCGATAAAATAAAGTACCAGTAATGCACTGGGTAATTTGCTGGCCTTGTGCCTAAAGTAGAAACAATTATTACTTCATGTAAGGGCGGTGACTTGGCAGACTTGTTAGAGGGTTTGACGCCATGCTTTGCAGAATAGAGTTACGGCCCTTTCCATTCTTAGTTCAAATCTCGTCGAGGTTAACTTTGCCTTTCATCCTTACGGGGTCGATAAAATAAAGTACCAGTACTGCGCTGGGTAATTGCTGGCCTTGTGCCTAAAATAGAGACAATTATTACTTCATGTATATATATTTGTCTATGCCGATTGATACATTACGCTTATGTGACGGCTTATTTTTAAAGTATATTCGCGTTGTTGAGTGTGTATATGGTTGTTTATTAATTTTTTATTATATATATGTGTGTGTGTATATATATATATATATATATATATATATATATATATATATATGTGTGTGTGTGTGTGTGTGTATATATGTATGTATATATATTTGTGCGTGTGTGTATATATACTTATTTATATATATATATATATATATATATATATAAAAACAAATAACGAAATGAAATTAAATTTCGTTTCGTTTGTAACTCACTTTTGTATGACTGACGCTTAAACAATTAAGTTAAAAATGTACATCCACATATGTATACTGAAATACTAGTATGCATATGAATACACACACGTATACATATGTAGATGTACCGAGTTTTTCACTGGTCACTTTACTGTGAGTGTCCAGCTATTCTGTATGTAAACACACAGACAAACCGGTTTTTAGAGTCATACTGGTTTTTGAGGAAACACCTTTCCTCTATTCTCCAGAAAGCCAGACAAGGAATATTGAACTAGTTTCGATGTTGTTACATCTCATCAGCAATATTTACCTATCTTCCGGCCTCTCTAGAGAATCGTAAAAGCACATATCGTTATATGCTTTTTCTATGAAAATTAGTAGTGGGCAGACTAATTTGCATAGAGCGTGAGTACGTACCGGTTCAACGGAGACGATAAAAACAAATAACGAAACGAAATTAAATTTCGTTTCGTTTGTAACTCACTTTTGTATGACTGACGGTTAAACAATTAAGTTAAAAATGTACATCCACATATGTATACTGAAATACTAGTAAGCATATGAATACACACACGTATACATATGTAGATGTACCGAGTTTTTCACTGGTCACTTTACTGTGAGTGTCCAGCTATTCTGTATGTAAACACACAGACAAACCGGTTTTTAGAGTAAAGTGACCAGTGAAAAACTCGGTACATCTACATATGTATACGTGTGTGTATTCATATGCATACTAGTATTTCAGTATACATATGTGGATGTACATTTTTAACTTAATTGTTTAAGCGTCAGTCATACAAAAGTGAGTTACAAACGAAACGAAATTTAATTTCGTTTCGTTATTTGTTTTTATCGTCTCCGTTCAACCGGTACGTACTCACGCTCTATGCAAATTAGTCTGCCCACTACTAATTTTCATAGAAAAAGCATATAACGATATGTGCTTTTACGATTCTCTAGAGAGGCCGGAAGATAGGTAAATATTGCTGATGAGATGTAACAACATCGAAACTAGTTCAATATTCCTTGTCTGGCTTTCTGGAGAATAGAGGAAAGGTGTTTCCTCAAAAACCAGTATGACTCTAAAAACCGGTTTGTCTGTGTGTTTACATACAGAATAGCTGGACACTCACAGTAAAGTGACCAGTGAAAAACTCGGTACATCTACATATGTATACGTGTGTGTATTCATATGCATACTAGTATTTCAGTATACATATGTGGATGTACATTTTTAACTTAATTATATATATATATATATATATATATATATATAAATGATAGAAATATTCTAGTGTGTACTAAGTACCCACAGAAATATATATGGTGTCTAAACAGTATAATTCACGCTTTTTCCTAACGGCCTATTTATGTGTAGCTCACTTTAACGGCCTGACTTGGCAGAATGCAATATGTTTACTACTACGGGGCTTTTGTCCCCTGTGGTTGGAAATAGCTGTCTGAAAAGCTGATTCTTTCCATTGGAAATTATCTGAATTTCCAATCTTTTGTTTAGCGAAACCGTCGGTCACAGCGCTAGAACAGGTGTATATTTAAATCGTATTTTAATTCATTTAAAAGATTGTTTAATGTTTACTTGTTCCGCTCATTTATATATATATATATATATATATATATATATATATATATATATATTTAAAATAGCAGAAGGCCGGGTTGGAAATATCCTTTTAGAATTTTAATGTTGCAAAAAAACATTATATATATATTTCAATGGCCAGTTACATTATCCGATCATGAAGTAAGGATCGTAGATGTCGTCAGGCGCAGATTGCATTATTAGTTAATCAATAAATGGCATTATGGCACACATAAACAGAGAATATACTTGATCGAGGGATGGTTGGCAAAATTTGGTGTTATTGTTTGGGCCAACCATACTTGAATAAATCACACGTCATTGCGAATCATTGTGAGTTTTTTAGTTGTGACCAAAAGGGTGGGGATTGTTTGGAGGCGATAGAAATCCTGCTGTTCATAACCAAGCGGTCTACTGTTGCAATGTCTAGGGTTACTAACCTTTGACCGAACGCCAGCGTAGCGTGACGATGAATACAACTAAAGGAGATGATTGCTATAGAAGTATAAAAATCATAAAATGTTTGCTTCAATGTTACGTTAAATAAATAAGAAATATGAATTACGAAATGTTGTTAAAAAAATGAATTAATAAGAAACATAAATATGAATATTATAAAGTAATTATAATGTAAGTGATTCAATGAAGGTAATTTAGCAAAGGGTAAGTAGTCTAGTTCACGTTAATATGTGAGTGTTTGTATTGGGCAAGAAAAAGAAAAAGTGGCATGGTGCTTTATTGAGATTGACGTAATGACCATCCGCACCATTTCAAAGTCCAAAATTAACATACAACTATCGAGTATATTCAAATATTGAAGAAAGGGAAATTAATTAATTGATTAATTCCAAGCACTCGAGAAATGGAAACAAAATTTAACGTCTAACAAGTAACTCAGAAAGACTTCAGATGGTCAGTTCGTGGTGTAGTGCATACCAAATAATGCTAATAACACTACTAATGTTAATGGAAATGGTGATAAACTTACGCAGTGTGGATGAAAAATGCTAGTACATAGTGGAACGTAAAATTGAAGATATAACTCAGTAGCTATTATTGAATCGAATCTGTCGCTAAATATCAGATAACTATAATTATCGAAGATACTATCGAACATATGAAAAATACGGAAAATATAAAAATATAGAAAAGTAAGGTGTAGTTTAAGGGTAAATTTTACAATAGATAGAATGTATGTTGTCCCTAATGTAGTTATAATGCATAAGAACTATGTCAAATGTTAAGATATAAGGTAATTACGGGTGGATAAATAAATATTTAATTAATGGATAATAAAGAAGTAAAATACCTAGTGAAAATTAATTAATGGTTGATAATAATTAATATCTAGTTGAGCCTATTGGTATGGACACCCTACTGAAACGTGCTATTATAAACCCATTTCACATGAAGCATAATGTAAGCGGTCAATTATACGGTAAGGTGTGCACATATTTGAAATGGGATATATAATATAATCAAAATCAAAATCAAATACAACAGAATAAAATAAATATCTGATAAACACTAAACTATAAAGGTAAAACCTCAGGATAGGATAAGAAAGTCAAATAGAATCAGAAAGAATAATGCAGGTGCACATCGCAGAGACTTCAAAATATTTTTCGCATTTGAAAAAGACGTTTGTGGTCCACAATCAGCTGTCAGATCTGCTGACTGTCAAACGCTCTTAACTGATGTTGATCCATACAAAGACGGTGGGTGGAACACTTCCCTGAGTTGCTCAATCGATTTTCTAATGTAGTCTTGTCTGTCATTGAGACTCATGAAAATCTCCCCGTGAAAGACGATATGGCATTAAAAACATTTAGGAATGACATTGCAAGAAAGATGTATTGAAACTTACACTCTATCATTGTGGATTGGCAGTATCGGTAGAGGGTCTGACGCCATGTTTTGCAGCAACGAGTTATGGCTCTTTATGATCTGAGTTCAAATCCCGCCGAGGTCAACTTTGCCTTTCATCCTTACGGGGTCGATAAAATAAAGTACCAGTAATGCACTGGGATAATTGCTGGCCTTGTGCAAAAAAGTAGAAACAATTACTTTGTCGATCTCAACAAAGCTTTCGATAACGTCAACAAAAATGTCTTGTGGATGGTTTTGCTCAAATTTGGATGTCCTCAAAAAATTGTTAACATTCTAAAAGCCATGCACAAAGATATGAAAGGTAGGGTTAATTTGTCGGGAACCCTTTTCAACCCTTTTGCAGTAGAAAATGGGGTAAAGCAGGGGGACCTTGATGCACCCACTTCATTTGTAATTTACGTGGCTACAATGCTGTACCCACGCAATGAGAAGGGTGCCTACGTAACGTATCACAAAACGGAATGTTTTTAATCGGATCTGACAAGATCGAAATTCAAATCAAAAGTTTTCACTTCATTGGTTAGAGACTTGTGGTATGCCGATGATTTTGACCTTGTTAGTCATATAGAGTATGGCTTGCAAACTCATATCTTTTCGTTTGATGCAGTATGTGATGTCTTACAATTAATCTGAGGAATAGAGTGGTCATCTGTCAACTTACACCTAGTCAAAATGTTCAGCAGCCGAAAAAATATATAAAAGGAAAATTTCTTGAGGTTGTATTTTTCGTATACCTTGGTAGCTCCGTCCATAAAAATGTTTTTTGGGACACAGTAATATCCTTGAGAATTCAAAATACAGCAAAACCTTTTGAAAATTTAGAAACTCGTGTGGAGTCACAAAGGCATATTAAAGCCAAGACAAAAGTTCTGTATACAGATCTTTTGTGCTATTTTCTCTTCTCTATTCTTGTTATAAACGCTATATAATGCTACGTGAAAGATTTCACCAAAAATGTTTGCGCAGAATCCCCAAAATATTTGGACCTCCTTCACAGCCGATGTTCTAGCTGCTGATGGTATGTCTTTAATTTCAATCTTTAAGAAACCATGGTCGGGACACCGTGTACACATGTATGGCGAATGTAGTCCAAAACGGTTGCCTTATGGAGGACAGGTTCAGGGGAAACAAAAGCGGTTCAAACAGAGGAAAAGATTCAAGGATGCACTTGAAAGTTTGAACAGCATCGGAGTTGATGCGACGCAGCTTGGATGTTTGGAAGCAGATCGTAATATTTGGCCCTCAAAAATATGGGATGGTATGAAAGGTTTTGCGGAAAGCAGAATAAAACATGTCAATCGAAAACGTAAAATCAGAAAAACCAGATTGTAATGGAACACGAGCACGGTGATAAGGTTTCGTCTCATGAAATTTGTGGCAAAATATGCCTATCGCTTGCTGGCCAGATTATAAAACAATCATATTGACTATAGACGCTACCTGCCAGTACACCTTAATCATTGCCACACCCACCACAAAATTTGTAAAACACAAGGAGGTTTAAAGAGACATGTTAAAGTACATCAAGTGCAGGCACTACAATCTTTGCCAAAACTTATCTGTGATTTGTGTGGTCAACCTTTCGCTAATGTACCCGGTCAAAAAAACCACATAAGATACCGTGATGGAATACACACGCACGCACAAACGCCCCTCATATATATATATATATATATATATAAAAATAGAGAGAGATTGAGAATGAAATAATGGTTTCTGATATAGGCACAAGGCCAGCAATTTTGTTTGACTGGTACTATATTTTATCGACCCCGTTTAGGATGAAAGGCTAAGTTAACCTCGGCGGGGTTTGAACTCAGATCATAAAGGGCCGTAACTATTTGCTGCAACGCATGGTGTCTGACCCTCTACCAATATTGCCAATCCACTGCCCTGAAATAATGATAGATCATTCGATCGATTGGTAGATAAACATCTTGATAGATTATGTCTCCTCGATCCGAGTATGGTTACGCCTAAACAATAACCACAATGCCATGTTACAATTTAAATATAAGTTAAAAATAGAGATTCTGAAGTTTGATCATAGGTGAAGTATTAATGTAGAAGCATGGCAATATAGATGGTATCGCTCGAATCGTAGTGAAGATTTCAAAAGCTGTCATTCAATGAATATACACTATTCTGACAGTATTATATTCAGAAATATTGAAGAAAATTAGAATATATATATATATCTAAAACGGTTTTAATGCTACGATATAAATTTAGTTACTTTTTCTTTTTCTCCATTCTCTTCCTTTCTATAATAATGTATTATTAGTACTTAGCCAAGATTCTATAGTCTAGCCGAGGATTATAATTGATTGTATTGACTCCAGAACATATATGCTACGTTATCCTTACTTCACTTTTGATAGTAATGCATTGTTCCATGAGAGGAGCGGATTTTAGTCAGCCTCAGAATTACTATTCATGCATTTATGAACTGAACATTGCATTACATAAATTTGTTCCATTGATTTAATCAGAAGAGTACTAATGTCAATGAAAAAATTACACGTGAGGCAAAATACATACGAATAATATAAGTTCTTAAATATCAAAATAGGATCAGAAACACACTATATTGGCTAAAATATGTAACATGCGAGATACTTAGCTGGGCACAATTTTCAGTTTAAACCACAACAGAATAAATGTTCATCCTTCAGGGACCGATATAAATACCAGTCAAATACCAGGGTTGTTTGAACCGTCTGCTTCCTCCTTACACATATTACAAATACATTTTTTTATAAGTAAATCTTTAAATAATTATGACATTAAAATAACTAAAAATACAGCCCTTCTAAAATGAGTATGTTTAGTGAGGCATATATATGGCAAGTATATAAAATATAAGCAAATGGATGAATAGATTCGTCTTATTTTTGAAAACTATTCTTTATTTCTTGGATTCATTTCCAAAGAATTCATGATATAATGTAGTTAATAACCATAGACTTTTATATCCATTAGTAAACGTTCTTTAGTTCCCTAAACACCATTTGTGAGTAATCCAGCAGTGATCCAGTTTTAAAAAGGAATGTAATTTAAAGTGATATAAATGGGGCTGAAATATACTAGATCGAGGGAGAGAAAACAAAAACAATTTTTTAGACTTATATTTATTCATTTTATATAAAACTTAAGCTTTTAAAAGAAAGTATTGCATAAACAAGAATGTATGGGAAGTTAGCAGAAGTCGACAATAGTATTTCTTCTGGACAACAAACTAAACAAAGAAATTAATTATGTTATCTCTGCCATCATAAACAATTCATGTGTCGCATTAGCTATGTAAAATGTTCATTTTGTTTCATTCCGTTTGAGGTTAATGTAAACTGTCATATCCATACAAACCGTGAGAATATGAGTAATAGCTGGTAAAAAGATAATAAGATATCCAAAAGCTTTTAAATATTATGCAAAAAACTGTCCCTCTTATAAAACATCATAAAAACAACATAATGTAGAATACATTACGTAATCTCCTTCATGTGTTACATATAGCGATAACATAGCATGCATTTGGAACAGTATGTCTTTACAATTGTATTTAAAGAAATATGATATACATTCCAGTTTCGTTGGGTTAATGCTGTTATAGATCATTAGAATGTTGTCATACGTATGTTTACCTGACCTTTTTATAACACTACCAATCATATGCACCCTTCTTCAGCTAATATTTTCATCATATTCTTAATGGAGCATGGAAACATCGTTTAGGCTTGAGTCATTAAACGACTCGTATATAGTTGTTTTACTTTAAATTATGATTTTGTGTGGCTGCTTAACTTATATCTCCCCAGCTCATTTATTTGATAGCTTATATATATATATATATAAATATATATATATATATATATATATATATATATATATATATATATATATATATATATATATAAATAAATATAAGTATGTATACGTACATACATATATGTATACAGACGTACAGTAGTATGAATATATATATATACATGCACACATATATATATATATATGTACGTATGGGTTTACCGGATATTTATAATAATGTTCGGTTTGTTCGTAAACAAACATCCCGAATTAAGCCATACAGTGTTCAACAACCATCGTTCCCCTTTTGTTCAACACTGACAAAGGAACGATGAACTAGTTTCAAGCTTATTAGCTATCGTCAGCATCTGATACCTTCCTGTCAGATGATTGAATGTTTGAAACTATATACTTACCTTATGCATATTAACGGCTGAGCAGCCTAATTTGCATATCGAGCGGGTTAATCGGCCGGCCAAAGCCGTCTTTGTGATTGGTAGTTACCACAATTCCGGTTTGTATTTATTTTCTTGATTTATTCTTAAATTGAGTCTGGCAAACCCTATTGTCTATAGTTAGTATTCTGTTCACCTTAGCGGATCTGGTCCCTTACAATTTGAACACATATATATATATCTGTGTTTGTTTTTCTTTTATATTCAATTATAATATACGGCTCGGAAAAATCTCTTTCCTATAGCTATTTTATTGTAAGAGACTATTTTGAGTTTCTAACTCAATATATACCAATATATATATATATATATATATATATATATATATATATATATATATATATATATATATGTATATTGTTATACTTTGGGAGGGTCATTTTGTTAATAAGAAACACACGCACCAGAGGTTTTCACTCCAATTTATTATAAATTAAATTTATAATAAATTGGAGTGAAAGCACTGGTACGTGTGTTTCTTATTGGCAACATGACCCTCCCAAAGTATAATAATATCGGTTTGAACACACGTTTTCAGATAAATAATCTTGCTAAACAAATTCAGAAACGAAATACAAAGAGATGTAGAACAATTATATAAAAGACGTAAAATAAGAAAAGTATGGTAATTAACTCACTTAATCAAATTTCACTCCAACTAATTAGTTTCCAAATTTCACTCCAATTATCACTCTAAATTTCACTCCAACCAATTAGTTTTCAAATGGATACCATGGAAAATCCTTTCTTCATCAGGGAGTCATTCTCGGCTAGGCTTGGAATTTAGTCCGCGCTAGCTTTTTTCCATCCACTTTTCTATTGGATCCCTGTGTCCGCGAATCGCCAGGAATCTTAGCCGAGAATGACTCCCTGATGAAGAAAGGATTCTCCATGGCCTCCATTTGGAGACTATGTATATCCCCTTTCACAAAACTACTTAGTTGGAGTGAAATTTAAGTAAGTGAGTTAATTACTATAATTTTCTTATTATACGTCTTTTATATAATTGTTCTACATCACAATGTTACTAAGACAAAACCTATATCTCTGCTAGCGTAAGTATACATCTGTATAAATATGTTGGTAGATATACTAATTCTTTATATATATATATATATATATATATATATATATATATATATATATATATATATATATAATCTATTTATTTATGTTCTTACGTGGAACAAAAGCGATTTCTAAGGCCCAGTTAACCATATCTCCAGAATGTAAGAGGGATCAAAATTGTGACACATATTTAGGTACTTATTTGAGATAATAAGACACCCTTAAATGTAATGTTTACTAATAAAAAGGGTTGTTTACGAAATACGTATTATAACAAAGGGATATAACTCCAAGATGTAAATTTGAAAAGCAGGATCGTACACTTGTTAGTGTCCGTACGCTATAGCCGAAGTATAGTATTACGTGGTGAAATGTAATATCGAGATGGAAATAGTTATTATTATGTAAGTGTGGAAAGAGAAAGAGAAATAAAGATATATATAAAAAAAGATGAAAATGCAATTGGAGTCTTAAAGAAGGTTCATTTACAATAGCTTTAACGGTTTCTCCAGTTTCATGGTTTTGAAGAGAGGTGTAAAAATATGTGGCTATGCCGACTTGGATCTCGCATCTAACCGATGTTAGGAATTTCTTTCAGTTTTAGAAAAAAATGTCCTGAGATTGCTATATATTTGAAGTACATTTTGATAGGTTGAAGAAGATTACATGATTGAGCATCGCTTTTTTTTTGTTTTTGATAATTTCACGCCCAAAAGAGAGAGTGTCAGGGTTCAACGCTGTTGCAGATGGTTTATTGAATATGGACAATGGCAATTCATAGCTCTTGTATTCAATAGTCAATGGAAGTTGCTAATGTTCTTGTGGAATCCTCAAAATTAAAATAATTCAGAAATGTTATTTATGTATGTGTGTGCGAATTGACAGATTCGTTAGAACGTCGGATAGATTACTTTCTGGTATACGTTCCGGATCTCTGCTCTCTGCGTTCAAATCCCGCTGAGGTCAACTTTGCCTTTCATCCTTTCGATGTCGATAAAAAGTACCAATCTAGTACTGGGGTCGCTTCATCCTCTATATATCTTTCTCATTTCCTCTCTCTCATTTTCTCTGAAAGAAATCTGTTTTACTCAGGCCTGGAGAGTGACGGGAACCGCCAGGTTTAAAATCCCCAAGAACCATCATATGTCAATACGACGCCCCTACGATTCGATCAGAAGTTACAGAACCATACATAGATGTGTGGGTATCTAGTTTTTTTCCTGCTCTTAACATTAATAATAACACTAGCAAAAATTGTAATAATAATTGTTTCTACTTTTGTCACAAGGCCAGCAATTACCCAGTACAATACTGGTACTTTATTTTATCGACCCCGTAAGGATGAAAAGCAAAGTGAACCTCGGCGTTATTTGAACTCAGATCGTAAAGGGACGTAACTATGCTGGAAAACATGTCCGACCTCCTAACGATACTGCCAATTCACCACCAAATAGTAATAATTGTTTCTACTTTTGGCACAAGGCCAGCAATTATACCAGTGTATTACTGGTACTTTAATTTATCGACCCCGTAAGGATGTAATAGTAATAATAATAATCGTTATTATTGATATAAACATCACTATCATAATGACAACTATGATAATAATGAACCAATCAGCAAAATGAACAACAATTGTACGCGACTGTGTTTGTGTGTATGTGTTTGCATGTGTGTGTGTGTGTGTGTGTGTGTGTGCGTGCGTGCGTGCGTGCGTTGGGTTGGTATGTTTCAGTATGTAGCCGGGCACGTAAATATATCTTCTTTATTTTAAATAAATATATTCTCATTATTTATTCTTAAGGATTAATATCAATAATAACGAATCGGTAGAGCGTCAGACACCATGTTTTGCAGCATAGTTATCGCCCTTTGCGTTCTGAGTTCAAATCCGCCGAGGTTAACTTTGCCTTTCATCCTCATGAGGTCGATAAAATAAAGTACCAGTGGTGCACTGGGGTAATCGCTGGCCTTGTGCCAAAAGTAGAAACTCTATTAGGGGCGGTGGATTGGCAGTATCGGTAGAGGGTCGGACGCCATGCTTTGATGCCTAGAGTTACGGCCCTTTCCATTCTGAGTTCAAATCCTGCGGAGGTCAACTTTGTCTTTCATCCTTAAGGGGTCGATAAAATAAAGTACCAGTAATGTACTGGGTATTGCTGGCCTTGTGCCAAAAGTAGAAACAATTATTATTACTAGTTCTAGTGTTGATATATTTAATGTTATTCGGATGTAGTAGGAAACAAAAAACCAGCTACACATATGCAACTTCCAATCCTAGACATTCTAATAAAAAAAAAGACACAGATATTGAAACTGACATTCGTCACAACCAACAGATTCTAAACTTACTATTCAGCTCAAGGCATTCGAAAAACACGAACACAAACACTTCATTTATCTAGCAAGAAGAATCTGTACAATTGCCTCAAATCATGAAACTCGGAATAAAAGATTTCAAGAACTAAAAGAAACTCGATTCAAAAGACAATATCCATCATTATTAATAGGGCGGTAAAAAAAGAAACCATTATGAAAATATTATGACCATTATTAACAGGGCGGTGGATTGGCAGTATCGGTAGAGGGTCGGACGCCATGCTTTGACGCATAGAGTTACGGCCCTTTCCATTCTGAGTTCAAATCCCGCCGGGGTTAAATTTGCCTTTCATCCTTACGGGGTCGATAACATTCAGTACCAGTAATGCACAGGTTATTTGCTGGTCTTGTCTCAAAAGTAGAAACAATTATTAATAAATGAAATAGAACGTGCCAAAGCAATAGACATTCAAGAATTACGAAAAACAAAAACAACTTTAGATACATCCAATACTCTACTCTATATCTCAACACACAATCCAATAAGTTCAGAGGCATATAACATTATCCACAAGAACATCCCACTATTGAGATAAGATCGAAGAATAGAAATAGCACTCGAAAGACAAAACAATCAAAAGCAAAAAAAAAGAAAGAAATTCGCTTAAAATACGACTCGTAAGCTCCAAATTACCCACCACAAACACAACACCAAGAGTCAAAAGGAGTGTTCGCCCTAATTGTGGAATTTGTATTAACTTCATTGCAGACATTGTATAAATTTAAATCAGGGCAAATATTTTTTGTAAAAAAATCATTTCACTTGTTCAACAAAAAAATTATTATATACCATTAAATGAAAAGAGTGCAACGAAGATATTATAGGGAAAACCAAACTCACCCTCAGAAAGAGAATGACAATTCACCGCCAACAATTACAAGACTCCACTACAAGACAGACACCAATTAGTGAACATTCGAGGTTTTACCATTATAGCGTTGTCCAGATAAAGTCATAGATCAAACACGAATAGATATTTTTAAAAAAATGTTTATTCAAAAATACAAACTGCACCTGAATATACACTAACAACCTCCCCAACACATGTAAAATGTTTCACCTTGCTAATGGAATTATTATCATCATTGTTATTGCCATTATCTAGGGCGATGGATTGGCAGTATCGGTAGAGGGTCGGACGCATTGCTTTGCAGCAAAGAGTTACGGCCCTTGCCATTCTGAGTTCAAATCCCGCCGAGGTTAACTTTGCCTTTCATCCTTACGGGGTCGATAAAATAAAGTACCAGTAATGCACTGGGTATGTGCTGGCCTTGTGCCAAAAGTAGAAACAATTAATATTGTTATCACATGACCCTCTTTACCCCAACAGAAAAGGGAATAAATCGCTATTGCTCATACAAACACACACAGAGACATCCACACACACAAACGCACACGCGCATAGAGACCACACAAGAATTAATAAAACAACTCAATGCCCCTACCTACATCCGGAATCACGTTCAATTCTTGTTCACTTTTCTGATTTGTTCATTATTATTATGATAGTGATGTTAATGGTAATACTTGTTTCTACTTTAGGCACAAGGCCAGCAATTACCCAGTGCATTACTGGTACTTTATTTTATCGACCCCGTAGTGTTCTGATTCAGACACAAGGCCAGCAATTTGGGGGGAAATGAAAGTCGATTAAATCGACTCCATTGCGTTACTGGTACTTTATTTTAACGAACTCGTAAGGATGAAAGGCAAAGTTAACCTCGGCGGCATTTGAAATCAGGATATAAAGGGTCGTAACTCTACATCACAAAGCATGTTGTCCGACGTTCTACCGATACTTCCAATCCACCGCCCTGATGTCAACGGTAATAATAACGATTATCATTATTACTATTGGCAGTATCGGTAGAGAGTCGGACACCATGCTTTAAAGCAAAGCGTTACGGCCCTTTATGGTCTGAGTTCAAATCCCGCCGAGGTTAACTTTGCCTTTCATCCTTATGGGGTCGATACAATAAAGTACCAGTAATACACTGGGATAATTGCTGGCCTTGTGCCAAAAGTAGAAAAATTATTACTATTTTTGTTGTTGATATAGTTAATGTTATTCGGATGTAGCAGAAGACAAAAAAAAAAAAACTAGCTATACATGCACAAACACACACATACAAAAACAAAATTCCTGTATTTGAATTTTGGGGATTTCTACAAGAACAATGCCAACTATCATTGACTAAGAGCCACGAAACACTGCTGTCCATATTTACTAAAGATGAAACTCCTGTTTTTTTATGCGAAAACACTACCAATCTTGGAGCCTAGTACCATGATACATTGTCTTTTGGGCGTGAAATTATCAAAAAATACGATGCTTAATAAGGTGATCTTCTACCTATTAAATTGCACTTCGAACATATAGCAATCTGAGCCACATCATTTCCATTAAGCTGAAAGAAATTCTCAACATAAGTTACATGACAAGTTGACATAGCTACGTATTTCTCAATCTCTCTGGTTGTGTCCTTGCCCGATCCTCGTCACCTTCATTGTACCGTTAGCGGATCGATATTGAAATAATTGTAATATGCAAATAAAATTTGTACATAAGCTGCAACACAGACTTCGAATCATTTAAATATATATATATATATATATATATATATATATATATATATATATATATATATATATATACTAGTTGAGCTACCCGGTGATACCCGGGTATTTTATGAAAGTTACAATATATTTGGCACACATTACTAATATTTGACCATTCAAATATGATTGCTGAATTTTAACCAAAGTAGGAATTATAGCAGAATATTTATTACCGTTTGATCAAAGTAAATCATCTAGATAAAAATATTAGTTTTTTCCAGTGGTGATTTTTTTAAATACTGCTCCCTATTACAGTCAGCATATATAATTCTTTACTCATAGATGAATCATTAGGTATGTTGTCAGTGAAAAGGGCATGACCAAAAAAAACATTTAGATATTTTTTATTTATCCTTTACTTTTTTTTTTTTTTTTTGTTCAATCTGAAACTCTGAAAATTCAAACAACATGTAAAGACTATTTTAAAAACCATATATAAAATAAGAAAATAAATTTAGCATTGGTTTATGATTGAATGAAGCATTTACTTACTCATTTCTGTAATTCGGGGAAAGTGTATTTAAATTTGTAGACTTTAGCTTTCACCAATCTTTGCCTCTATGGCAGTAGGATCTTGTTTGAGGGAGATTTGTTTTCTATTTCTATTAGCTATACCAACAGTTAGAGTGGCTCACATGACATACATAGATACATACACACACATGTATGTGTGTAAGACAGTTGTTTGTGATTTGAAATGGATTTTGCTAATATTTCTAGTAGATCGAGTTATCACATAGAACCATTCCTTTTTGCTTCATACATATATACATACCTGAGAAAGTAAGGTGGGATTTGAAGGAAATTTGGCTGCTAATTATACCCAACAAAGTCCTCACTTATACTACTTTATATAGCAGAGGTACCAGGGAATGGCTGCATATTCTTCCAAAGTAACACCATGCAGTAAATTTGGGGCTTCAGAATTGCTTGCAAACTACATGACTAAGGAATTAGGATCTGTATGTATTGTCATTGAATGAGGAATTACGACATTGCTCATTCCAAAGCCTCTGGATAAACAACATTCTTGGTTTTGCCCTGTGGTACCACAATGAAGAGACTATCATGGTTCCCAATGCTTGTTGTGCCAACATAGAGTTGACCATGTGAAAAGACAGGATCTGCCAGATTCAACCCAACGACTTTCAATGATTGCTCTTGAGATTTATTAATGGTCATGGCAAAACTGAGCGTGATCGGAAATTGAAGTCTTTGAAATTGAAATGGCAAATCAGTTGGCTTCAGAGGTATTCGGGGAATTAAACAATTGTCACCAGCAAAGTTTCCTGACATGATTGCAACTTCTAGAACATTGGACATCATATTTTTGATGATGAGTCTTGTGCCATTACAAAGTTTTGGAGGATCCAGATTGCGAAGTAGCATAACCGATGCTCCAAGCTTCAGTATCAGGTTGTGTGGAGACATTTCCGCTTGTTCAAGACTGTTCAAAAATTCAGTTGGATAGTTTACAACCTGGTCTTGAGAAGTGATTGTTTCAACTGATTTGTAGCATATTTTCTCTCCCGGTAACATCTCCAGCAGCCTTCTGTTGATTTCTTTTACAGCAACATTTTTAGGTGCTAAGATTGCTCGTTCACAGAGTCATTTCGGATCACATTGCCTGGTCTGAATGTTTGGAAATACTCTGGCAATCAGTTCTTGTTCTGTGTCAATGATATGGCCAAATGACAACTGAATATGGTCACTGGAGTCCTTTTCAAGAAGTCCATTTCCCAATTTAAGTAGTTGGATGGCAAACTCACGGACACCTTCGTTACCAGTTAGGTGCACTCGCATGTTGGATGTAAGTCTCAGCAGCTGAAAGTGGGGCCAGAGATAAGATGTTTTCAGACAGGCATTGAACTGATCAGCTCGAGTCCCTGGAAGAATTACAGGCAGAGTTTGTCTGTAATCACCAGCAAGAACTATTGTCACTCCTCCCATTATGGAACTATTTTCTCCCAGATCCCTTATCGTCCAGTCCCAAACTTCAATTGCTCCTTTATGGCTTATAGTAGCCTCATCCCAAATTATCATCTTGCATGTTTGCAAAACGTTGTCCTTGGGTGAATTCTTCTTGATGTTACAAAAAGATTTTTCATGTCGTGTGAGATCTATGGGCAGCTTAAACATGGATTGTGCAGTTCTTCCTCCATCCAGAAGTGTTGCTGCAATGCCACTTGAAGCCACAGCAAGGGCAACATGTTGCTTTTGGCGAAGTAGGAGGTTTATGAGGAATGTCTTGCCTGTGCCAGCAGGAGCATTGATGAAGAAAAGCCCCCCGCCCCTGTCATGTTGAATGTGTTCCATGACATTGTGGCAGGCGTATTTCTGGTCAATCATATATTGAGGTTCATTTTCATCCACAAACTTACGCAATGCTTGAATATCGTAGTTTGTCTCCTGAAAAATGTCTTGTGCTACCTCAATTTCTTCATCTGGCTCTGTCATCCCGCAGTTAGCTAATGTGCTATTCATTGCCTGAACTCGATGGGACAGGTCACAGAGAGCTTGATCGTAAATCTTGGGGGTATATTCCATATACATATTGCCATGATGCCTTCGGGCTAGGTGTAGATAGTCGTCCGACATATTGTTTTTGTCCTCCTGCCAGAGTAGATGAGCTTCATCAATTCCACATGCTGTGAGCATAATAGCAAATAATTGTCTTATTTGACTGGCTACTTGAGTGATTGCTGCTTCTTGTGGGCACTTCTTCCGGTGTCCATTGTCATGCAGGAGTCCATGCCGGTTACACGCTTCTTGGTATGTTGCGCACTCCCTTTCTCTGAAGCATCTAAGATCCTCAAATGACGTTGGTCCTCGAACAGTATGCAGAAGTAGCCGTAAATAATAACATTCTCTGTTGTTGGGATGGACATTGTAAACACGCCCAATAGCATCACTTGACTTGACTTCATGACCTTCCACTAAATGACCCTGCTTTCTTCGTTTCCAATTTCCAGGTATAGTATGTTGGGACTTCAGCATAGAGGAGGGATCGAGCAAATTCAGCATTCTGCCAGAGTTTAAAGAAAGCATTTAGTGTAGTGTCATGTGATGCATGTGCCAACTGATGAGCAATGATCGTAATGAAGTACACTCTCTGTCCATCAGATGGACTGCGAGATTGACCACTGTTGGGTGGCGTTGGTGGATATCAAATCCAAAGATTCGTCAGATAGCTTCATTGCTGGAGATGTATCGACCTGTTTGATACCGTTTGACCTCATCCAGATCACCATCATTGAGTTCTTTGTCAGTAATAAAGGTAGCCATGTCACTACCCTTGTTGGTATATTTTGTGATATATAGGATTGCCTTGACGGAGCTGCAATACTCAACATTGATATGAGCTTTTAAAAGTTTACACAACAATTTGTTGTGTGGGACGCTCCTCTCCTCGAACTGTTAGGCTTGCAGTATTGCCTCCATGTTCTGGTCTACGCCTACGATAAAGGGGGTATCCAATATTGTCAGTCCGAGTTTCCCGAATAAAAGCTCTAGGATAATGTTTGCTGCATTTTTTATCTTTCATGTAGGGAGAGGCTGGATTGATGACTCCACCTGGACCATAAATGAGTTTGGACTTGATGGTTTCAAAGAGCTCTGGATCACGACCTTTATCAGGCAACTCTGCTGAAATGATCTTATCAACATCATCTGGTCGTATCTTCTCCTTGCACTAGATTAGTTCGTGAGAGTGAGGAAGACCTCTCTTCTGCCACTCAATAGTGGTCATCCAAGCACTAAGCTCACCAAAGTTTCTTCCTTCTTTTAGGAGCCAGATGAGTTGTTGTTTTTTTTGCTTTTCATGGAAAACCCGATCAATGAGATCATGTCGATCCTTTGGTTTTTGATTTTGAAATAATTCATTTGATATTTATGACCAGTTTGAATTGCATGTAAATGTAATGAAGAGATCTGGCCGACCAAAGTTTCTGACATAGGCCATTGCATCGTGCGTACGTTCATGCATGTCACATGGTCCTCTCGTGAAGCTTGATGGTAGTATGACTGGCTGGCCAATATTTCTTGGGTCAACATCAGAATTGATGGCATCTCTAAGGTGGATGTAGTTATCTGCCCTCAACTTAGTTTGATTCCTTCGCAGAAAACCCAATCCTTATGTTTCAATTTTGGCATACATGTTCACCATGAACTGGATGGTTAATTCTTTGAATCGCAGAACTTGGTTGAAGTGGTCACATACCATTAAATGATAAGCATAGAATTCTTTGTAGCTGATTGATCTGCCAGTTTCTTGTCCCGTTACTGGGCTGATATGCCGTAGCTGAAAATGATATCCATCTTGACCATTCCAAAAGATGAGCGGATATTGGAGTGAATCATAGGCGCTATGAGTTTCACAAATTCGCTCCAAATGTCCACTTCGTTTTTGCAAAACAATGTCACGTCGTTCATGCTGTTCATCAACCATTATGATTGCAACTTCGTCAGTGACAGGTGCATTGAATCTGCGTTCATGTTCTGAAGTTGGGCGTTTGTCTGCCCTAATGATGATTTTACGATCTCTGGTGTTGTTCATATGCTCCAGTGCATATTTAAATACACTGACGTACATGTGATGTTGGTGAAGCATTTCTTGTAACTTTATGACTATGTATAACTGAAATCCACCCTGGACATTGGTACATCTTTGTTGTGCCTGTGTTTCATTTCCACCCACGAAGTAAACCTGCACAAATTTGTGAGGCTCCTGTGAAAGTGGCAGAAGGACACCCATTAAGTGGTAACACTTTCCCTGAATTTTATAAGTTGTACAGAAACTGCAGTCAGTCACATTCCTGTCAGCCCTAAACGATGTCATTTGAAAGGCAGAATTATATTTGATGATGTATTTATTGGTGTTTTTGCTGCCCACCTCTTGGCACCACAATACTGGCAGCATTTGTTCATTTTCCCAATGTTGATTTGTGGATAACTGCTGTAGTCCTTTTGGGAGTCATAAGAAAAAGCACCCATCAACCAGTTCATTTTACTTGTGGCTTGTTCTCCTGCTCGGGCAGTAGAACGATGTGCTTGATTAACATTTCGTCTGATTTGCTGCTGTTCCTTAATTTGTTGTTCTCGTGTAGCCACAGTCCTTTGTTCCCTTTCATCCAAAGGGTGTGCTCGTGTTAAAGCTGTTTGGGCTCTGTTAGCAGCTTGACGAGCATGCCGAACTTCTTCACTTTCTTCAGATCGCTGTGTTTTCTTTCTCTTAGCCTCTGAAGATGACCTTCCATATAATGATCTGGAATGTTTTCTAGGCATTTGAAGTGATATTATTACACACCACACGGTGTGTAGGTCGGTGGATTGGCAGTATCGGTAGAGATTCGGACACCATGCTTTGACGCATTGAATTACGGCCCTTGCCATTCTGAGTTCTAATCTCGCCCAGATTAACTTTGCCTTTCATCCTTACTGGGTCGATAGAATAAAGTACCAGTGATGTAATGGGTAATTTGCTGGCCTTGTGCCAAATGTAGAAACACTTATTACACACCACACGATAAAATAAAGTACCTGTAATGCACTGGAATAATTGCTGGCCTTGTGACAAAAGTAGAAACAATTATTACACACAGCACTCTTTCCGAAATAGAAACAAGTATAGAATGTATTGTTCACTCAGTAATGTTGTTTTAAATCATCTATTTATATGAATGTATATTAGGTGTAATTAATTTTAGACATATGTAGAAAATATTGGGATTTCAGATTGTATCCCAAAAACGACAAACACTACAAAAAAAATATTTTCTGTGTTAATTCAAATAACAGCGGAAAATAATATATTCATATAATATCTTTTAAATATACCGTTTTATTTTTTTTGTCTGTTAAATACATACATATATACAACTTCTATAAAAGCATCTGTGATTTCTTTAGACATATGTAGAAAATAAGTTTTGATGGTAATATATATCGTCTTCTAAAGAACCCCCCCCCCATAACACACATATGTGTGTGTGAATATACATATAAACGCTGACACACGTTAGTTAAAGAATCCCTCCAATGACCCTCCCTCTCTCCTGCCTTTTTACTTTTTTTCTCTCTCTCTTCTTTTCTCTTTTCTTATTGTCTTTTTCTCCCCATCCGCCTCACTCCCTTTCTCTTTCTCATCTCCTCTCTTTCTTTCTCTCTTTCATCCTTACACAATAGCAAACAAAAAATAAATAAAAGAAAAATAACATTGGGAGAGTTAAGAAGTGTGTAAAAATAATAAATAAATAAAAGTTAATGAACGCTAACCACTTTCCCTCTCTCTCTCTCCCATCCCATTATTCTCTCTCTTTTTATTTCTCTCTCACATTACTCTCTCTCGCCCATCTCTTACTCTCTCTCTCTCATCCCTTTATTTCTCTCTTACATCCCCTTACTCTCTCTCCCATTCCCACTCTCTCTCTTTCTCTCTCATCCCTTACTCTCTTTCTTTCTCTCTCACATTCCCTTACTCTCTCTCCCATCCACACTCTCTCTTTCTCTCTCATCCCCTTACTCTCTCTCCCATCTCCCACTCTCTCTCTTTCTCTCTGATCCATTACTCTCTCTCTTTCTCTCTCCCATCCTTCACTCTCATATCTACAGACTACAGAACATAAAAAAACAAAATAGATGATCTCTTTTGATATTCATTAGAAAATAAGATAAATTGAATTGAAATGAATTCCTTGCTTTGCAAAGTAAAATTATTTCGACCGTTACCTATCCGAGTATATATTGAATATGTACATGTAATTTTGAGGAGTTTGGTCCGGTAGTTTGGTAGTTTTAGGCGGACACACAGAATCATAAACTTGCATTTATATATATACATATATATATATATATATATATATATATATATATATATATATATATATATATATATATATATATATATATATATGAGAGTATTGAAGTTTGCTTGAAGCATTGTGGAATAATAAATAAATATCTTTAAGTCGTTTGGAAGCCTCGACAATGCAAATGGGTAAATCTCCGGGTAACAAGATCCGGTGGTGGAGAGAGAGATGTAAGTGGGTGTACGTTGAGATGCGTGGTGTGTAAAGATGTGTAAATGTGTAGAAGAAAGAAGGGAAGAGTATAAAGGATAAAATAAAAATAACAACACAAGAGAGAGTTACCATGGGAGAGATTTAATAGTCCCTATATATTTCGGATTCACATCCATCAACTGGGTTTTTTTTCCGGGGTAAAGGTTGTCTGTCGGACAGGTGCGAAACGCGTCCTCCGCTGTTTGTTGTTTTGAATATCTGAGGTATTCGGCAGAGCGCGCGTGCGCGTGAAATGGGGTCGGTCGGGCAGAGGTCAGCGGCCGAATGAGGGAGTGGGGTGGCGCTAGCTGTCAGTCCATTCTCTGCCTGTTTGTTAAATGTTACTGTGTGTGTGTGTGTGCGTGTGTTGTTGTCTCGCTTGAGTGTGTGTGTGTGGGCGTGTGTAGTTGTCTCGTTTGTGTGTGCGTGTGTTGTGTGTTGCTACATCGTTTGTTAACTTAAACCAGCCATCTCATTTCGCTTCTCTCTAATCGGTTGTTTATTTGCGGTTGCAGGCGTTTGATAAAAAGTGCTTCCTTGATACGTAACGTGCCGACGTTTCTTTCAGACGCTAGAATTGTGACAATGGGCCTTCCGTCTTTGTTTCCGCATTTGTCTATGTGTTTCCGGAAAGACGAGGCTCTGGTTTTAGTGTATTCCTTGATCCGGATGTGCAAAGGTCGGATTGTGCTACCTATGTAGTATTGGTTGCACCTGTCACATTCTATCTTATACACGACGTATGTGCGTAGGCAACAGTTTGCATGGCGTATCGGGCAGTCTCTGAGGGAGCATGCGTCAGTAGATTTCCCGGGTTTCTTGGAGAGGCATCTTCGCAGGGAGGGGCCCGAGTTGGCCAGGTGGATGTCGAGGCGCTCCCTCCGTATAGCCTTGCGGATAGCGTTGGTGGTATTCTCGCCCAGATGTGGAATTTTAAGGAAGCACTTGCCTTGGGTGCCTCTCTGTCTCTTGTGTATGGTGTCTCCTATTCTGTCTGTGATGGAGGTAGGGTACCCGTTCGTCTCCAGCACCTCGAGGAATCGCTTGGTATGAGTGACACCACTCGCGGGATCGCTGCATCTGTTTTTGATTCGCGCGATCTCGTTCGTGATGTATCCTCTTTTGGCACTGTTAGGGAGGGCGGACTTGTAGTGAACGAACACGTCCCTGCAGGCTGCCTTTCGGTAGAAGTTGCAGTGGATCCTTCCCTGTTCCGTGATGTTGATTCGGAAGTCGAGGAGGGCAAGTGACCCGTCTTCGTTTGGGTGTTCAACACTGAAGTCAATGTTCTCGTCCCTGTTGTTGAACGTCTCATAGATTCTGTTCGTCGTGTCTTGGGAAGATGTGAGGATCAGGATATCGTCCACGTACCTTGAGAAAAAGGCTACGGCGTTGGGGTGGCAGGCGTTGAGTGCCTTGCGTTCGAGTTTGTCCATGTAAGAGATCGCTAGCACACCTGATAGGCTTGGTCCCATGGGCAATCCCGAGGTTTGTTGATATGTTTGGTCAAGGAATCCGAAGTAGGTGTTGTTGACGACGATGGATAGGAGTTGGTGGATGTCAGTGGTGGTGAGCCCGAAGCAGTGTAAGTCCAACATCTGCGACCGGCGGAAGCTCCCGAAGAAGCTGAGATACAACCTCCTCACGAGGAACAGCAGACTACCCGCTTTCTACCACCTCGTGAAAACACACAAACAGGGACCCGACCTGAAGATCAGGCCCATCGTATCGAGCGTGGAGGGACCACTCTACAAAATTTCATGGCTCCTAGCCAGAATACTCAAACCCTTCTTAGACACCTTGCCGGGACACGTTAACAGCTCCGAGGAGGTGTTGAAGCGCCTGCATCAAATGGATCCCGACACTAGAAGGAATAACAGATATGCCTTCAGCCTTGATGTAGTCGCTCTCTACACCTCGGTCCCGGCACTCCCGGCCGTCAATATACTGATGGAATGCGTCCAATCCACCGACTTACACTGCTTCGGGCTCACCACCACTGACATCCACCAACTCCTAAAACGACTTAAAGATATTTATAATTCCAAAACTAATCAGATTAGAGCAAACATCACGGGCGCTCTATCTCAAAATTATTTTTGAAAAGCATTAGAAATGCGCAACCGGTAAAAACTTAAAACCAAAACTGAATACTAACCAATACTATTACTAATTTTTACTTATTCCTAATTAAACTATTTTTCACTGGGAACAATTTGTCAGCATTTTTTTTTCCTTTTACCAATATATCATAACTCGTGTGTTACACGTCTATTCTTTTATATATATATATATATATATATTGTTATACTTGGGGAGGGTAATATTTGTGTAATATTGCCAGAATTAATAACAGAACACACTCACTGTTTGGTTGGTTTTCGCTTCTCGCTGTCTTTTATATCGGTAATCTAACTTACTCGGTCCTCAATGTTGCCATTGACTGACCGACGGTCAAAAAATAATACAGATACAATATAGACACAAACACATATATATAGTTTATCATAAATCTTTCGTTGCACATCTGCAACATCGTCAGTGGTGTTATATTTTCCTCCTGTTGTGTTGTATGTCTACGCCATTTTTATTCAGTCTGTGTATATATTTATTTATTTATTTGCTTGTTTGTTTATTTTATTTTGTTTTCTTTGCGCATGCGTTTGCGTGTGTGTATAGTGTTATGTTTGTTGTCTGATGGGTGACTAGTGTGTGTTTATGTGCTTGTTGTTATTGTGCTTGTGTATGTATGTATTTATTTATTTATTTATCTTATTTTATTTACTTATTTATACTTCTCTTAGGTCAGTGTTGTTTGTTTGGGTGTTGTTGTTATAGGTGAAAGGATAGACCAACACTGGGGGAACTAAAAGGACGAAAAAACGGGTCAGTACTATACGAACATGCTAGACAACAACATGACGGTAACATAGACAACATAGAAATTAGAATAATATCTAAACATAGAAATGACCCAGCAGATAGGCAAATCAGAGAGGCCAGTGAAATAGAAATTAGAAGACCAAAGCTAAACAGAAAGAATGAATGGAATAACAACATCACCCAAACAAACAACACTGACCTAAGAGAAGTATAAATAAGTAAATAAATTAAGATAAATAAATAAATAAATAAATACATACACAAGCACAATAACAACAAGCACATAAACACACACTAGTCACCCATCACACAACAAACATAACACTATACACACACGCAAACGCATGCGCAAAGAAAACAAAATAAAATAAACAAACAAGCAAATAAATAAATAAATATATAGACAGACTGAATAAAAATGGCGTAGACATACAACACAACAGGAGGAAAATAACACCACTGACGATGTTGCAGATGTGCAACGAAAGATTTATGATAAACTATATATATGTGTTTGTGTCTATATTGTATCTGTATTATTTTTTGACCGTCGGTCAGTCAATGGCAACATTGAGGACCGAGTAAGTTAGATTACCGATATAAAAGACAGCGAGAAGCGAAAACCAACCAAACAGTGAGTGTGTTCTGTTATTAATTCTGGCAATATTACACAAATATGACCCTCCCCAAGTATAACAATATTTGTTTCGACACACGATTTCATATAAAAAACCTCGCAAAACTATATATATATATATATATATATATATATATATATATATATATATATATATATATGTATATATAATTTTGATAAATGTATGTATGTGTGCGTGTATGATATATATATATTGGAAAGAGCTCAAACATCGGGAAGTAACGCATTACTATATCTACACTCACGAATACTTTAATCAGAGAGCAACACGATCTCACAAAAGTTAAATATATAGCAGGGAATATTATATTAAAGTGCCACAGCATCTTATAATGTTTAACAGCTCTATATGCACCTCGAGTGCGTTAAGTAATGAGCATTCCATAGCAGACATTTTTGACGAGATTTAATGTCCAAAGATAACTTCCTCCATTTTTACTAGTAGTCTGAGCCACCCTGAAAAATGGCATGGATATTATTCCTTCTCTACTGACTAAACCATGACATATGGCGAGTAATATAGGAAATAGTTATTTAAATAGATTAAGCATTGAATGTTTGCATACTGCCATGGCCTACAAACAATTTTAACATCACGTATTATGATTGATGCGACATTAATTTTACTTTCAATAAGTCATTGCACTACAATTTGGCAAGTCATGTAGGTATAATCTCAGTTTTTATTTCTAGTTTTTGACATTTCCATCTTTACTTTTAAATCAATGAAGAGTTTTGGAACAACATGATAAATTACAATTTTGCATTTGTCCAACTGCTGAATTATCAACTTGAAACGGTTGAATCCAACAAACCTAGTAAAGGTCTGAAGCGGCAAATATTAAGTTAGTTGAGCGTTTCCGTTGCATGTGCATCTACGAAAAACTTGTCCAAATTGTAGGCTACTGTTGTTATTTCTTATCCTCATATCAACTCTAATTGAATATCTTTACAATCAAATGCATTTCATCTACGAGCATCCATCTTTTCCTATGTACAGAAAAATCAGGGCCACATTTTCGAATACGCTAGAAATAATTTATGAGATATTTTAATGATATATCAAGCAGTTTGAAGGATCACATACAGACTCTCTCGTTCTCTCAAATGTTATTTTTTACCGATTTTGTGAGCCAATTTTTAATTTCAATTGAACTGGCAATAGAAAGCATTGATCTATCATTGATCTATCTAAGCATTGATCTATCATGCATTTATTATTTCAAATATATTCGAAAGAATATGAACCCAATCACTTATTGGAACTGTTTCACTGTGTCAACCTGCTAATGGTTATCTCTTGATTTTACGGAGGCTTCCACATTATTTTATAAACGTTATAAATGTAATTATTCTAAATGTTTAAAACCTCCTGCAATTTCAGATTAATATATTTCTTTCGTATTTTGATCTTTATAAACTTTCTTTCATTTTATTTCTCTTTGTATCTATTTTCTGCAAGTAATTAGTATTTAATGGCCTTTAAAATATTTCTAATGTTAACTATTTCTTTAATTGATTGTAATTTATGGAGAAAATGGTGAAAGCTTCTCTCATTCTTTCTCTTTTTCTCTCCTTTCTATTTTTTCTCACCCGCTCTCTATCTCTTTATCTATTTGTAATTGTTTCTGATTCCTAATTTTATTTCTTTTGAAATGAGAATATAGCAATATTCGCTACAATAAAATACCATGGAATTACATTGGTCCTTAATATCTTAATAGCTAAACAAATAAAAAAAAAATAAAACAGGAATATGACATAACAAAGGTTTCTAATTCAGACCAAAGACCGGCAAGTTTTGCAATATCCATCCCAGTATTTGACTGATATTTTATTTTATCGACCTCAGACGTATAAAAGGCAAAGCGACTTCGGTGCTATTCGAACATTAAGCGTCACAATTAAATACCGTTCAGCCAAACGAGGGGGCATACCGGGTCATGTTATAATAATGATTTTTATAATAGGTAAAATGGTATAAAACATGCAAGAAGCAGCAGGCAACAAAATCGACCTCAGTACTTGATTCTTATTTATGTTGTCGACATTGGAATGATACATCGCTAAGTTAGGGTCCATCGCAGCTGAATTTGAATTCAAAAAGTAAAAGATAATTAAAGGCTGTAACTTATCTATTCTGACGCTTTAATACATACATTGGGATATATCACTATCAAAATCTGTGGAAATCCCATGCTTTATAATTTATCTTAATTTTATTTTGCTGCAAAAATGTCTAGATCTGTATAACATTGTTACATTATGTGAAAGATATCATAGTCTTCGATTTCCTCTTAGAGTCACAACTGTATAAATCGTAACAACCGAAACCTCTTTTATTGTGTTAGATATTTCGATTATTTCTTCATTTATATTCCGTATATGAAGTTCTTTAGAACGTAACACGCAAACGATGTGACAAGCAGAATCACAATATAATAAAGGGAGGAGTGCGGGATTGTGTCCTGAATATATTTTTTATCCCGTTAGTAAAATGAGTGGGATTACTTTGAATAAATAATTGTTTCTACTTTAGGCACAAGGCCAGCAATTAACCAGTACATTACTGGTACTTTAAATAATGAATGCATATTACATAATTTATGTACGAAATTTCGTAGCTTTTTATTAAACAGAAATATTCTTATATATAATGATTGCTTATTTTAAGATTCACTTCTTTAAACATTTTCAAATGTCAATACTTCTGGTTATGATATAACAGGCGTTATATTATATCGCTTATATAAACGTTCATATATTTGCATCGTTATATCATAACGTTTAAATTGCAGATAATATCAACATGCACAATACACATGCAAGCAGAAAACAACCCTTTCTGCTAGTACTATTGTAATGGCCTCTAACAAAAGAATAAGACCATATATTTTTTATTGGAATCTGACATTACAAAATACTAAACATGATAAAAAGAAAGTGGGTCAACAATGAGAGCTCAACGAAATCAGAAAACCTACTAGAGATAGCAGTTAAACTTCACTCGTATACACACACACACACACACACACACACACACACACACACACACACATCTACACATATATATATATATATATTATATACATACTAACACAGACACATGCAGATCTCCACAAGCATAAGAGAAATTTCGAAAATACAGACCAAAATATTAAATACCTAACTGAAAATATATACTGGGGGGATTGATATGATTAATTGAAACACTCGAAGGCGTTTCTTCGTCATTGCTATATCCCTATGATAGACACCAGGAAAACAATAAAACAATATAGTCATTAGATATCCGAGTGAACACAAAGAGTCGGCTGAATTCACCGACTATAGATTAGAAGCGTATACAATCTTATTTAGCGCACAGATTAGCCTTAGGGAACCAATTTCCTGAAGCTTCATGATGATATGTATTTACATACGTATACATTTACTAAGGAGTAAATAATATATTATATTTTTCTCTGAGTGTTCGTTCCTTATACTCTGCAGAAGAAATATTAAGACGAAAGAAACAACAACAAAAAAAGAAGAAAAAAAAACAGTAAACAAACAAACAAAAAAACAATAAAGATTACCAGGTAACTTACTTTTCCGTTACCTTCATCTTACCGTTTATTTTACATTGTTTAGCCTGATATCACTCTGCACATTATATATATATTACATATTTTGAAATTCATTTCTTCCTCAAATGAATCAAGTTAATATATGTAGCTACACTGTGAACTCGTTCTGTTGAAATGTTATCTTCTACTTTCTAAGAATATTAAGAGCCCACAATTTTGACCTACACAGTTTTAAGTGATGCGTACAGTTAGTGTTAGTGACGTGAGATATATTAAAATATCTTCTGCGCATTTCGGATAGAATTGCATAGATAAACGAATGCCAAACGCAATAGAAATGCTCAATAATTTACTTGTGGATGCTGGAAGCTAGATCTAAGGGAGTGGAAGATACAAAGTGAATCTGAAAATATGCTTAGCTTAGGATAAGAACGAGTGTATATATATATGGGGAGGGGCGTGTGCATGTGTGTGTGATATGTGGTGTGTGTTGTGTACATGTGTGCATGTACGTGCGTGTTTTATTTAAGCTGACATTAAGAAATTAGGGTGGCAAGGTTATCCGTGTAACATTAAAAGGTTAACTGCTGTATAAATTCCTAAATAATTGTTGATTTACAGAGATAAATATATTTAGACACGCATACAAACACACACACACAACCACACACATCCACATCCACACACAGACACACACACATATATATATATATGTATGTATATATACGTATATATATATATATTTGCATATGTATATATATATTTGCATATATATATATATATATACATTCACACACACGCACACACACACATACATACACACACACACACACACACACACACACACACACACACACACACACACACATATATATATATATATATATATATATATATATATATATTATTTCCTGTGCCCTTCATTCCAACCGTCTTTACTACTAATACCACCGGCGACTATTTATTCCCATAGCAGGGTCTGCAAACACAAAAATGTATAGAAAAATGTAGTCTAACAGAGAGCAAGATTTCTTTTCAAATGAATTCGCAGTTTCGTAATATATTCAGAATGTTAGTTTTGTATTCGCATATTTCGAAGAATACGCGGAAATGCGTTACACAAATGTTTTTTGTTATAGTATCATCCTTTCTCGGAATTATTTAAAGGATGACCCATCAATGTATCCATTCTGCTATTATATGTTAACGGCTATAAAAATACAACGAATGGAGTTCAAGATAAAGGGATATTCAGTAAATATCTCTTTTCTTTCTCTATCAATCCTCGTCCTCATTCGCTTATCGAGTGGGGTATAACTCATCAAATCAGATCAAGGAACAAAGTTTCAATTGATCTTTTCAAATGCTGATATTATCTACCGGTAGCAACTCCTGTCAGAATGAGCACCGTGAAAGGAAATGTTTTCTTCATGGACATATTACATCGCCCGGTTGAGGAATCGAACTCGCAAACTCATGATTGTGAATCCAATACTTTATCCACTAATGAAGGTGCTTTTTCTTTCAACAATGCAAGGATCAGTGAGAAGAGCACTAAATACGAGGATAAACGTTTCTATAAGTCAGTATATAATGCAGATATCTAAGTTCTAATGCCATCACTAAAATATGCTGCGCACCGCGGAGCCACGTGACAAAGATGGATAACCCTGTTAAATGCAGTAGATTTATTTAACTTGATCAGCGCATCACAAAAACCTTATCTACAGCTGCAATATACTGCTTGAAATGGATAGTCTCTTGCATATATCTTCCCGGATTCACTAAATATTTTTCTATGTACGACAATATTACCAAAATCGAAAGTCCTCCCACGCTTTACTGGTATTTTGGACAAATCATTTAACACAGTATTAAACAGATTTATAGATAAAATATTATGAGCCACCTTTGAAAGTGTAGATCAGAACGGGACTAATATTAAATAATTAGAAAAAGGGAGATAAGCATCGTGTCTCTTTAGAAATCAGATCTGCGTATGTATGTGTCTGTATTTTATGTGCACGAGTTTGTATGTGTGTGTGTGCGTGTGCGTGTGTTTGTGTGTGTGTGTGTGCCGTTATATCTACAATTGTGTCACCGTCAACTCTCTACCTTTAACAGCTCGACTCCATTCTTTCCATCGTCCAGTGTTTCTCTCCTACCCTCATCTTCACCAATTCATCCGATTCTTCCGTCCAATTTCTCGTCATCTCCCTCTAACGAGCTCACTCAGTACACCCGCTCTATTTCCAGCTTCTATGAATCCAATGGCTTCCGCACCTACTTCGACTTCACCTCCTGCCATCTTACCTACACCAAACTCTCAATTCTTCGTCGACTCTGCAGCTAGGATCATGACTTCGGGACTTAGTTCCATCATCAATTTTTGCTTCATCCAGAGTGGATATCATTCTAGTTTGATCCAAGCTGCTCTTACTGGCACCCATGAAACAGACCACATCACAGCCTTCTCACCCAGCGACCGCCCACCAATATCCGCCTTCCATTTGTGATTAGGTGGCACCTTATGCCAGAGATGTCGCGCCGTCGGTGTTGAACGTTTCCAAAAATTTACTCCAGCTCTCCTAACACTGCCAGATGTTGGATATACCACCTCCCCATACGCACTAACTCCACACTTGGTAGTTCAGCTGTTGGCAGTTGTACCGCCATATAGTCATACCCGCAGCCAAGCAGTTTCATTACGGCCATACCACGAAATTAGACAAGGGTACCACCGTACTCACTATCGGACCTTTTCTTTACACCCCGTTGTGACTGTTTATGCGTGTGTGAGTACGTATGTGAACGCAGAATGTTGCATACATATTTACATACCTCCTTGCACATGCTCACTCACACTTCAATATACTTGCAGAGGCCAGCTCGGTTACGTTTCAGCGCTCATTTTTCACACATTTGCGCCCTTATAATATCTGTCTGTATGCCTGGCTGCCTGCATTACGACATTCTGACAAACATTGATGACGTGTTATGTTCGCTATTTTCCGTTCATTGCCAGGGAACGTCTTCACGAACCAAAGTATCGTCTTCTTATTTTCCTTCGGTTGTAACGTTTTTCGAAATATTTACTTCTACATTCACAGATTGATACTTTTTATTTCAGAAGATCCCGTTAAGGGTGAAAGCAGCGATTCTTTGTTTAAACTTTAATCTGTTATTTTAAGATATAATATAAGCGAGGCAAGCCAGCCTAGTTGCACTTCTTGCCAATAAACATTAACCCTTTGTAGACCAACAAATACCAACTAAACGGAGCATTGGCAAGAACGATGGCAAATGAATCTTCGATGTAAGCAGTTTCCTCCCGAGCTATTAGTTCACGCAGGATTCTCTGCTACACCTTTTCGTAATAATACCGAACAACGTACTGCTGGTCACTCCTTCCTCCAAAAGCCGTACAAAGCGCACATGTGCATGGGGCAGATGGATCGGGTGCAAATCTACACCAGGCCTACGCGAGAAATTCGCAAGGGACTGCACCGAGAGGGATAGAGAGAAAGAGTAACTTAGTGGAGGGTGTGCGAATGAACCTTTGAGGTAAGTAGCCTACGCCTTACTGGAATCTTCTGCCAACTAAACCTGTGACTTTCTCTTTCACATTTACTCCAAAAGGCCAAAAGTATGAAAAGAAGGGGCTCAACAATATTTCTATGAACAATGCACGTAGCCAGCTAAACTGTACTTTCAACTTCTTAATTTTCTCCAAATAAAACAAGTTTCCTGTCGGTATATTTTCGTGAGTTTTCAACAGGCACTCACAAATAAACGTTTCTCATTGGAGGTGCTATTGCCAATGTTCTTACCCGTGCAACGCCAGGATACACTATTGTATAATATATTTCTTCCTTGTACTGTCTTGTTACTTTGATATTTCCGTTCACGTTTTGCCCACACACACATACACATACACACAGACACACATACACACATACACACATACACACATACACACACATACACACACACAAACACACAGACACACACACACACACATATATATATACTGTGCGTGTATGTGAAATACGTAAACGGAAATATCAAAGTTTACAACACATATATATATATACTAGCTGTCCCGTCCAGCTGGCGGCCGGCTAGGTATACCTGCGCCCACCACTCCACTGCAAAGATACTACACACCCTCCCGTGTCACATTGTCCTTCCGACTTCGTAGCAAAGGGTAGGAGCTACCGTAGAAATGAGTTTAAAAGAAAGAGTTAAGCTGTGTTGTTAATATACATACATACATATATACGACAGTCAGCTTTATAAGTATAGATATGGTGTGTGTGTTTGTGTATGTGTGTTTGTGTATGTGTGTATGTGTGTTTTGTTTTGATGTTATCCGGTATTTGTGAAATCAGGAGTGAAAGTATGTGTGTGTGTGTGTATGTGTATGTGTGTGTGTGTGGATACTATGCGAGCGACGACAGATGAAAGATATACCACAGAAATGAACGTATTTTCAATCACCGCTACATTTGATCATACACATTTTTTATTGAAAATTATTTTAATGCCGATACTTGATTTAATGTCATTCGAAACGGTCACTTGCTGGTACCCCTCTATCTGCCTGTCTTTCTCTCTCTCTCTCTCTCTCTCTCTCTGAATAACTAACACTTTAATTGTATCTCCTCTGTCTAACGGCCTATCTCTTCTCTCCCCTCCCTCTGTTTTTCTGTCTCTCTCGTTAGATCTGTGTGTGTATAGTTTTCCTAATCTTTCTCTAAATGTCTCTTTTACTCTCTCATCCCTGTAATATTGAGGGAGATACGGAAACTAAACATTGTTGTCATATATAGAGTGAAGAGCGACAGAGAGAGTAAAGCAGTTAAATTAGAGAGAGGGGAATGATCTTACATACATACGTACATATATACGACCGTCAGCTTTATAAGTATATATATGTGTGTGTGTATTTTGTGTATGCGTGTATGTGTATGTGTGTATGTGCATGTGTGTGTCTGTGTGTTTTGTTTT
>OZ024742.1:209048822-209126322 GCA_964016885.1 Eledone cirrhosa | reverse complement strand
AAATGTTCATGGTTAAAGCCTTTTCTTTGTCTTTACAGATGTAAATGCAAGTTTAGCAGCGATGGTTTTCATGTTGCTACACGAACAGCAGATGACATCATTTGCTGCATAGATACCACTTAGTTTCTCCAGTACGGTAAATTCTTTCACTGCTTAGTGAAAGACAATAAACGTGCATTTGTGATATTTGCTGTAATGGAAGTAAAACGCAACATTTGGTACTACGTGTCTTTGCCTGGAAAGAAATTTACTGGACTAAAATGTAATAAACGTATAGGTTATGTTAAAGACAAAATCAATAAATTTCTAGCCATCACGAAGAATATAGCTAATATATATGGCTTGTAAAACTGAAATATTTTAGCACCAGAATGGATTCGTCTGGTGTCTAGTTTGGCAGAAAGATGTTATAAACAGATGGATCTCTCATCGCTTTAATAACTACTCTAATTCTCTATGTCTCATTTTCTTTCGTATACTTTCACTCTTTTTTGGTGTCACTTTGTGTGCTTTTCCTTCTCTCGTTAGATGGTTTTCATATTGATCATGTGAAATGTCTAACCTTTATTTTTCTGCTATCATGCTTAAATTCGGAAACATTTCCGCATTTTCCAGCCTGTTGCATTTTTGATATATCGTTTATTTGAGAGAAAATCATATCAAAGTTTTGAGCGTCAAGTAGTTAGTAGAATAATTGACAGTTCGTATCATCACCACGGGACCACAAAGTATCTATCTTCTTTATAATATTTAGTTCCATGGAAGTATAGGTAGTTTGCGTCCCAAAAACAGCATACAGCATTACGTATTTTTAGGGTTCAGTAATCAGAAGAAGGGAAGTAGGCGGTAAAACCAAACTCGCTCCGTTCAATTTGCTTTTCGTGCCAACCCTTACATAGGGTCATGAATCTCGGGTAATGACTGAAAGAATACGATCACGAATACAAGCGGCCGAAATGTGATTCCTCTGAAGGGTCTTTGGAGTAACGTTACTCCATAAAGTGCGTAACTCAGAGATCAGAGTGTCATTCGAGGTAGAGCCGCTACTTATCCGAATTGAGAGATCACAGCTCCGATACTATGGGCGTGTGGTTAGAATGTCTCAGGAAAGAATCGTTGGACAGATTTTACGGGAAACAGAAAATGATGGTTGTATAATATCCATGAGTATGGCTGGTCACGCTTGGGGATCCAGCCGGATCGGTTGCTTCTGACAGGACCCGCTGGAAGGAGTGTTTGAGGACTCTGCCCCACGACCCTCTCAGGAATAAGTAGGCGAAGAAGAAGCAGAAGAAGAAGAAGAAGAAGAAGAAGAAGAAGAAGAAGAAGAAGAAGAAGAAGAAATTAAAACCAGTGGAAGTTGACTTTACCAGAGTTATCACCGAAGAGATGTATACCATATACTTCTATGATAGAAATCAATTTTAGAGTAATACAGTTGATAAACAACAATCTATTATAATCTGAAGAGCTTTCGTTGTTCATAATATTCGTATGGTTGGTTCAAATGCCTGCTTTGCATCCTCGTGGCTCAGAGTTCAATACATCCACCCTTTGATGTTTTTTCTCCTGTTTTCCTATCCTTTCTCAGGAGATCATTTTCAAAATCTAGTCATTTCCATGTACATACGCCCGAGGATATTACTAACACCCATATGTTGTAATTTTCAAGCTTTGTATGCTCATGAAACCATTGGTTGTAAAATAAACTACAATTAGGTGCGTATGTATAAAGAACGCACTCCTTCTTGCTTTCCAACACACTTTTATTGTGAATAACACTATCTCAGTCCTATTGCTAATTAATCCCAACCAAGTCAAACACGCACTTTTAGCAAATGAACTTTTCCACCGGATAATTTATGCACAAAATGTATATAAGCTATAGCCTATTCTAATCTCGGTACCGAGTATTGAGGAATAAATATTCCGAAACCCTAGCGTCAGGCGTTTTCACGCAGATGAGTTATCTCTGATCCGATCACAGTTTAAAAGAGCCAAAGCGAGACATATGTTTTTATCAAATATGCCTTCACACACACACAGACACACGCACTCACACACACGCACACATAGACACGCATCCAGACTGACACACATACACACATATATATATATATGTGTGTGTATTGCTTGTACATCGGCTGGTTATTCAATTTTCATTCTCTTTCACATGCCTTTATTATCTGCATCATCACTAGAATGATATACCTATATATATATGTGTGTGCGTGTCCACGTGTATGCATATGTGCTTCTATGTACGCGCGATTAAAGAATACCTACATATATATATATATTTACATGTAGAAACACAAGTTAACAGCTTGTCAAATATCAAAAGGTTAGTATAATAAAATCTAAGAATGGTAAATATACAGACTTAAAAAACTCACATGTCTATAACATGTCAAACGATCATTGAGATAGAGAAATATTATGTATGGTTGGATGGAATTTGAGTGGTTGATATTTCACCGGAATAGCTGGAAGTTAATCATTCAGAGAAATTAATGCACAGGATGGGCGTTCACAAGAGACAACGCTTGGAAGAGGAATGAAATAATTTTGCAAACATTTTAGAGACGATTTGGGGGTAAGAAATAAATATATGCGGTGGCAGGATGTGAGACAGCAGGTGATTTTCTATCTTTTAAGTGGGGCGTGCATGAACGTAGAAAATCTGAATCGTAAAAGGATGTTTTAATTTCGATGTTAGCATTTGGAGAAAAGCCTGTGCCTAGTAACAGTTTAGATTGGGATATCCGCAACAACTGGGTGAGGTTAGTGTATTCTATTAAAATTGTTGCATGTTAATATATGGAAAAAAAAACTTAGTTAAAAAACCTTCCGGAGGAGATTCAGAGTTGGGCGATGTCAGCATATTTTAGTAAAATTGTTTCAGGGTAATATATGGAATTAATCATTAGAATGATTTTCCGGGGGAGATACAATTTTAGGCGAAAATTATTTACTTCAGATATCTGAAGGATAGATGAAAAAAAAACCGTTGACCTTTTAACCTATAGGATAACACACACATCCAAAATTTACTCACTTCGACTTAACTATGTGGCTGTCATATAAAAGGAGCGTATATGTGTGGTAAGGCGGCAAATTGGCAATGTTATTAGAACGTCGGTGAGGGCTTTGCGGCAATCGTTCCGGCTGTTTGCTCTCTCAGTTCAAATCCCGCCGAGGTCAACTTCGATTTGATCCATTTTATAACTGAGGTCAATTCTTCCTCTATATCTCTTCCTCTCTCTCTCACTCTCTATCCTTCTCTGGAAGACGTGTGCTGTACTCAGGCCTGGAGATACGATGGACTCCAACAGGTTTTAAAATGTCCCAAGAAACGCTTATGTCAGTATGGTGCGCCTACGATTCTTTCAGGAGTTGCGGGTCCATACCAAACCATATATGTTAGAAAGAACTTCTAGAAATAGCAGATAAATATAATTGTGTTAAAATGAACACATTGTTATAGATATATTATAATTGACAAAAACCTAGGATAATCAGAGCTGTTTTACTGTTGATCATTGCTTTCTGCACGATGACAGATAAACTTAGGGTTTCACTATTACAATGACAACAAAAACAACAGTAGCAGCAACAACAATTACAAGAACAGCATCACGCGTTGCAATGTTTCTATGTATACAATTCAACATTTCGTTGCAGCCTCGTGTCAAAGCCATTTGACAGAATTTTTCTATAGTGATTCCATCTTTTTTGGAATTTTGCTTTATTGGCAAAATGTCAAAGAACTCCTTTGGAAAGGATTTTTTTTTTACGTGAGCCGTACTGACGTACTGTGAATCAATGCTTAAGTTACTTTCGAGATATATATATAGAGAGATGGAAATAGAGAAGGAAACCTCTTGCAAGCTGAGACGATATATAATTATATATTTTATTTAAGACACTACAATGATTCCGCTGTTTCTGTCAAATTTACTTAAACATATGTCTCATAAATACAGTTCGACAGTTGCATCTGAGTACGTAGAACTTGGAAATGTACACATAACACACACACAAACACATACACGCACATACACACACACGCATAAACTCAACTGCACACACACACATATATATATATATACATATATACATACATATATACATACATATATGTATGCATACACATACAAACAAACACACACACACGCGCGCGCACACACACATATATACATATGTGTATGTATATATACAAATATATATATGTATACATACATTCATACATACTTACAAACATACATTCGGTGGTTCATAATAGTAGAGCAAAAACTGAGAGACACTATAGCAAAAAGTACATAATGACTGTCGGTATTTGGAAAATAAGGACACTTTTTGACTGCTGAGTGTCTAGTAACCCTGAACGTCGAACTGGCTTGATAGCAAAAGAATTGGCTCGCTATGGTATTGACATAGCTGCACTCGCTGAAACACATCCGAGTAGGGAGTATGAGTTGACAAACTCCTGAGTTGGTTACACCTTTTTCTGAAAATCCAAGCCTAAAGCAAAGAAACATGGGTGACGTGTAGCCTTTGCAATTCAAAGTGAGGTAACCAGTCATCTGGAGCAACCCAATGGTGTTAGTGACAGAATCATTGTTCTCAGAGTTACCTTACCGCACGTTTTTGACTATATTTCCGTTTATGCTCCAACAGTCTCCAGAGAGGAATCCATAATGGCATTCTATCAAGATCTTCAATATGCCATTGGCAAACTCCCAAAAGCAGATACGATTCTTCTCCTTGGAGATTTTAACCGCAGGATTGGTAGGCATCACGATACTTGGGAAGCATTTGGGAAGTACGGTCTTGGAAGCATGAATGGCAAGGACCGCACATTCTTCAACTCTGAACTGAATTTGAACCTACGAACGAAAGGATTCCAACACATAGTATCACCTGTTCAATCAAGACGTTTGCCCCTCACTCCTCGTCCTCGGTACCATTCACGTCCAAGGACGGGTCTGTCCTTTCCAAGTACTCTGTTTTTAAAACGGAACGTTGGCGCGAGCATTTTACTAGTTTCTTTCATAACCACTCGGAGTTTAACGCAGATGCTATTAATAATTGTTTCTACTTTAGGCACAAGGCCAGCAATTACCCAGTGCATTACTGGTACTTTATTTTATCGACCTCGTAAGGATGAAAGGCAAAGTCAACCTCGGCGGGATTTGAACTCAGATCGTAAAGGGACGTAACTATGCTGGATAGCATGCCGTCCAACCCTCTACCGATACTGCCAATCCACCGCCAGATGCTATTAATAATGTGCCTCAATTAGATACAATTCCTGAGATGTCAGGCCATCCTACTCTGGCAGAGGTATGGGAGATGAAGACTGTGAAGGTACTTATGGTATTCTTGCCGAGGTCTGGTTTCATGGGTATGACAAATTTGGCGTGGAGATTTACCATTTAATTTTTGATATTTGGTCGGGTACTCTTGCTCTTCATGACTGTATTGATTTGATCCGTGTTTCCTTGTTCAATCAAGGGAAAGAGGTCAAAATCAGTGTACGGCAACTATCGGGGAATAAACGCAGTGGGGAAATTTGTACAACACTTCTCCTTAATAGGCTTACTAAGTGGATCTGCCCTCGAGTGATTCCGGAGATACAAGGTGGCTTTAGGTCGCTTAGGGTCACAATGGACATGATCTCGTCTCACCAGCTGCAGGAGATATGTTTCGAACATCGCTTGACTTTGTACCATGTTTTTGTGGACCACACCAAAGCATTTGACTCCGTAAATATTTATGCACTGTGGACCGTTCTTGGTAAGGTGGGATGTTCTCAAGGTTTTGTGATATTGTTCAATCAACTAGATTGAGGTATGAAGGGGATGCTTAACTTCAATGGTTCTCTGTCTGAACCGATAAGCATCGACAATGGAGTTAAGCGAGGGGATATCCCAGAACCAGCTCCGTACTCTATCTTCTTTGCCGAGAGTCTCACGTATGTGTTTCAGAATCCTGTGTCTTAACTGTTCTCTTGAAATCTTCTGAGATTTGAACCAGATATCGGCATCGTGCCAAGACATTGGAAAGAATCCACCAAAAAAGGCCTAAGGCGTATTTTGAACATTAAGTGACAGTCATTTACATCTGAAACCGTTGTTCTGCAGCGGACCAATACATCCATCAACACTACTCATTCGAAATCAACCAACTGCGTTGGTAAAGGCATTTAAGGTGGATCGGGTATGATAGCGCATTTGGATTGCAGGGTTAACTCTTGGTAAACGCCCCAGTCATAAACCCCAAAACGTTAAAGTGATGTTCTCAAATGTATCTTGAATATTCTTGGTATTAGTGTTGAGGATTGTAAAGACGAGGCAGACAGTAGATCAGGTTGGAGAAGACTGGTTTATGATGGTTGTGATAACTTTGAGGTCAAAGGGATTCAACAGTCAGTGTTTAAAAGACAATCCCGGAGGATATCCGGTTGGAACATGTCTATACTATCTGTGAAAATGTTGTTCTTTTTCGTGGTGGGTTTGCGGTTTCATTTGCGTGCTCATGGTCGTTCAGCACAATATTATATATATATATATATATATATATATATATATATATATATATATATATATATATACATATACAATGGTAATGAAACTATCGGTACATAAAAAAAGATATCGACATGCTGACAAATAACGCCATTGAATAGGTGCTGCATTTTCCGAACAGAGGGAACTCACAAGAGTTATTGACACTGGTACAACAATTTAGATGTCTTGTATAGAATATATATATCAGTTAGAACAATTGAATATTGCTTATTTTATATTACCGATACATATTTCTAATACATACCCAGAGAACCGCTACTTCTGAACTTGAAGAAATGCAATACAGATAAGTAAATGGATATTTACTATAAGATAAAAGCCTTAATCATCTTAATAAACCAATCAATCAATTAATTAATCAATTAATAATGAACTAAATATTAAAGACATCAACTGTCCATGATTAAATCTGAGACACGAGTCAAACACGTGCTGCAGGTTAGGCGACGTGGCACGCACTGCTACAGTGGAAGGCAGGGGGGAATGCTAAATATAGCTGGACACCGGCCACGAAGCACTCAATCTATTTCTCTCTCTCACCCCCTTCTCTCTCTCTATATCTCTCTCTCTCTATATATATATATATATGCATATATATATATATATATATATATATATATATATATATATATATATATATATATATATATATATATATATATGAAAGACGTAAAATAAGAAACTTATTTTACGTCTTTCATATAATTGTTCTGCATCCTCCTGCATTGAACCACCTAGGTAATATGACATAACTTATGTATTTGCTAGCATTAGTGTACATCTGTACGCATATGTTGGTAAATATACTAATTCTCTCTCTCTCTCTCTATATATATATATATATAAATAGATATATATATATAATTATAAACGTGAAAAACAAACAGACCAGAATTATCTAATATCTGCGTAAACCCGACTGCGTAGTTTCCCCGACTGGTTTGCAGCCAGAGTGCAGTTAAAGAGCACCTAAGTTGTGAGGTAGGTGGCTTGTCAAGAGACTCCCCCACATATTTCTCGAAGTGATCGGTACCAGAGGTGTGGTAATGGGTAGACTGTTGGCGAGTAACAGAGTTTCTAGAAGAACCCTATATATATATATATATATATATATATATATATATATATATATATATATATATAAATATATATATATATATATATATATATATGAGAGTAATGAAGTTTGCTTGAAGCATTGTGGAATTTGGTCGTTTTGGAAGCATTGTGGAAATTGGTCGTTTTGAAGCCTCAACAATGCAGATGGGTAAATCTCCGGGTAACAGAATCAGGTCGTGAAGAGAGGGATGTAAGAGCAAATGTAGAATGAAACGTATAGTGTGTAGAGAAAGGTAGGAAAGAGTGTAAAAATAATTATTTCTACTTTTGGCACAAGGCCAGCAATTTCCCAGTGCATTACTGGTACTTTATTTTATCGGCCCCGTAAGGATGAAAGGCAAAGTTAACCTCGGCGGGATTTGAACTCAGATCATAAAGGGCCGTAACGAGATAGAGTTACCTTGGAAGTGATTTAATTGTCCCTATATTTCGGATTTCGCATCCATCAACTGGGGGTTTTTCCGAGGGGGAAAGTTTTTAGTCGGAGAGGAACGGCACGTAACCTCTGTTGTCTGCCGTTTGTGTACAACTGAGATATTCTGTAGGGCGCGCGTGCGCGTGGAATAGTTGCGGTCAAGCAAAGGTCTTTTAATACTGGCAGTGTTGTTAGTCTGCGTGATTGTTGTTTGTTGGTCGGTGGATGGTGGATTCGCTACACACACAATAACAATCGTTCGAATGCCACTGTGTGTGTGTGTGTGTGTGTGTGTTGTTGTTGTTTCGTTTGTTTATACCAGCCATTTCGTCTCGCTTCTCTCGGATCGGTAATTTATTTGTGGTCCTAGGCGTTTGATGCAAAGTGCTTCGTTGATTCTTAAAGTGCTGACGTTGTGTACTGTCGCTAGCACCGTGACAACGGGCCTTCTGTCTTTGTTTCCGCATTTAGTTATGCGTTTCGGGAATGACGAGGCCCTGGTGTTGATGTGCTCCTTGATCTGGATATGTAGTGCTCGGATTGTTCTACCGATATAGTAGTCGTTGGACTTGTCACATTCTACCTTGTATACAACGTACGTGCGTAAGTAACAGTTCGTTTGGCGCATGGGAGAGTTGCCGAGGGAACACGCGTCAACCAATTTCCCGGGTTTCCGCGAGAGGCATCTCCGTAGGGAGTGGCCCAAGTGGGCCAAGAGGATGTCGAGGCCCTCCCTCCGTATGGTCCTGCGGATAGCATTGGTGGTTTTCTCGCCCAGGTGCGGGATTTTAAGAAAGCACTTGCCTTGGGTGTTTCTCTGCCTCTTGCGTGTGGTGTCTCTTACTCTGCTTGTAAGCGAGGCTGGATATCCGTTCCTCTCCAGCACCCTTAGGAACCGCTTGGTATGGGTGACACCATTCACGGGAACACTGCATCTGTTTTTAATCCGCGTGATCTAGTTCGTGATGTACCCTCTTTTAGCACTGTTAGATTTGTAGTGGACGAACAAGTCCCTGTAGGCTGCCTTGCGGTAGAAGCTGGTGTGGATCCCTCCTTGCGCCGTGATGTTGATTCGGTAGTCAAGGAGGGCAAGGGAACCGTCGTCGTTGGGGTGTTCAACACTGAAGTCAATATTGTCGTCCGTGTTGCTGAACCGTTCGCCATCTAGGAAGATGTGAGGATGAGTATGTTGTCCACTTATCCTGAGAAGAAGGTGACGGCGTTGGAGTTGCAGGCGTTGAGTGCCTTGCGCTCGAGGCTATCCATGTACGCGATCGCTAGTACACCCGAATGACTTGAGCCCATGGGCAGCTCTGAGCTCTGCCGGTATGTTTGCTGTCGATATACTTATATGGCGCTCCCGGCTGTCGATATACTTATAGAACGTGTTCAATCTACCAACCAACACTGCTTCAGACTCTCCCCCACTGACATCTGTCAGCTCCTATCCTTCGTCGTTGACAACACCGGCAGACCTCAGGGTTACGCATGGGCTCAAGCTTGTCGGGTTTGCTAGTGATCTGGTACATGGACAGCCTCGAGCGCAAAGTACTCAAGGCCTGCCATCCCAACGCCGTTAATAACTGATGATCGTTTCATCAAAGCCCAAAGACGGACCCATCGGAGTTAATAACAAAAGTTAAACATAAATTGGAGCTTAAAGCTTTGTTATAAGAGCATTTGGAGTATACATTATTTGAGGGGTTAGATAAGCTCAAGCATTACTATTTATATAAGGTTACTGAGGCGGAAAACATGAAAAATAGGAGCAGATAAAATGCAATAAAATAAAGTAAAATGATAAACATGCAGTTACAGTTAAATGAAGTACAGTGAAAGTCATATATCATATATATTAGTGGACAAAATTGAGACTAAGAAAGTTAGTAATACTAGACAGAGGAAAACATGCATTTCAAATAAAGCTAAATGATTTAAGCATTTAATAAAATATATTAAAAATATTTGATGCAATGGATTACAGACAGGTGCAAGGCTATAAGTTCGACCACACAGTTCAGCCATATTAACATTCTTTTCCCCATAAGCTTGTGCTTATATAACCTCCCATATTATGCATCCTCCAAACGTCCTTATGATAAAGTTTTGATCTTATATTTGTTTTTAACTTTTGTTATTAACACCGATGAATCCGGCCTTGTGCTAGGATGAAACCATCACCAGTTATTAAATATTTGAAAGATTAAATACTCTTTGATTATTATTTACATCGCATTTGGGCTCTGTATTACACTTGTTATTTTAAATCGACCTATACTCATACTTGTAACTGGCCAATCTTTGATATTACTAAAGCATATATATACATACACACACATATATATATATATATATATATATATATATATATATATAATGTATATGTATGTATACATATATATATATATATATATATATATATATATATATATATATATATATATATATATATATATATATATATATATATATATATATATATAACTTAGACAATTATCAAAGTTGTGTTCAAATCATTTAATAGCTGACAATTGTTTCTTCCAACATCATTCGTAACTCATATTTATTTATATAAACAATCAATGCATACGCAACTTATTAATATATATATAGATATTTATATACATATAACCTATCCTAATGTAATAAAATAAAACTACTTACAACCTTAATTCTTCATATAATTTTATAACTCATAATATAGGTAACAAAATCTTTTCCCCCAAATTTACGTTATTCTTTTCTCTTTTCTCTTTCTCTTTTCTCTTTCTCTTTTCTCTTTCTCTTCTTTCCTTATCATAAATATTTAAATTTTCCATAGCTAAGATGGGCTAAAAAAACGCTATTTTAGAAAATAACGTTTTTTAGCCCTTTAATATACACATAATTTGCATAATCATATTAATAATTTTAAATATCTGTCTTTTCTCCTCTCTTCCCTTCACTCTCCAGTGATAACTTGAACAATTAACGTATATCATCCTTGGTCATGTGAAATATTTATAAAACATTTTGTATTTTATCTGATGATAGTGTACCAACATTTTTGGCACCCGTGAAATATATGTATTAGAAAAAATATGGTTTCATAAATATGGTTTCCATTTACTTAATATCAATTGAATACTTACTCCAGAATCCTGTCGTGTGTTTTGAATCAGTTTGTAAACATCTATATTTGTTGGATTTCGAACAAATTAAATATCTGATAATACTCTTTCGCAATATTAATTAAATATCTGATATTAATTAAATATCTGATAATACTCTTTCGCAATATTAATTGAGACATATTAAAAGAGACATAGCAAAATTCTAATTCATCAGCGGGTGAAGAATTATTAGTATCCTGGTCACTTCTAAGTATACTTAGAAGTGACCATATATATATATATAGAAACAAGTATGACCCCGACGGCAGAGCTCAAGCCATTTCGTCGGCTAATTCTGGACTAGTCGAAACGACTAGTCCAGAATTAGCCGTCGAAATGGCTCGAGCTCTGCCGTCGGGGTCATACTTGTTCCTATTACCCACTCTACTATCCTAAGTATTGAGTACTTTAGTGCGTTATGGTCCATCTGTTTCCTTACCACATTTCCTTCGCTATATATATATATATATATATATATATATATATATATATAGAGAGAGAGAGAGAGAGAGAGAGAGAAAAAGAGAGAGTGAACACACACACACACACACATATATATATATATATATATAGAGAGAGAGAGAGAGAGAAAGAGAGAGTGAACACACACACACACACACACACACACATATATATATATATATATATATATATATATATATATATATATATATATATATGTAAAGTTATATTTAAAATTGTTGGGTTACAACTAGTAAATATTTATAACTGATATAAAATCACTCGACAAATATTTGGAGTATATTTACAATATTAAATAAATGGAAAACTATATTTATAAAACCATATTTATTTCATTATATATATTTCGGGGATATCATATTAACAATATGCTATGCCTTCATCAGACAAAATACAATATAAACAGTTTTATAGATAAATATATTCGACATACCGTAATAACACCGACTTCATTTGAAGAGGTTTACGCTGGCAGTGAAAAAATTTTATACAGAGAGAAAGAAAGAGAGAAAAAAGAAAGAAAGACAAAACGAAGAAAAGGAAGAAAAAGAAGAAAAAGAAAAAGAAGAAATGCATGGAACAAAATAGAGAGATGGAAAGATAGATAAAGCGAAGAACTTCATGTAAAGAAACAGAAAGAGACATATATATATAGAGAGAGAGGAAATAGAGATAGATACATATATATATAGAAAATTAGGTAGTGGGAGGTCATTTTGAGTAAATGTATCAATGATATATTTATTTATTTATTTATTTATTTAGCTCAGGTATTAATGTAAGGGAGATATATAGAGTGAAAAAAATATAGAGAGAGGAAAAAATAGCGAGAGAAAAAAATTTAAAAATAGCCAGACATATTCGAGGCGCAAAAACCCTATGTTTTAATGTATTAGTATTTATAAAACTTACACTATATTGTAAATATCAGTATTCCTGAATGAGACAAGTATCCATAATGTGTGAAAATTAATTATCTTATGTTTAGTTTTAAAAAATTCATATGTTTATGTGACAGCTACAAACATCCATGCGAATCCAACTGATTCACTCTGCAAACTCTAAGTTCACGGAAAACATTTAATACTGACTCTAATTCTTTTAACTACGTCGGTTCCACATCGACGGAATTTAAACTTCGCTATAATAACCACAAGAATTCTTTCACAGATCCAAGTAAAAAATCTTCAACGGCACTATCAGGCGTACTCTGGCAACTTAAGCTAGATAACGTTAGATATTCGACGGCTTGGAATATAGTCTCAAGAGGGATTCCTTTTAATTCATCCTCTGAGACATGTGACCTCTGCGCAGAGGAGATATTCTTTATACTAAAATCTAAAAATTCCCTTAACCTACGGACAAATTTATTCAGTTGTTGCAAACATAGATTAAACTCAACGTTTAAATATAAATTTAAATTTAAAATGTAGTATATTTAGTTTGATTTATATTTATATGGGAAACTAGCCGATACATTCTTTGATTCCCTCTTTTTACTCTTTTTTTTATTGTTTATTTTTATTTTATTTTTATCTAAACATTCCTCATGAAAAATTAAGCTACCCTAAAAGCTGATGCTCCAAATTTTTTGAATTAACCTTACACTAGATAAACTTCTATATTAAATATAAGAACATATGTAGACCTAATTGGACATCATAATCTTTTTGAAATGATCTTTGCTAGATGTGATTTGATAGATAATTTTTGGCTTTGTCTTGTAATGAACTTGGCAATATATTGTCAATTAACTTTGAAGGGTTGTTCTTTGTGGTTTATTTTTATTTTTATTTATTATTATTTTTATTTTTATTTTTATTTTTATTTTTATTTTTATTTTTATTTTTTATTATTGTAGTATTCTATAATATTTTTTATTTTTTATTTTTTATTTTATTTTTAATATCTTTAATATGTAAATTTTTAATACGTAATATTTTTTAATACGTAGTATTTTTAATATGTAATATTTTTATTATGTAATATTCTTTCGTAATATTTTTTTAGTTTTCTATTCTATATTTTTACTTATTATTATTATTGTTATCTTTTTATTTTTAGTTTACTTTATAATATATATTTTTATTAGTATATTGAAATCTGCTCTCTATTTCTGCTTGATAGATAATCTTGTAGAGTAATGACAGGAATAATAATACGCTCAAATTTTTATACCACATTGAGAATGTTTTCCGTGAACCTAGAGTTTGCAGAGTGAATCAGTTGGATTCGCATGGATGTTTGTAGCTGTCACATAAACATATGAATTTTTTAAAACTAAACATAAGATAATTAATTTTCACACATTATGGATACTTGTCTCATTCAGGAATACTGATATTTACAATATAGTGTAAGTTTTATAAATACTAATACATTAAAACATAGGGTTTTTGCGCCTCGAATATGTCTGGCTATTTTTAAATTTTTTTCTCTCGCTATTTTTTCCTCTCTCTATATTTTTTTCACTCTATATATCTCCCTTACATTAATACCTGAGCTAAATAAATAAATAAATAAATAAATATATCATTGATACATTTACTCAAAATGACCTCCCACTACCTAATTTTCTATATATATATGTATCTATCTCTGTTTCCTCTCTCTATATATATATATGTCTCTTTCTGTTTCTTTACATGAAGTTCTTCGCTTTATCTATCTTTCCATCTCTCTATTTTGTTCCATGCATTTCTTCTTTTTCTTTTTCTTCTTTTTCTTCCTTTTCTTCGTTTTGTCTTTCTTTCTTTTTTCTCTCTTTCTTTCTCTCTGTATAAAATTTTTTCACTGCCAGCGTAAACCTCTTCAAATGAAGTCGGTGTTATTACGGTATGTCGAATATATTTATCTATAAAACTGTTTATATTTTATTTTGTCTGATGAAGGCATAGCATATTGTTAATATGATATCCCCGAAATATATATAATGAAATAAATATGGTTTTATAAATATAGTTTTCCATTTATTTAATATTGTATATATATATATATATATATATATATATAGAGAGAGAGAGAGAGAGAGAGAGACAGAGAGAGAGAGAGAGAGAGAGAGAGAAAGAGAGAGTGAACACACACACACATATATATATATATATATATATATATATATATATATATATATATATATATATATATATATATACATATATATATGTGTATGCATATATATATATATATATATATAAATATAAGTATGTATACGTACATACATATATGTACACAGACGTACAGTAGTATGTATATATATATATATATATATATATATATATATATATATATATATATATATATATATATATGTCAACGATGGGTGCCGAACACTGTACGGCTAATAATTCGAGCTGTTTGTTTACAAAAAAATCTAGCACTATAATAAATGTTCGGTAAACCCATACGTACATATATATATATCTATGCATGTAATGTATGTATATACATACTACTGTACGTCGCTATACATATATGCATGTACGTATACATACTTATATTTAAGTATCAGCCGTACTAAGAGTGAAAAATGAAATATCATTTTTTCTATTTATCGTTTTCGGTACGTCCGGCCGATTAACTCACTCGATATGCAAACTAGGCTGCTCAGCCGTTAATATGCATAAGCAAAGTATATACTTTCAAACGTTCAATGGACTGACAGGAAGGTATACAGTGCTGATGACAGCTAATAAGCTAGTTTATCGTTCCTTTGTCAGTGTTGATCAAAATGGCAACGATGGTTGCCGAACACTGTACGGCTAATAATTCGGGCTGTGAGTTTACAAACAAACAGAGCATTATAATAAATGTTCGGTAAACCCATACGTATATATATATATGTGTGCATGTATGTATGTATATACATACTACTGTACGTCTCTATACATATATGTATGTACGTATACATACTTATATTTAAGTATCAGCCGTACTAAGAGTGAGAAATGAAATTTCATTTTTTCCATTCACATATATATATATATATATATATATATATATATATATATATATATATATATATATATATATATATATATATATATATATATATATATATATATATATATATATATATATATATATATATATATATATATATATATATATATATATATATATAAGGAGTCAATCTGTGAGAGAGTGAAATCGGATTGACAGATATTTATGAATATATGTAGACTCAGCGTATAAATTCACGAAACTTCTAAAACACTAACCGCAAATTGCTTTCACCAAACCAAGCGCATCTGTAGGAATGTTATGTTCAATGGAAACGTGGTCCCAGTTCAAATACATAATATTTGCCCTGACAAAATAGTGGTTTGGTTTTAAAAACATCATCAAAGCACCAGATGACTTGCACAAGCCTTGCTACTCTTGTTTAACTACACCTGTTTGTCTGAGATGTGTGTCTGTAAAGCAGTGAATACGGCTAGAAAAATATTGCAATGAAAACAGCACTAAAAGATAATGGCGAACTCATTGTGAGCTTGCTATAATCTTAAGTCAACATATGTTATTTTCCTCTCAACTGGTTACAAGAGAATATCTCCCGCTGTTTTGAGTGAATGATAGAATATTTTTCTATGTGATGCTTTGAATTCTATTCATCGTAGACATTTCCTTGAACTATGCGGTACAATTCTTATTAACGTTGGTGTGTTTCGAGAAACGAAAAACCAAAATTGACGAGAGAAACATAAGTATGTGACTGACTTATTTCTTAACCTGCAGTGCTAAAGATTGAATGAAGTGATTATTCTGAAACTTTAATGAGTTCAAATTTAACTGTGCTAACCTACAGGACGAAATAGGATTTAGTAAGCATGCATTACATTTTAACCGCCTGGCGACGGTTTCGAAAGAACTAAATACATTTGAGATGGTGATGCAGTTTTGTAAGTCGCGTTGGTTCGTTTCTCGATACAGAAAACTATATGAATATTTCATGATACGAAACTGATCTGGAAGAATATTTGTTCAAACCTTTTTTACTATAATTATAAACTAAAGTTCATAGTAAAGATATCTCACATAAGCGAATTTTTAAATTTTGGTTGATTTCCATTATAGCTGCAAGGAAATGTCGGAATTTTAAGGACTGAAAGAAATATGTTGCAATGAATTACGGAATTTTCCGTGTCGGACAACATGAAGTTTGATTTGATTAATAACTAATTGAAAATTATAGTAAATAATTAATTCAAGTAATTAGCATGTAAAAGTAATGATTTATACACAAAAGTAGTCATGAAACATTACTAAACTATATAGAAATTATAGTGATTCTTAGTTAGTAATTCTTAGTTACTGAATAGAATTAGTTACTCATGGAAATTATTTATACCCAATATACACTTCATTTTTTCAAAACCTTATATTATAATCATTTCTGGTAGAGACTTTACATTCATACCTCTAAATTTAATGAGATAAAACAAACTGTACACAAATGTGTAATAGAGCTGCATTTTAATTGATAATAAGCATTGATAAAACTAAAAGTACGAAATAAAAGAGTGAAATAATTCTCGATCTCTGAACACAACTTACTGTTGTTGCTCTGGCGAGTGACACTGGCAAGCTGATGATAGACGCAGCCTTCATTGGTGCATAGCTGCATTGAATCGGTGGACACCTGTGCGTAATCGATTCAGAGACACTCACTTATCCCGAGGGATTTTATTGCCAGGATATGGATTATATTGGTGTTGACATTCAGTTGGGCCAGTCGACATGTCTGTTGCCAGCGATCTCTCAACATTTGTCTTGTATAAAATTTAGAGTGTAGATACTTTTTGCACTTCAATTTTTCACATTTCAGTGCAAGTCAAAAACCGGATAACTTGGAACGAGAAACAGACGACCGAGGTTTCGTTGCATTGATCGAAGTATTATATGCATATGTGATTATGGAATACCACCGATTCTATAGTTTCGTCCCCCGCAATGGTAAACGAAACTTGGAGTATTGGCAAGAGCAATCAACCGTGCTGCTACGTCAAATTTAAGGTCTGCTGTGGAAGATTGGATCTTGAAATATTGGTGCATGGCATTGTCATCTTGTACGCCCAAAACAGGGAGGCACTTCATCTTTAAGGAATAAGGAAGGGGCCTACAGCATGGTCCTCATAAATATTCACATATATAATTATTCATGTTTAGTGAAGCCCATAATTTCTTAAATTTTTGTTTTGAATATGTGAAATATGTAATTGCAGAATACGTTAGTTAATATGAATGTATCAGCAACTAATCCTGTAACAGAAGTCGCATAAAAACGACTACCAAAGATTGGGGTCCCCACAAAATCTGTAACCGTCACACGATACCTGCCACATATAATATCTTCAACTGTTGACGCACACATGCAGAAAACAAATGATATACGCTGGTATTAACAAAAATCCCTTGATGGTGTCATTAAAGTTATATGTTTATATCATGACACCCATTTGACAGATTTATTACTTCCAGTGGTTAAAAAAAGATCCTTTAAACTGTAAAGTTTACAGCGAGGGTTATTCGTCGTGTATGTGAGTTTCATTTTTGGTTAAGAGTACAAAACAATCTCGTAAATACTGTTGGGTTCATGTAAAACTTTTTTTGGTATCTGATAAAAGGGTCTGTATCAGAGAAAATGGCAGCATTATGTACAGAGGAATCATATATATATGCATGTATAAATATATATATATATATATATATATATATTGTTAAACGGAATAGAAAATGCTGACAAATTGTTCACAGTGAAAAATAGTTTAATTAGGAATAAGTGAGAATTAGTAATTGTATTGGTTAGTATTCAGTTTTGGTTTTAAGTTTTACCGGTTGCGCATTTCTAATGCTTTTCAAAAATAATTTTGAGATAGAGCGTCCGTGATGTTTGTTCTGATCTGATTAGTTTTGGGAATTCTACCTGTTTTTATGTAAAAAAAAAGTGGCTCCAGCGGTATTAAAATAAATTTTGCGCCAATTCGTGTTGCAAAAATTCTTGTGGTCAAAACAATTTTGATTGGTCGGTAGAGGTCATGTGAATGTAAAAAATAGATTTTGCGCCAAATGTAGGTTTGTGTCGGCTGAATGAGAAATGACTCTTTCACAACAAATATGTGTGTGTGTGTGTGTGTAGTAGTAGTAAAGTATTCGTTGTTGTGATAATGGTCAGCAGGGTCGTGTGTGCGAACCGCAGCCTGTTGACAGTTCAAATGCCTATTAAGACAAGTGTGTGTGTGTGTGTGTGTGTGTGTGTGTGTGTGTGTGTGTGTGTAGCAGAGTAATTCGTGGTAGAAGGATGGTCAGTAGGAATGTGTCTGTAAGTGAGTGAGGGATATTTTAACATGTTAAAAGATATTTTTCAGCTCTTGTCTTATACGGAGAAGTGTGTGTGTGTGTGTATATGTCTCGTTGTATGTTAATGTACGCGTGTGTATATGTGTGTGTATATATGTGTGTGTGTGTGTGTGAGAATGTGTGTGTGTGTGTGTGGGGGTGGACCAGTATTTTTTTCCTGGGAAAATGTTGTACATTATTCGATATTTTCAGTAAAAACGATTTTCTCAATAGAACATCAGAAACCTTAATAATAAAAGGTGTGAAATGATATACAGTAATGGCATAATACCAAGGTGTGTGTGAGTGTGTGTGTGTGTCCAGATTGTACGTACTGAAAGGGGATCCCTTAGGCCTTGTTGTATTGGAATACCTGTGCACAAATATGTATCTGGAGTGTGTCCAGAAATTGTATACCTGTGCACAAACTGTACACCTGTGCACAAACTGTACAAATGTATGTGGAGTGTGTCCAGAAATTGTATACCTGTGCATAAATATGTATCTGGAGTGTGTCTTACCAATACAATTACTAATTCTCACTTATTCCTAATTAAACTATTTTTCACTGTGAACAATTTGTCAGCCTTTTCTATTCCGTTTACCAATATATAATAACTATTCTTTTAAATATCATATCCTCACACGAGATACAGAAAATGCCAACAAAAACGGATACAACCCTCATCAACACAAATGAAGAGATTCTACAGGAACTCAAGAAAATTAACACCAACCTATCTTTGCTGGTCGACAAACTTGACTCCACAAATAAGGAAACCGCCACCGGATACAAACCCTCCGAAATCGGCGATAAACTCCAAAACCTTTGCGATACTATCCAAACTATGTTCACTACTAGCAACCCAGGAAAATCCAACGAAGAACCATGTGAGATTAATTCATACAAAATGAAAATTCGAACAATTCCAAAATGGAACAAATCCCTCAGAGACAGAAAGTTCTCATTCTGGAAGATGATACACAATCACAACAAAGCGGAGATATATGAAAAATGGCTTAACTCAACCCCTCTAACTCTCCCCCGTAAAATACAAATAAAGTCCATTCCAAATGAACCTGAACCTCAAAGACACCTTAGGGAAAGAATGGCATTGGAAAAAATGAAGACAGAAATTGAACTTCTTAAACTGAGGACCCAGACAAATGAGGAGAAAATCAAAACCATCGATGAAGAGATCCTCGCCATCAACATCACTTTTCTTATTATTATTGTTGTTGTTGTTGTTAGTGGTGGTAGTCGACATGGTCGTAGGCGTTGTCATAGTAGGAGTAATACCCCTAAGCATTTTTATTGTTCATTTAGCTTGGGTTGGAATTTATCAATACAATTCTTTTCTTTAATTTTTCTCTTGATTTCACTTGGGCTGTGTAATTTGTAGAATGGAAATATTATAAATATTTTCTGACCACATGTTGCTAGATGTGTATCTGATGGACATTTGGGTCTCTGATTTGCTGTCGGTGCACCCATGCACGTTCCGATAGTGCAATCCCAGTTTGACCGACATATAGCTCTTCACAATTCGGGCATTTAATAGAGTAAATTAGATTTCTGCTTTTGCAGTTCATATTTGTATTTGGGAATACTTTTCCAGTTTTTGTGTTCATATATTGACCAGTGTCTATAGAATGACATGTGCCACATCGACTATCATTGCATTTAGATACAGTGAATGATTGGTATTTGTTGTTAAGGTCAAACTTTGCCTTTGTTAGTAATTGCTTCAAATTTTTCGGCTGTCTTTTACTGAGAGAAAAAGATCGGTCTGTGAAGCTTTTTAATTCATTACTTTGAGCAATAATCGGTAGTGTTGAAGATATTCTGGTGACATTGGTTGTGTGTCAATATAAATGGTATGACCTGTTCTTGGTTTCTTCTTCCTTGGGTTGTCCTAAATTGTTGTATAGTTATTTTCATAGCCCGCTGTATGCCATTTTCTATAAGTAGAGATGGGTATTTTTGTTTGAGCAAACATTCTCTCAGTTTGGTTAGCCGTTTGTTCCTGGTATCCGTATCTTCTACAATGGTACACATTCTTCTCGCTAGGCAGTATGGGATGTTGCGTTTTGTATGAGGTGGATGGCACGACTTAAAATTCAGATATTGATGGGTGTCTGTGTGTTTATAATATATATCCGTGGTAATGGTGGTGTCGTTTTTGATTACCATTATATCTAGGAATGGTAATTTGGTACTACTCATCTCTTTTGTGAATTTGAGAGATGGGTGTAGGTTATTCAGGAGGATATTGAACTCATCCAGAGTATTTAGAGATTCTCTCCAGATGATGAAACAGTCGTCAAGGTATCTCTTCCAAGACTTTTCAATGTACTTTCTAAAGTCAGTGCTATATTTTTCCTCTATTTCGTGGTAGAGTTGTTGTTCTAAGTATCCTATTACAGAGTTCGCGTAAACGGGAGCAAACTTCGTTCCAATCGCTGTGCCTCTAATTTGGATGTAATTCTTTCCATTGAAGAAGAAAGTGTTGTTTTCCAGAATAAGTCTGACTGCGTATAAAATTACGACTTAAGGAATTTGTAGTTTACTTGAAACATTCTATAAGGTATAAATAATTCGAAGCTTGAAAGCCACGATAATGCAGGTTTAGACGGAGAATAATTAAATCGTAAGAAATAGGGTTTGTTTGTTTACCTTAATTTATTCATATGTCCTAATATTTCGAGATTGATGTCTCTTATTCCGATGAAATATACGCACATATGAACACTTATAAGACATAATCATATTACACTCCTAATAAATGGTTCACTGTGACCACTTGGTACAACATCAATGACCTTATATTTATGGAAGATGGGATCCCTCCTCATTTTGCATGCACGTGAGAAGCTTCATGTCCAATTTCCAGGATGTCGGCCTAACTCCATGCAATCTCTTTCTGTGGAGGTGGATGAAGGAAGAAGTTTACAGCTCAAAACTCAAAACTATGACTCAACTGGAGGAGCGCTTTCGTCATGTACTGAACAAAATACTGCATAATTTCCAAAGTCAGTCAAGGATATACCCTGATGATTACAAACACTGGTGGACAACGCTAGTGACCATTATAACACTGAACTATCCTTCTACCATGATAATATATCAAATATAACATATTCTATGAAAATCGACCAATAATTTATAAAGTTATTTTAAATAGGGACTTTCCTTTCAAACTCCCTGTATATATATTCTTATTAAACAAACATATTTTGAGTCTGATTTAACTGATTTAACTTAGAAATCAGTGATACAATGCCTCAACAATGTATAACCACTAAAGTTTAGTACATTCATTGAATGTTACCATCAACAATGTTATAATTAACGTTGTTAGAGGCCAATATTACACTATTAACGAATATGTTCACATTCATCTGTAGTTAGTTAAAAATTCATCTCATATAATTACTGTCATATTCTCGGTTATAAGTCATCTGACATATAACCGAGAATAAAAAACTATTTCAAAAGATGAGCGAAATCATAATGCTCTCTCTCTCTCTCTCTCTCTCTCTCTCTCGCTCTCTCTCTCTCTCTCTCTCTCTCTCTCTCTCTCTCTCTCTCTCTCTCTCTCTCTCTCTCTCACACACACTCTCTGCCATATCTCCCGCTTTCATTCACTCATTCCCACCTGCTTGCAAATAGGTCAAATGGCAACGAAACCTCGGTTGTATATTTGTGCATATATGAAGGCACCTATCTTAGTGGTTAGAGCATTGGGCTTGCAATCGGGAGATTATGAGTTCAATTCTCGGACCGGGTGATGCCTTGTTTTCTTGGGCAAGACATTTTATTTCACGCTTCTCCAGTTTAATCAGTTTACTTGGACAACGTCGGTGGCGCGAAGAGGCGAGGCTGATATGCATGTGCGACTGCTGGTCTTTCACAAGCAGCCTTGCTCGGACGTGTGTCCCCTCTCCACGGGGGGATTTCTAAATGCAAATCCCATGGTCATTTGTGACCGAAGGGAATCTTTACCCTTTACCCTTTATATGTATGTGTATGTGTACGCGTGCATGTTAAGTAAATGCGTAACTACAGTTACATGTGACTTGCTGTGCTAAGCACACGATGCTGTTACAATAGCTCGGATCATGCTGAGTTGTATTCTAGGGTTAAGGCGGCTTCATTATGCAGACTGTAATAATAGTAAGCAGGATAAAAGTCAGTGTTACACCATATCATATACTTTATTGGTATATTAGTATCGTTACAATATCGATCAGTTCATGGTACAATCATAATAACCGGGCCCCAGCTCTGCCTCGACATCTCATCAGGTATGCGAGTTTATATGTTAAAAAACACATTGAAATTCAGTTTGAATGTGTTCGATCCTGCTTACTTATATATATGTATATTATGAAAAATGAGAATTGAGGGTTTCACGTATATATCTTCAGTTTATTAACCATATATATATATATATATATATATATATATATATATATATACACACACACACACATATATATATATATATATATATATATATATATATATATATATATATATATATATGAAGACTAGTTTCTAACTTAACATTAGACGCGCAAGTCACATGACCTGAAACACCTGCTGAAGAAGTATGTATAATGTGACTTTTGCTGCGAATTAGCAAACACACACACACACACACACACACACACACACACACACACACACACACACACACACACACACACACACACATATATATATATATATATATATATATATATACATATATGTGTGTGTGTATGTGTTTATTTCTATATTTATTTTGTGATTACTTGTACTATATGGAAGTGATATTAATACTCCGGGAGGCTGATTTTCAAAGCCGTGGTCATGAAATGGAAGAAACAAACTAGTGAAACAATGACTGCCGACACATCATAGCAGAGCGTACGACGCGAGCGTCATTTTAAAACCTACCATCCTGCTGCTAGTCATAGTATTGTGTTATTTATTAATTTCCTCGTGTTGTTGTTCTGTTCTTTTTGTTATAACCTGATAAATATTGACTGTTTTTTGTTCTTCCCTTTTAACAGAATAATACTTTCACACGTACTGTTTGCTTTGGAGCAAAATATCTAACACAGATATTCAGGTGCTCACACAAGTTCTCTCTCTCTCGCCCCCACCACATATATTTACACACAGTCATATATATATATATATATATATATATATATATATATATATATATATATATATATATATATATGTATATGTGTGTGTGTGTGTGTGTTTGTGTGGGTGTATATGTAGGTGAGGGTATGTGTTTAGAAATGTAGATAATCTCGAACAAAGGAAAATAGCTGTGAATACAGCTTAGAAAATAAGCTATTCTCCTGCGTTCCAGATTTTCCACATATCTAAACATTTCATCTCGATCCAACAATGTTTATATATATATATATATATATATATATATATATGTCTGTGTCTGTTGGTTGCTAGGATGATTCCATAGGCCGTATGCCGGTCGAACACTCTATGCCTCTATGCTCTTACAGAGCAGAGCAGAGCAGAGCAGAGCAGAGCAGAGTATGATATAGTAGAAAACGAAAAATCACTGATGCATCTGAACTCAATTTATTGTGTGTTTCAATTGTTTCCCCGGCGGACAGCTTCAGACGTGATCATTGTGTGGATCTGTCTGATTCTGGACCCGCAGGTTCGACGGATACGTCTAATGATTTTGGAGCATATTCTCTCACTGGGGTATCTGACCCTCTGGGCCAGTACCGTCAAAAACTTCATCCTCTTCGCGTGTCCTGTGATTGGCCGCTGGTTGGCTACGTCATCATAATTCTGACCACAGGTAGTAGTCCGGTGACCATCAGGGCGTTGTCTGTCTCATGTCTGCTACACTTTAATAAATTACTGCTGTGTTTGGTAGTTTACACATCCACGCGCGCGCGCACACACATAATCACATAGATAACGACAGTCGTAGGCATAGACTCCCGCTATACACACATTTAAGGAGAACATATAAACATATAAAACATAAGCATACATGCACCCAGAGAGGCACGTTCATACACAGACTCATGCCCACAAGCCTATACACATCAACATACACTCAGACATGTGTGCATACACATACATACGCGTATATTTACCCGTACACATAAACACATACAGACATATACATAAACCCCCCTCCACCCACGTACATACATACACGTACCCATATACACGCACAGATACAAACTCGCCCACAAACACACATATATATACACAATCAAGCCCTTTCCCTACAGAGGTGCTAGTACACACACACTGGCTCATATACACTCCTACAAATATGCGCATATTCACATACACACCCACGCACGCATATATATATATATATATATATACATAAATATAATATACACACAAAGTCATATAAAGATACACAATGGGTGATACATGAAAGGATGCATCTTGTTATAAACATGTACATACATAGAAAATACATACACACACACACACACACATACGCACACACACACACGCACACACACACACACACACACACACACACATATATATATATATATATATATATATATATATATCTAATATATTTTTGTGAAATGGGTGGTGGTTGAAATTCAGTTGTGCACGGTTAAATGGTAGTAGACGTGGTCGGACGGACATGAAAATTTACACACCTATGTAAAAAGTGCCACGGAAGAAAATAAACGAGGTTTCAAATCTCTAACTTGAAAAATGTGGTCCCTAGGGCTCCAAAACGTTCTTTTTATTATCGCGTTCGATGAGTTATTTCCCCCTGTTCTAATACTTTTGTCTTATTTACAATTTCATACAAATAAAGCAGTAAATAAAGGATTATGAGTTCATGCAATTGACTTATGTTCGTCATATATATATATATCTATATCTATCTATATATATATATATATATAGATAGATAAATATACACGGGTGTGTATGATTGTGTATAGAAGATTATATTAATAAGAGGAATTCCAACTTTGTCTGATTTACTCGTTTTATTTACAATCCTTTAAAATTTATAATGGTATTATAATGAAATAGTATGATAGAATATTAAATTCTAAGTGTTAATTGAACAAGTACTTTCATGCTTTCGCAATCTTCAGGTTCATAATATGTGGTGACAGTCAAGTTGGCAATTTTCAACTGTTGTATATATATATAACTTTGATAACTTTGATAGTTTTCGGCCAGTATTGGCCCAGGCCATGTCTATCTTAATAGCACCACCTGGCGAAATCTTACAAATCAGTGTTTGGGCACCATGGCCCACTCGAGCAGAGAGTTATTGTTTACGGAGGCATATCCTGGTGTAGGAGTCTTATCCGGGATTTCTTGAAGGAATTTATCCAAAGACTTCTTGAACTTGATGGGGTCTGTCTCTGATTTGATGTGTTTTGGTGTAATGTTAAAGAGTGCAGGGCCAATTGAGGTGAAATAATTGTGCCGTATTTTTGTTATGTGATGCGAGTGGGATTTTTGTCGTGGGCGGATAGCACGGGGCCCAAGACTTGGGTGTACACTAAAGGTGATGCCAACATCATTTGGGCTAAGCTGATGGAATATTTTCCACATCATACAGATAATGTAGCGCTCACGGCGACGTTGAAGAGAGTAAAGTTTGAGCTTTCCTAATCGACCCCAATAGTCAAGGCCTGTCATGCCAACTATCTTTTTTGTAATTGACTTTGGGGTGCTTCAACTTTCATGATACTTTATGTCGTGTGGGGTGACCACAGTGGACAATCGTATTCAAGGTGGGGTCGGGAAAAAAGTGGAGAAGAGAAGGACAACAGTGTGGATATCTCTCGACTGGAAAGTTCTGAGAATCCAGGAACACATTCTGCGGGCCATATCGACTTCGCTGTTTATATGAGTGGCCCAGCTTATATTATTGTCCACAATTACTCCCAGGTCTCTGATGTTATTGGGAGCCACTAGAGTTTCACCCGAAGGAAGAGAGTATGGTAGTTTCAGGGCATCCTTTTTAACAAAGTGGATTAGTTTATCCTCATTCAACAGCATATTATTCATCTCTGCCCATTGGATAACAGCCAGTAGATCTGACTGAAGGCAAGTCCGGTGACTCACCGGTGACCCACCTCATTGATGACCCTTTGGAGCTTGGAACCATCTGCGAAGATTCTGATGTTACAGTGTTTGATGATGTCAGTAATGTCATTAATGTAGATGATGAAAAGAAGTGGGCCCAACACAGTGCCTTGTGGGACGCCACTGCGGACTTTGGCAGGGCTTGATTTTACTCCTTCGACTACAACATGCTGGGTTCTGCCTCTCAAGAAACATTTGATCCACTGTAGTAACCCTCCAGAGACACCAACATTGAATAGTTTTTTCAGTAGAATCTTATGATCAACACTGTCGAAGGCCTTTCTGAAATCATGGAAGATGACATCAGTGTTGGAGCCCTCTCCCAAGGCTCTCAAAACATCGTCAAAATATATATATGTATATGTGTATATATATACATATACATATATACATATATATAAAAAAGTATAAAATATATTTAAAATATGCATATAACGGCACATAGAGATACACAGTGGGCTATACATGAAATGGTGCGCCCGGTTATATGTGTCTACAGAGATGTTGTTACGTTGCGAACATGGATCAATCCACGTATGGAATCTTCACGCAAAGCCACATAATTGGCGTTCATGGTATTACAGTAAATAGTATGCGCAGACCGTACATAGAAAATGGGTGCAGAATATATATAAAAAAGAAGACGGAACGTGTATGTATATGAGATAGTACACAAGAGAATTTAAGATGTACACGTGGGTCTGTGTACGGAAAATACATTAGGTGTTACAAAATGGAATACGTGGAGAGTATGCACCCTCTACTGAAAAGATACACATGCAGGGAGGGGCGCGTTGTCCGGCCATACTGGAGTATGTCACTGTGGTTGAGGTATAGTGCCTTATTGGTGTAAAGCATTTGACTGAAAGACAATGGAATCCGGGCCAACCTATCCCGGCTCAGGCGATGTTCTTGCCTAGGGTGACGTGCAGAGTCGGGTAGGCATCCTGGGCTATTTCGGCTTACCCCACGGGGCATATATAGTCAACAGGTTATGGTGTCTGATCTCTTGAACCCGTTTTGCCGCCCTGGTCAGCATGCGCTCCGCCGCATGCCTTTAGTTTGGGCTGCCCAGTGGATTCCATGAAGAGAGTGTGCACCTTCTCTGGTGTCTGCACGTCATGATTATATCCGATTTCAGGTTGACCGCATCATACTTCAGTCTGACTATCTCCATGGCCTCGGATAGGCATAGCCTACATTTTCTATTTCCAGCCGAGTATGCATACGCGGGCCGAACAATACTCCAGTTGAGGGTATATGGGGTGCCTTTCTCTTTCAAGTCCCATACCAGGTCCGCCAGCCTAGTAGAGTGCCTCTTGCCCCGGTCCTTGAAAGAGTTTGTGTGGTTATTCATCCGTGATTTAAAGGTCGTGGATGTTGCGCCGATGTAGGTGCGCTTTATATTGTGCGTGCTAACCACACATTTATATACCTTTGTTAGGCTTCTTCCCTGCAGGGGGCACTGTGTGCCCGCTCTGCAGTTGCACATTCAGTCTTTATATTGTTCATTTCGGACGCCTGGGCCTTGATCTGTCACGGCCCTCTCCATGTTCTCTGGGTGTTGTTTTGCCGACACGGTGGTCTCCCCCCCGCCATTAATTTCCGCCCGGCGTTGGATTGTATCGTCTTCCGCGAGCGTGGGGTCCGCGGCAAGGGCCGGGTTGTGGTTGGAAGACTGGTCTGCGGGGGGCCATCCGGACTCCAACGGACGGTCATTCGACCGCTGCGGTTGACGGTCGAGGTTCCTCTATCATCACGGATAAGCCATGTTGCTTAAAAAAGTGCTTTATGCGCTTCCTCATACGTTCCAGCTGGCTGGGGTTTAGGGAACGGAAGGTGAAAAGTGCGCCGTCTCTGTATATTCCTCCGCCGATCCCTGGAATCTCCTCCGCTAATCCTTGGAGGAGAGTCTCACAAGGTCAGTCAGCTGCGCAGAGTCACTCGACCCCACAGTAATATCGAAACTGTCGGGTCTGTCCCTCCTCTCCCATAATTTATCTTCGAAGCTAATTGGCGTCTTTCTCACTGCAATTATGAGGCTTGCCTCCTTCCTAGTGAGGTTGGACTTGGCCATGGCGTTCATGAGGGCCTTGTTCACTACTACTGGTGATACTGACGCGTAATAATTCGCTATGTCTAATTGAATAACATTTACCTGCTGTTGGCTATCTATTAGCCAGAAACAGTCAATTACCTCCTTGGTGGAGGTCCATAAGCTAAGCCTAGCTTTGTTCCTAAGTACCGGTAGTATCCTGTCTATGATATTGTTGCTGGTCGTACCTATGTCCGATTTGGAGGGTGCTATTAGCCTAACGGCTAGATTAGTTCTAAAGTCTAATTTATGATCCTTAGTGGATATCCGTGGTTTTCTGGGTACATATTGTTCTGTCCTATCATCTATTCCTAGCCCGGTCATTATTTTTTTGGTCGTGGCGTTAATGTTATCTAAGTGGTCCTGTCCTGTGGTCTTGTAGTTATTCCTAACCTCTTTCCCGATGCAGTCGTTGTATGTAAAACGTTCAAGCATGTATACAATGCATACTCGGCTGGAAATAGAAAATGTAGGCTATGCCTATCCGAGGCCATGGAGATAGTCAGACTGAAGGATGATGCGGTCAACCTGAAATTGGATATAATCATGACGTGCAGACACCAGAGAAGGTGCACACTCTCTTCATGGAATCCACCGGGCAGCCAACGCTAGAGGCATGCGGTGGAGCGCACGCCGACAAGAGTGGCGAAACGGGTTCAAGAGATCAGACACCATAACCTGTTGACTATATATGCTCCGTGGGGTAAGCCGAAATAGCTCAGGATGCCTACCCGACTCTGCACGTCACCCTAGGCAAGAACATCACCTGAGCCGGGATAGGTTGACCCGGATTCCATTGATATTCAGTCAAATGCTTTCCACCAATAAGACACTATACCTCAAACACAGTGACATACTCCAGTATGGCAGGTCCACGCCCCCCTCCCTGCTTGTGTATCTTTTCAGTAGAGAGTGCATACTCTCTACGTATTCCATTTTGTAACACCTAATGTATTTTCCGTACACAGACCCACGTGTACATCTTAAACTTCTCTTGTGTACTATCTCATATACATACACGTTCCGTCTTCTGTTTTATATATATTCTGCACCCATTTTCTATGTACGGTCTGCGCATACAATTTACTGTAATGCCATGAACGCCAATTATGTGGCTTTGCGTGAAGATTCCATAAGTGGATTGATCCATGTTCGCAACGTAACAACATCTCTGTAGACACATATAACCGGGCGCACCATTCCATGTATAGCCCACTGTGTATCTCTATGTGCCGTTATATGTATATTTTTAATATATTTTATACTTTTTTATATTAAAGTATATATGTATATGTATATATATATATATATATATATATATATATATATATATATATATATATATATGTGTGTGTGTGTGTGTGTGTGTGTGCGCGCGCATGTGTGTGTGTGTATGTATTTTCTATGTATGTACATGTCTATAACAAGGTGAATCCTTTCATATATGACCCACTGTGTATCTTTATATGACTTTGTGTGTATATTCTATTTATGTATATATATATATACATATATTTGTTTATGCGTGCGTGGATGTGTTTGTGTGTACGGGTATATATACGCATATGGATGCGTATGCACACATGTGTGTGTGTATGTTGATCTATATTGGCATGTGGGCATGTGTCTGTGTATGACGTGCCTCTCTGGATGCATGTATGCGTATGTTTATATGTTTTTCTTAAATGTGTGTGTATAGCAGGAGTCTATTCGTACCACTGTCGTTATCTACGTGTGTGTGCGCTGTGTGTGTGTGTGTGTGTGTGTGTGTGTGTGTGTGTGTGTGTGTGTGTGTGTGTGTGTGTGTGTGTGTGTGTGTGTGTGTGTGTGTGTGTGTGTGTGTGTGTGTGTGTGTGTGTGTGAGAGAGAGAGTGCGCGCGTGGATGTGTAAACTACCAAACACAGCAGTAATTTATTGAAGTGTAGCAGGCATGGGACATCAACTCCCTAGTAGTCAGCGGACTACTACCTGTGGTCAGAATTATGATGACGTAGCCAACCAGCGGCAGATCACAGGACACGCGAAACGGATGAATATTTGACGGTACTGGCCCAGAGGGTCACATACCCCAGTGAGAGAATATGTCCCGAAATCATTAGACTTATCCTAACACACAATAAATTGAGTTCAGATGCATCACTGATTTTTCGTTTTCCATTATATACATACATATATATATATATATATATATATATATATATATATATATATATATATATATATATATTTAGGTTTGAATGTTCAGCAGTGGATAGAGCTGGTCATTCCGTACGGTCAATCTTGATTTAATAATATGGAGAGTAATCAACGTAAAGCAGCTCAACCGTCTTCGTTTGTGTAGTTGGTGGTGCGAGTACAGAGTTAAATATTATAATAAAATAACAGGAGGCTGGACTTGTGTAAATCCTTGAAAGGTTTATTATACTTTCATCATTTCAATGACCGGGTTCCGTATGAATCCGCTGATATCATCATGTATTTGAAATATAATAAATAAATGTAACAGATAAAATCCATGTAACAGATAAAACCCGAGAACGACCGACCATTTAGCATCTTCCACTTTAGCCGGTCGCCCTCAAGTGCTGGCTATTCGGTCTACTTAAGGCTATCTGGTGAGGGGGCGAAAGCTTATAATGTGCTACTAACCTCTCGGTCAAAGAGAAAAAAAAGACAGAAAGAAAGAAGAAAAGTCAGCGTTAATGTCATGCTACAATCAGGCAAGGAATTGCCGCGAAAAATGTTATTCTAAAGAACCTATATCTTAACAGGTATATATTATAACAGAGGTATATATAGTGAGCGTCTGCATGGTAAAATGTGTGAACAGAAAATTGGAACGTTAAATTTTTGTTCAGATTTATAGGATGAAATTAAAAAAAAATTACATTAAAGATTAAAAATATAAAATTTAAAAGAATTAGAAAATTAAAAATTAAACAGTTTAAAAAAATTTGGGATGCGAGATTTAGTTAAAGAATTTACAGAGAGAGTCTTTTATGTAAACATTTTAAGTGTATTATAGAGATCCTCGATAAGTTTCAGGGTGGGATATAGAGTAAAGGTTAAGTCCTTGTTTAGCAGTCAAACAGCACACGACGACTGCAGACTCCGGCCAGCCCATGCTAACAACGTGTCAGCCATTCCGAGTGAAATCGTCTAGCGAAAGATATGGAAATCAATTTTTCCGAGCACTCGAGGGATGTAACTGTTCTAGGCTTCGGGTATGCTAGTGGGAAGTCAGCCCTCGTCGTTAGGCCATCGTTATACCAAACCAGTACTATTAATTTACACAGGAGGAGGATTTGTTTAAGTGCCAGTGGAGCGAGGCATGATACAGCTAATAGTTATGATTAGGCTTAGAATTTAAAGGTACTATATGGCGATCAAAAACGGCGGCGCGACGGGCCCCGGGGCGAAACTTCCGCTCCGAGTAATTATCTGTTACATTCATTTATTATATTTCGAATACCTGATGATATCACCGGATTCATACCGAACCCGGTCATTGAAATGATCCTAGTATAATAAACCTTTCAAGGATTTACACAAGTCCAGCCTCCTGTTATTTTATTATAATATATTATATATATATATATATATATATATATATATATATATATATATGAAAGCAACCTGTTGGAATAGTTATCGAGTGGATTAATTTCACTATTAATATCTTTATCCTCGAAGGAATATCACCACTCTTATGGAATTAGAAACAATATCGTAATTATGCTTTTTATTTTACGCAATCGCTTTTATCTATGGCGTTATGGTGAAAAATATATCAACACTTACGTTGATAATGCCTCTTACCGTTAATGTTTGGAGAAACATTTTTTTCTTCCACTTTAACATCAATGCTTAACTTGACTCAAGAAAAAAAAATCCTGTGCAAATTTCCGGTGCTATATAACCTCATGCTATTCAAATCTCTCCCAGTCACAGTAAACCGTGATTGTAAGATGTTCCCCACCCATACATACATGCCACGAAATATTCACTACTGCATCATTGATGTCCTGTTGATACTCTTGAGTTGCATTATTACAGAATCAATGCTATGCGAATAGTACAATCCAAGTCCATCGACAATCTAAATTTGCACCACCATCAGAATGAAGAGATACACAATTGAGTTAAATAATTATTTCTTTAATTGCCATAGCCATTTATAACTTAACTCAAGATCAAATGATTTAAATGAAGAAAATTATGAGATGATTTGAACCCAAGTATGTGCCTGATACTCAATATTTAAAAGAGTTCACTTATACAAACACACATAAAATTACTTGCGTATATCCGTATATACATATATGTCCTTGCGTTTACTACTATTGTACTTTCCCTACATCAACCTGCCTATTTCTGCATGTTCTGATGAATGGATTCAAATATCGAAGACTACACACATTTTACACAATTTGATGGCTGCTCAAAGATACACAAATTTATTTTCCCAAAAGTAAGAGTACTTGTGACGCAGCCTATCCTGGATGTATATAGGCGTTTGGTTATGATCTTGGCTACACGATAGTTATTGTTGACTAGGTACAGACATATCTATAACCTCTGTTGCATTTGCGATGCGGAAAAATATCGAACAAAGGAATACGATCTAATTTTGTCGGAATCTCAACAAATCAGCCACCGAAATATTTATTTCCTTAACTCAAGCTGATGGAGATCCCACTCCATCAAAAAGTAAGGTTTTTAAGTGACACAAGCTTTCAAAGAGGGCCAAAAATATTGCAGACCAACATCATTCTGAAATTCCAATCTCGTCAACAAATGAACAAAATATGGAAGTGGTGCCAGCGCTGAAGGTGAAAGATCGTGGATCAAGTGTTATGATCATTGCAGCAGAAACGGACTTGGATGAAAATGCAGTCCACAGAATTTGAGCAAACCATTTGCACATGCGAAAAATGTGTGCAAAACTTGTGCCCAAACACTTGTCTGTGGAGCAAAAACGCAGCGGTTGCACATTTGTCAAAGTTTGCTGGAAACAGTCGAAATTGAGCCAAATAACAGGATATGGATCACGCAATTAGAAAGTTTCTGGTGCAGAAAAAAACATTTCGATTCTTCCTACAGCCCAAATCTAGCTCCCGGTTATATCTACCACTTTTCTAAGTTGAAATCGAAGGTCGGGTCAGTGGGAAATGTACACAAAATTAAATCCGACGAGCCCTAGGACACTCACACAAAATGACACCCGATACTAATACGATGGATAAAAAAATCCGCTATATGACATTCCAAGTGTCGTATTTTGTAATTTCTTGTACATCTAATATACATTTAAATAAAACATCAGTACACTTACTTTTGGGACAAACCTGTGTATTGTAAACAGTTTGAAGATTTCATGTCATACACTAATCGCCATTCAGATCTTCGAAAATCAATAACTCTCATGTTAAGAGAATAGAATATAATCTCTTGTTTACTTACGCAAAATATTATTCTAATTTGTACGTTTTACAATCTATTTGGTATACTTAAATGTGCCTTGAGATAAATAAATGTAAATCATCAAATAAATGTTGAAGGACTAAGGGTGGGTTTGTCTTTAATGCTTACTATCAAATATTTCAGAGAAGGGAAATCCAAAATTACGATTCTCTAGTGTGATCGTGTCATATACACATTTATTGTCAGAAATAGTGTCGGAACTAGAGTTATCCTGTGTAATGTAACAGAGAATCATCAGAACAGAATCAGAGAATGATCAAATCTCATTCGATATGCCAATATGGTATAATCAACCAGAACATTTCATGTGTTCAGTCATAGAGGGAACTGTAATTTTAAATATTGTTGGTTAGTGAGATGTAATTACGAGTAAATTCAATGTAACTTAAACAATCAACATTCATGTAATAAAATACCCAATAAAGAAAATATCCTTTTGAATATTGGAATCAATCCATATTTTCATATTAGTTTTGATTTTATGCAACTCGTTTTGTGATAACCCTTTAGCAAAATATTTTAAAATGCATATAATGTTTCTGCTGATTTTTCAATTTTCTTCTCCGGAAATGAAATATTCAAAGTAAATATATATTCAACGTCTAGTGATGAAGAAAACAAAATCTGTTCATTTCTCCCTATAATTTGAACAATAACCAGAATAGAAATTAGGTAATTAATAGAAGCCACACATTTTAAACTAAAACTTATAAGCTCTCAAATTTTATTTCTTAGAATTCAACTTTCTCTCAAAGAGATGCAACAATTTTAAATGTATAATTATTTCTATGAAGTGATTTGTGAAGAAAACCATTATTAACAGAGAAAAATCATTATCTAGTGGTTATCAATGAAATAATTATTCTCATTCTCCTGACTTCCAAAGAATCACATTTTAAGTTTTGCATACAATTTGCCACGCTCTACCGCTTTAACAAGTAATCTAATATTAATTTAAAACTTTCTTTTCTCATGTAACTTAAATGTTGAATATAAAAATAGTAAGTATACTAATACTCATATTTATATTTACATAATTTAATTGCACTATTTCTCCACTTACAAATTTATGTATACTATCGGCCCCATTTATTTTTGTTTGATTGAATATCTGCATAAAAGGCACCTTCCCCCTCTCCGCGAAAATTACTCCTACAAAACTATATAATCTGAAATCATTTGGTAAAATGCATGCCTCCAGACACTTAATGACGTCAAAGGATTTGATGAAACCTGTTCAATTGTGTTTGCTTCAAACATAACGTGATACAGAAAAAGTCACTAAGTTATTTTTAGTTGTTAGTCAGCAATAATACGTATCACTAAGAATAAATAGAGTACATTGTAACAAAGCCTAATTCTTCACGTAATGTATTACTAGCGTTCCGCCTTTCTTAATTAGTTTTGCTTATACAATGATCAAACAGCGTTTCCACCTTCTTTCTTTCTACACTTCTAACTAATGATTTACGCTTCTTAAATATATTTGAATCAGCATTTATTTAATCTAATTGAGAGAAGAGAAACTTTATTTCTCTTTGCATTATCTATCGACATCAAGAGTAATTGTTTAAATCTTCTCATTTGTCATTTAGTTCGGATGTAGAAATTCTGGCTTTTATCTGACTAAAACAAAATGTCTTAATTATTGACCCAATAATAACTGACTGCGAGATTTGTCACTTCAAATTTATGACTCATGAAGTAGATAAAAGTCAAACTGTGAGTGCCGTATACTATATCAGATGTATTTCAATGTATGCGTATATAAATTATACTGGGTACCAATGTCTTGATTAAACTAGCTGCTTATAAGATGATATGTTGTCGATGCTTGGTGTTATATTGTAAAGAAATCATTGAAGAACATTTTCCCAATTACTACTCGTTCAAAACAAAATAGACGAATTCCTAACTATTTTTGCTTATATTCGTACTTTAACAAAATTACGATTAAACTCCCAGACAGCAAGACAAGTAAGACGATTCAGCAGCAACCTTGTTTATTCGTGTTATTTAGTTCCTTTCATTTTACTTTAGCTATCAATGTGAAATGCACAGGACAGTAGCCGTTTAGTATGATTGCTTTATACAATCTCAATGTGGAAAACAATATTAACTGTATTTTACGATCAATTATCAATATTGCTAGTACTAATACAATCACATTCTGTTCGAATGGCATGCCTCCATCATTTGTATAAATATAGAGAATATACGAACTACCAATGGAACAACACTCTCTCTTGCAATCTCCACGCAGTGTCTCAAAGATGAAGATAACGTTGGATAATGTAATGCAATATCTTAAAATAAGATAGGATTGTCACAGCCTTTGATTATGATTCTACATGTTCAGGACGTAGCTAATGCTAAACAACATAGTTACTATTAAATTATTCACCAGTATCGTATTTAGACATCGTCAAATAAATTTATAATATCAATTCCCACCAAAATCGGCAATATTTCCAATACTTTAATTTGGATTCTAAATCTCTACTGAAAGTTAGATTCCTTTGTAACTGTAGTCTATATAGATGCGGATATCTAATTTTGGCACAAGGCCAGCTATATCGATTCCGGTACTTAATTGATACTTCATTTTATCAATCCTAGAAGAATGAAAGGTAAAGTTGCCCTTGGCGGAATTTAAACTCAGAAGCTAGAAATTTGTGACTAAATACCGGAAAGCATTTTGTTCGACGCTCTACCGATTCTGCTATTCCAAAGAGTGCTAAATATTTTGGACAAATGGAGCTGCGACGGGATCGGCAGTAAATGGATAGCCTGTTGGTTTAAGCTGGAAATTTAGTCAACAAGCAAATACGGCTGTTCAAGCAGCTGAAACCACAGAGAGAAATATAACTTGAGGATGAATCATTGAATAGTAGTAAAACTTTGTTTTGCCAGTAAGACAACTTCCTTTGTTTTCTGAATGCTGAATACAATATTTATATGAATGGATGTATGAGAATTGAATTTACTCCATAATTTGATATATCAACAGTACCTATATAACGTTGTGTGTATTTGCAAACTTTATGTAGAGTTAACAGCTGTTAAGGATTAAAGTATTTTTTGTTATTTGAAGAATGTTTGATCAACAGAATTTTGTATTGAAAAATATGAGGCATTTCTAGGAAATGTGAGAATTTTAGCACCATCCAAGTCTCCTACCAAAAACTGTCCACCTAGATTACCCTAAAAGAAACCAAAAACAAATCAATCGCACTATCATACTAAAGAAACGTTGGTTCTCAAGCCGTCTCTGAATACTATTCTTCTTAGTCAGCCTATGAGCTTTTCAGCCAACACTCCTGTGTATATATATATATATATATATATATATATATATATATATATATATATATATATATATATATTGTTATACTTTGGGAGGGTCATGTTGCCAATAAGAAACACACGCACCAGTTGCTTTCACTTCAATTTATTATATATTTATAAATTTATAAATTTACAAATCTACAAATTTATAAATTTCTGGTTGGTTGGTTGGTTCCGCAACCAGATAGTTGTTTATATATAGTCATAGTCCTTTCGTCACACACTCTGTGACCTCTTCAGTGACTGGGGATTCCTTTCTTTGTTTCTGTGCCTTTCCTTTCTTCTGTCCTACGCCATTTTGTTTCTGTGTGTGTGTTGTGTGCTCAGTTTGCGCATGCGCCACATCCGGGTGTCTGTGTGTGTTTCTGTTCATTTATCTATTTGTTTATTTATTTACATGTTATTGGTTGGTTGTTTGTTCTATGTGTGTGTGTGTTTTCATTTTGTCCTTAATTGTAAGTTGTGATGTTGCTGTTCCACTCATATTTTCTATTTAATTTTGGTTGTAATTCTTTTATGTTTATTGCCTCTGTAATCTCCTCTGTAATTTGTCTAAAATTACAGAGACAATAAACATAAAAGAATTACAACCAAAATTAAATAGAAAATATGAGTGGAACAGCAACATCACAACTTACAATTAAGGACAAAATGAAATTAGCAAAGAAAATTGACTGGCACAAAGCGCATTAAAATGGAAGGAAACAGAAACCAATTTTCAATCACTTAACAAGTGAATAAAGGAGAATAGTAACAAAAAAAAAAATGAATAAATAAAAACATAATAATCGCATGATGGTTTTTCTTTCTTCTTTTTATTTTGAGAAATTGGGATTCTTCGAGTCTAGAAATGAATTACGAGTCTAGAAATGAATTACGAATAAGTTATAATTGATCATTGCTTTCACCAATTCTTATCATGAGGCAAATGAAACTAATCACAGAGGCAGAGAGAGAGAGAGACTAGATTTGATCATAACTCAGTGAGAAAATGTACGCTATTACACCAAAAATAAAACATAAATAAAAAAATAAAAAAGGCCTAAAAATATATGAACATTGCTAGAGAAATAAAAAAAATAAAAATAAAAGTTGAAATTGGAGCTCCGAAACAGATGTTAAACAGACTGAACAACAGAATTGTGTACTGATTACCAAGCTACAAAAAGAAAAACAAAACTACTGTTATTATCTGTACTGCCAGAATTTCGTGACAGTTGAGAATTTGTTATCAATGAAGTTCAAAGCATGACACTGTTGATATAATGAACGCGGATTTGTCGCAGCAACAGAAACAGTAGTAAAATCATCAGCAGTAGCAGCAGCAGCAGCAGCAGCAGCAGCAGCAGCAGCAGCAGCAGCAGTAGTAGTAGTAGTAGTAGTAGTAGTAGTAGTAGTAGTAGTTTGGATGAAAGCGTCCATGTTTGATTTCCATATAGTAAGATAGGTTGAATTGTTACTTGGAAGAGTCTGATCTTGGTGTGATTGGATCGATTTGAGCTCCAAACCCGATCCATCTTCTTGCAAGCTGACCATGTTTGGGACTTTCTTATGGCGAAATCCTTCGCAGAGTCCATGATCCAGGACCCAAGATACTTGAAATCCTCGACTTGCTTGATATCACTGCTGTTGATTGCTTTGATGCTGTTGCCTGTACAGTTTGATATGTACTCTGTCTTACCCTCGTTGAGATGAAGGCCAGCGAGAGATGTCAAAAGCCTGCTTCAGCGCATTCAGAATATAATCTGGCGAGATCTGACTTTGAGAGAGAGATATGCCGGCATCCCCCCCCCCCCCCACACACACATCTGTCGTTGTACGTTAAAGGAGAGTAAGATTTGCTGGCCACTGCCATCGTGCCACCTATCAGGCTATGTCCCCATTAGTGCTTTGGAAACCACAAGCAGTCACTAATAACAGGGGGCGCAAGCTCTCCTATCCCGATGTTATCTTCAATGATTCTGGTATTGAAATCCAGGACTTTGCAAGGGCAATGAACGACAGACCCACGTGGAGATCAATTGTTGAATCCATTTCGGCTGAGGCCGGCGGATGAGTAGTAGTAGTAGTAGTAGTAGTAGTAGTAGTAGTAGTAGTAGTAGTAATGGTGGTGGTGGTGGTTTTTAACATTGGCACAAGGCCTCGAATTCCTTCACAGAAATAGAAGATGGAGTAAATATAACAAAATCCAAACGAAGAGAGAGTGGAGTAAGAACTGGTCACAGAATGTGTGAAGAAATGACTTTATCAAGCAAACAACCATCCGGTTATTAAACTACCCGACAAATGAATAAGTTAAATGACTAATAATTACTTCTGTATTTGCCACAATGGCCAAAACATAAAGGTCAATACAAAAGAATAGGGACAGTGGAGATTTACTTTAAAATGTAATAGAAAGAAAAGCACGTAGCAATTAATACTAAATAAATAACAGTGGAATTCCATAATAGTGGGAACATCAACTTAGGGTTACCTGATTAATAATAATTGTTTCTACTATTGGTACAAGGCCAGCAATTACCCAGTGCATTACGGGTACTTTATTTTATCGACCCCGTCGGCAATAATAATACTGAAGTGAAACGCAAAATGAGGCTCGTGTTTATATTAACTTAACCGTCACAAATTATAAACATATCTGTTTCAACACACAATATAGCATCAAGAATCTTGCAAAACAAATACATAAACGAAGTATATATATATAATGGCTGGCCCCACGTTATCGAGTATGGCCGTTGCACGATATAACATTATCAATAATTATCAATTAATGATATCGTGCAATGCCTGTGCATGAACATTTTTTAAGTAACGAAAGACTGTGCACTGAGGCCAATCCCACTCTTTGAGCAACACTATCTGTAACCCTAAAAGAAGAAAAGATCAACATCAACGGTAACTACTGAGCTGCAGGTTTATGTCTGAGTTATCCCAGGTTCCTGAGTTGCCTTCTCCTAGAAGAATGCCCTGACAAAGGCTAGGGGTCCTTCACTCCCAGTAGTTTAACCGCGCGATCGGATATCCAGCCGGATTATTTCCATTTCCTCGGACATATACATACACATGCATATATGTATATACATATATACATATATATATATATATATATATATATATACATATATACATATATATATACATATATATATACATATGTATAGATAAGAAATGTATAACCTGTAAAATAAGCCCCCATATTAACTGTAAAACTAGAAATGTAGTGTATAGCGTAAGATGTACTGAAGGACAATGTAGAGACAAAAATATAGTGTACATAGGTGAGACAGTTCGTTGTGTAGGGGAACGGATAAATGAACACTGGCGAGACCTTCAAGATAATAAAGAATCATCTGTACTCTACCAACATGCTAAAATAGAACACAAGAGTAAATTAGAGAACATAGAAACAAAAATAGAATCTACACACAGAAAAGACGCAATGTTTAGACAAATTACAGAGACAATAAACATAAAAGAATAACAACCAAAATTAAATAGAAAATATGAGTGGAACAGCAACATCACAACTTACAATTAAGGACAAAATGAAAACACACACACACATAGAACAAACAACCAACCAGTAACATGTAAATAAACAAATAAATAAATGAACATAAACACACACAGACACCCGGATGTGGCGCATGCGCAGACTGAGCACACAACACACAGACAGAAACAAAATGGCGTAGGACAGAAGAAAGGAAAGGCACAGAAACAAAGAAAGGAATCCCCAGTCACTGAAGAGGTCACAGAGTGTGTGACGAAAGAACTATGACTATATATAAATAACTATCTGGTTGTGGAACCAACCAACCAACCAGAAATTTATAAATTTATTATAAATTTATTATAATAAATTGAAGTGAAAGCAACTGGTGCATGTGTTTCTTATTGGCAACATGACCCTACCAAAGTATAACAATATATATATATATATATATATATATATATATATATATGTGTGTGTGTGTATTGCGTATATGTGTATACATATACATGTGTATATATGTATATATGTGTATATGTGTATATATGTTTGTGTATGTATGTATATGTGTGTATGTATATGTGTGATGCCAACACAAGAGCAAGAATGAAGTGTTCATTCTACTGACATGGCTATACAATTGGGACTTGTTTGCATAATTGCAAACGAATCGAATGTTATTATTTGGCAGTATCGGTAGAGGGTCGGACGCCATGCTTTCCAGCATAGTTACGTCCCTTTACGATCTGAGTACAAATCCCGCCGAGGTTGACTTTGCCTTTCATCCTTACAGGGTCGATAAAATAAAGTACCAGTGATATATATATATGTATATATATATAAATATATATATATATATATACATACATATACATACACATATACACACATATATATACATACATATACAAACACATATACACATATATATGTACACATATACTTATATATAAATAAGCACATACAAATATATCTATCTATGAAGGGCGGGTAACATTCCCGAGACGCATGGACGAGCTCTCTCCAGCGGTCTCTGTCCCTCATTATCGCTGCTATTAGGTGATTGCTGGCCTCGTGTCTAAAGTAGAAACAATTATTAATATTCGAAAAATTCAGATTGCATTTATATATATATATACTAGCAGTGTATCCCGGAGTTGCACGGATAAGAACATTGGTAATAGCACCACCAATGATAAACGTTTATTTGTGAGTGCCTGTTAAAAACTCACGAACTGAACATGCTCACCGACATCCAGAGTTATCACTGCACTTAGTACCCCTGTGGGAGCCCCTGCATGGACACACAGGAAGGGGAAGACCAAAGTTAACATATGTTGATGCCCTAAGGACACACACTGGTCTGTTGGAGACGCAGGACATGGCAGCGATAATGAGGGACAGAGACCGCTGGAGAGAGCTCGTCCATGCGTCTCGGGAATGTTACCCGCCCTAGATAGATAGATATATTTGTATGTGCTTATTTATATATAAGTATATGTGTACATATATATGTGTATATGTGTTTGTATATGTATGTATATATATATGTGTGTATATGTGTATGTATATGTATGTATATATATATATATATATTTATATATATATACATATATATATATATATACATTAGGTATAGGATTATCCTGGATGCAGTAATGGTTAATTACTACCTTGGATAGAGTTGACGTAGGGTGAGAGGTTACTCAACGAGTTATGGAAGAATAGTTGAAGAAACTCAGTTCCTAATCCTTCTGTATTCCGGATTGTAGATAAAGAATGAATAATAACAGGTAGACATCATAAAAAGATAATTTATTCTGTGTGTTTACAAATGTTTCGACGGTGGTTATACAGCCTAGTTATGCTATGTGCAAATTTATAACTATTTGCAAAACTCAATTATCGAAATGCTGTGACCACTGTATCATCAGAGCAGAATGGTTAAAATGTACAATGTGGTTATTGGGGAAGGTAGAGAGAAAAGAAGGGGAGAGGGAGAGAGAGAGAGAGAGATATGCAGGGGTTGGAGAAATGGGAGAGAGTGGTTTGTAGATATCTTAATCAAAATGTTGTGGTTGGAGTTTTATTATACTGGTTACTCTTAAAGCGACCACCTTAAGCGATGCGTTGATAGTCAAGGTTGGAATTATTTATTGTCACAGAGGGCAGGTTCATAGATGTGGAGAGGGAGGGAGGTGGACCTAGGGCGAGAGAGAGACAGAGGGGAATGGATAGAGAGGGAGAGATAGAGTGGGGACAGACGAAAGCTATGGGGTGGGTGTACATTGAGTTCATAGTAGTAGTCTACAAATTGCACTAAGTTACCATTTATAGTGATAAGCAGGGTATTGTCTTGTAGTGTGGGGGAAGAGAAAGTGGTTAGCTAGAAAGCAATGTTATAGTTACGGGTTCAAATGTTAAGTTATTTTATAGTGAGAGAATTTAGCCTTCAGTTTGTGGTTGCAGTATAATGATCGTTCGATTCTATCATTTAGTAATTTATTTTTGGATTTTAAGATGTAAAAGAGTTCAAGGTTACATAACCTACAGTACTTCAATTCACTCCGATATGCACTAGCATATCGGAGTATATCCCATTTCAAAGTGAACTGTCGGTTGCGTTCACGGAGTTCCCAGGTCTTGTTGGCGAGCGTGGTCACAAAACGGTGATTAGGATATTTAATTGAGAATCGATGACGATACCAGCGAGATTTAAAGGAGGTAGTAGTAGTAGACCCGATGTAATACCATTTCTGGTCGTTCGATTCAACAGTGCATTGGTAAACAATGTTTCCCATTTAGTGGTTGGGAGGCCGATATTCCATTATGCTCATCTTTTATTAAAATATTTTGTTTTGTAGTGTTGTTTAATTGCTTTAAGTTAAGTTTTTTTTTATGTATGCTTCAAGGTTTGGTGCCGTGGAGTATGATAGTTTAATAGTTTTAGAGTTCAGAATTTTACTGTAATTATGGGGACTAGGGAAATGCTTGTTAATTAACTTAAAGAATGAAAGAGATAGTTTTGTACTAATCGAAGCATTAAAAATGGGATTATACCAGATATACTTTCTACAACGTGATTTATTCGGTGATGATTTTCTATTATTAGTATGTCTGATGGTACTGCGTGTGTGCGCTTGTATTTCAGTACCTCGGTTACATATTCTTTGATTTCGTGTAGATCTATGTGTGTTATGGAGATTCTTATCAATGTATTCTATTGTATCCCGGTGGTCGGCATTCCTTAATGCATTATTATAGTATTCAGCATGTTCACTGAAAATCTCAGAGTTAGACGATAGGCGAGAGATTCTTATATATATATATATATATATATATATATATATATATATATATATATATATATATATATATATATATATATATATATATATATATATATATATATAATATATGTGTGTGTATGTATCTACATGTGTATATATGTGTGGGTATATGTATATATGTGTATATATATATGTGTATGTATATATATATATGTATATGTATATATATGTATATATGTGTGTGTGTGAATGTGGCGAAGATAATACGTCAGCAATGACGTGTTGGTCATAATGCCGTTATGCAGACAGCCAGGCATACAGACAGATATTATAAGGGCGCGACCGAGATCGATAACCGCCGCCTAACACCCCTTTAACAACAGAAAATTGAAAAATTAAAGCTGCAGCTAATATCTTTAGACCGCAAGGAATATATAAATGCAAGTTTAAAGTCAATCGGAGTACAAATGTGGATTTATATAGACTTTGCAAAAATGAGGACACACACACACACACAGACAACTACAGTTTTATATATATATATATATATATATATATATATATATATATAGTATTTACGTATCGAGAAAGAGAGAAAAAGGAGGGATAGGTGATACATATAGTTATTTGCCAAGTAGCGTATGCCAAAGGTGCTCGATACTAGTGTCGGCAGTATTAAATATTCGAAGTGTTAATATTTAGTGGGCTAGAGAGTTAGCAGAGCGTAAGCACGTGGGAAAGTAAAAATCGGAGAATAGACCGTTAAAACATGTTTATTTAAAATATCACCTACGTACGTTTCGCCCAGTTGGGCTTCTCAAGGGCATAAATAATCACAAGTGTTCCTTATATAGTTCGGAAAGAGTTTTGGGGGTTAAATCTACATCAAGATTCATTGCTCGCAAAAATATCTTGTTTTGATTTTGCAGCAGGTCAAGGGAGGTAACTCTGGCCGGTGTTAGGGCAGTCTTTCCCGGATAATTTTTTTTTTTTTTTTTTTTCTTGCCGCATCCGTTTGTCTGAGGCTGGGTCTGGTATGCAAGGATTGTTTTCTGGGTGTTATTTTGCTGCGCCTGCCTGCCGGGGTGTTAAGACTTGTTGCAGGGAGATCCAGTGTACTATTTCACTCTTCATTCTTAACCCATCTAAAGAAGGATATTTTTAAGCGATGTGTACAACTTATCGCTGTTTCAGCTCTGCTGTTGATGAGCTCGTGGGGTGCAGTTATGATGTGGTAGAGCTCCATGAGGCAAAGATCGCATTTCCTCTTGAAGTTGTACGGTGCAGCCCGGCCGACAATCTCCCAGTGCGTGGAGAAGCTGATGTTTAAGTCCTTTAGTGATGTGATGTAGTCCGCGAGCGAAGTGGAGTGCCTTAGTTTTCTATTTGTGAAAGAGTGGAGATGTGTTCGAAACCTAATTTTGAACGGGCCGGAGGTGGCCCCTATATAATGTTTAACGCTATTGTGGCTAGTAATAGTGCATCTATATATAACCCTATCAGTCAAGCAGTATCCTCTAAGGGGGCAGCGTCCTCTGTCGCGGCAGTTGCAATTTCTGTGGCGGTTCCGTCTATTTCCCACGGTAAGGCTATCATTGTTGCTGCCTACGTTGTTACCTACGCTACCGCAGCTGTCGTTAGCACAATTACAACCCTCAGCACGCGGGATGGTGCGAATGTTATTCCACACGTCATGTTCTGCATGTTCCCCAGTCACTTCGCGGTCATTCTGGTTGCGCCTGCGGATGCCGTTGCCAACACTATTGGATGCTGTCAGGGAGTTGTTAAGGCCGATATAGTTATTGTCAGGTGTAGGTGCGTCTGTGTCGAGGTGCTGTGTCTTGGTGATCTTACTGTGGTTCGTTGTTCCTATGATGTCTGCTAGGCTAGGAGTAGTAGAGAAGGATATTTTTATATTGTTCCTATTAAGAATTTTTCTATACCTATGGTTGGGTGGGAAGTTCTTCTCTAAGGCTTCGACGAATATCCGGGGTATGTTGGAGGCCACACTTCGAGAGTAGGGGTGGGTGGGGGTGGAACCATAGGACGTTACGGTGGCGATTACGTGTCCTTGTACTTTTGCTACGGGTGGTTCCATCTAAGTGACCGCTCTTATGTGTGTTAATGCGCTGTCGCCCGTTCGGTGCCCCTTTCATTTTATGCTCGGGTGCACTCTTTCTACCTCTTCCATGTTTATGTACACGAAGATGTTGGTTGGAAGGCGTTGGTAGTAGGCCGTCGCCTTTGTTGGTTTTGTAATAGGGGAATAGTTTGAGTAATCTACAGTATTCACCGTCGCCGGGACGTGATCTTTGGTGCGGTTATCTATTCTATTATATCCGACTTTAACGAGGTCGCCGCGTGATCGGTTATAGGTATGGCTTACTATAACGTTAGTTTTATGAGGGGGGTGGTTTCTAGAAGTAGCGTTAGGGATGTAGGAAATTCCTCGGTTAAAGCCGGCGCTTATCAGGGCCCTATTGTAGTAATCAGCCGCTTGGTTGAAGATATCCTCATTGGCGGATAGCCTCGAGATTCTATGTGAGATGCTATAGACTATAGAGTTGAGAGTCTGCTTAGGGTGGTTGGAGGCATAATTAATATAAGAGAGGCACTCTCCAGGCTTATGGTATGGCTTGTATAAGCCCGTACTCAACTCCAGGGTCACGTCCAGGAAGTTGACAACCCTGTGTTTGAGGTCCATAGTTACGGATAGGCCGTATGACTTAAAGAACCTGTGTATATGTTTGTTAAGGTTCTCTATCCTACGGGGGCTATGGTTCCTAACGGTAAACAGGGCGTCGTCCCTATATACACCTCCTTGTAGGGCCGGTATTTCTTCCCTAAGCTTATGTAGGAGGTATATCCCAACCAGGTCAGTTGCTTGCGCTGAGTCACTGGACCCCATCATGACATCGAAGTTATCAGGACGGTTGGTTCTGGTCCAGTGGGAGCCTTCGAACTGGATAATGGTTCTACGTGCCGCTAGAATTATGTCTATTTCTTTTTTAGTGAGGCTAGTGTTAGATCTAGCTAAGATAAGTGCCTTATTTAAGAGTATGGGGGAGATAGAGGCGTAGTAGCTATCTATATCAAACTGGATGAATTTCAGGGTGGCTTTATCCGGCAACTCGGTGAACCAATTTATGACCTGGTCGGTGTTGCCCCAGAGGCAGACCTTAGCCTTTCTATTAAGCTCGAGTAGTACTCTGTCGAGGATCACTTTACTAATCTTACCTATATCTGATGTAGAGGGGCATATTAGTCTAATAGAGGGGCTTTCATTAAAGTCATATTTGTGATCCTTAAGAGAGAATTTAGGCGTCAGAGGGACGTACGGGTTAGTGTACTTTTCTATTTCTAAGCTGGTGACTATATCCTTCCCTACTCTATTTATGTCATTTAGGGTACTAGAGGGTGTCTTTTTGTAGTCTTTGTGTAGTTCCTTATAGATGAATTTTTTATACTCACTCGCGTCCATCTTGTACAGCTTCTTGGTTTTGTCGGAGGTGACGAAGAGGTGCGGGTCATTCTTGATCTTAGTTATTAGTGTATCAAGGGACGTTAAGAATGGATTGCTGCATTGGTGTTTCTTTCTGAGCTTAACGTTTTTGATCATTTTCAGCATAGATAAATGTTCGAATATATATATATATATATATATATAACAAAGGTATTATGGTAAGGAACCAGATGGACCATAACGCAACAGAGTATTCAATGCTTAGGGTAGTAGAGTGAGAAATAGGAAAATCTATGACCCCGACGGCAGAACTCAAGCCGTTTCGAAACGGCTTGAGCTCTTCCGTCGGGGTCATACTTTTTCCTATATATATATATATATGTATATATATATATATATATATATATATATATATATATATATATATATATACATACTTTTTCCTATATACATATATATATGTATGTATATATATATATATATATATATATATATGTATATACATGTATATATATATATATATATATATATATATATATATATATATATATATATATATATTTATGTATATGAGTGTGTGTTTGTGTGTGGGAGTGAGGGCATGTGTGTGTGCGTGTTTTATTGTAGGCACCTGACACTTTTAGTAGAGCTTCCAATGAATAGCCATTGCTAACTTAAGTGATCCTTAAAAATGAGGAGCGTGTCTACCGACACTTAGCTTGAATTATTTCTTCCTTTATTCTCTAAATATAGTTTTTAAAGAATTCCCTTTTCTTTAAATCCATCAACCAATGATCTCCACCCATCCCCATCTTACTTCGACTGTCGGGCTTCTGTAGAAGCGATTTCTATATTAAATATATATATATATAGTAATAATAATAAATTTGAAGACTAAAATCCAAAGAGGTCTCGATAAGGATAAGTATATATCAAATATATAAGAACGTAAAGCAAATATTTATTTCAGAAGATCCCGTTAAAAGCACCGATTCTTTGCTTAAATTTTAATTTGTTATTTTAATATATATATATATATATATATATATATATATATATATATATATATATATATATATATATATATATATACAATGATATTAAATAAATGGAAACTATATTTATAAAACCATATTTATTCTATTATATCTATTTCAAGGATACCAAAAAACTTTGGTACGATTTCATCAGATACAATACAAAGAGTGTTTTATAAATGTTGACATAGCCAAAGAAATCATACCTAATCAGTTGCATTATCTTGGGTAGTGAGATTAAAGGACGGATATTTCAAACTTATGGATGAATATGTAAATGAATATGTAAATAAGGTTGAGTTATATTTAAAAACCGTTATTTGAAACGCTATGGAAAGTTTAGATATATATATATAACAATAAGAGAGGAAGAAAGAAGAAAGAAAAAGGAAAAGGAAAAATAAGAAGAAGGAAAAGGAAGACCACTTATAACGTTAAATTTGGGGGAAATATATTCGAACATTTATCTATGCTATGTATATATTTATATGGAGAATTATGTTTGTAAGTATTTATCTTATTGTACTGGGTTAAATATATAAATATCTATATATATTTTAATAATAGCATATGTATTTTTTATTAAAAAGATAATTTGCAATTATTGGTTGTTAATAATATGAGTTACGAGAGATGTTGATTTTGTGTTTTAAGTAGATAAATAAATAAATAAATAAATAAGTAGTTCAAGTTTTAGTTGGTTGTTCTTAATATGAGTGTTGATTTTGTATTTTATGTAAATAAATATATAGTTACAATTGGGAATGTTTTAAATTAAATTAACGGAGTGAGGTATACTATTTATATGATTGAAAAGGAAAGATAACTCCGATTTTATTTGTTAATCGTTAGTGTGAGATTAATGAATTATTTAGTCGAAAGAAATATGAATGTTTAAACATCGTCTTGAATAGGATACATTTTGCTAAAATCAGTTAATGGTTATTAATCTACGTTTAAAAAAAAATAGCTTTAGAGGCTGTCATTGGAAAAATAAAGCTCCTTTATAAAAACCTCCTTTAAATTATAATTGATTGATAAATAATGGAATTCTTAAGGATTTCTTCCTCTCTAAAAGATGTACCCATACATAAGAATAAGGAATATGTAAAAAAACTCATTGAGAAATCTGACTCTTTTATACGAAGCCTTAGATGGCATCCCTTCCATTTCTATAGAAAATGAGATAAAAAAATAAATAAATCCATTTTACAACTTCGATCTTATCTTCAAATCTAAGAAGAATCCACCTAACAACAAATTATTAACTGAATTTGGAAATGAAGTATTATCTATTATACAAAACATCAAATTCAAGAAAAACCAATTTGTAGGCCAGGAATACCTTAAAGGCTTCAAGAATAATATAGAAAATCTTGAAAAAACTGGGAATATCCTCGTATATTCTGATAAAACTAATAATCTATACGGAATGCAAAAGGACGAATATAATAACCTTATATTGAAGGAACTCAGAAAAAACTACGAAATAACAACTAATGAACATCTTGCAACGTTAAATATAGAAGCTTCTGAAATAATTCAAAAATTAGGCATCCAAAATAGGACTGAACCCTTTATACCTAGAAGACCGAAAATTAACCTGAAAGACAACAAAAGAAACTTTGAAATAGAACCACCAGTCAGACTTATAGCACCATCTAAATCAAACTTAGGCATAATTAGTAAACATATATTAGATAGAATCATACCGCAACTTAAAGAAAAATCACACCTGAAAGTAAGGAACGGTACTAATGAAGTTATAGATTGGTTCATTAACATAAAATTTAAACATAACAAAAAATTCATTCAAATGGATATTGTAAATTACTACTCCTCTATTGCTCCTAGTTTACTTAATAGGGCTCTTCTCTATGCATCTAACCATAAAGATTTATCTAGTGATGAAATGCATATCATTCAAATTGCACGGAAAACTTTAATTGAATTCAACAATCATCTCTGGACAAGAGCCGATAGAAAAAATAATTTTGATATCACCATGGTATCATATGACTCGGCGCAAATAACGGATCTTATTTATTAAAAATACACTGCATAGAAAAATGCCAGAGACGACTGGTGGTTTATATCGTGATGATACGCTACTTTTAATTGAAAACCATAGTAATTGTGAAATTAATAGGAAAAGAAAATCCTTAATACAATTCTTCAATAATTATAACTTTAAGTTAGAAATAGAGAATAACTATAAAATCGTTAACTCTTTAGACGTAACATTAAACCTTAGCACAGGGCTCTACTATCCATTCCATAAAAGTAATGAGAATCTAAATTACGTAAGTTTTAACTCTAACCATCCTAGATCTATTAAGAACACTATTGTCAATAGTGTCCAACAATGAATTTCACGCATCTCTGCTAATAAAAATATTTTTGATGATAAGTCTGAATATTATAATGAAACTTTAAATAGAGCAGTATATTTGAATAAAATTAAATACATTGACAACAATAATAAGGCAAATCACCCAACTATTAATTATAATGAGAATAAACAATTTAACTTAAACTCTAAAACAAACAAAAGAACTAGGAATATTATTTTGTACTCACCCACATTCTCATTAAGCGTTAAAACAACTTTAGCAAAGCTATTCTTTAAAGCACTCGACAAATGTTTTCCTAAAGCCCACAGATACCACTCAATCTTTAACAGGCATACTATAAAACTATCATACTCTACAACTATGAACATAGCACAAAATATAAATAGAATTAATAATAGAAACTTAAATTTAAACCCTAACCAAAATAACCATAATAGCAATAATAATATTTCTAGCAATATCCAACCTAATAGTACCGTTCCGAGCAACAACAACTCCGTAAAATGTAACTGTAGAATCAAATCAAACTGCCCTTTACAAAATAAGTGTTTATATAAAAACGTAGTGGATAAATGCACAGTTAAAACTAGAGATAATATATTTAACTATGTCGGTGCCACTTCTACAAAATTTAAAGACCGCTGGATTAACCACAATCACTCTTTCAAAAGATCTGATAAAATTCTTCTACTTCGCTTTCACATCTTATATGGAAGTTAAAAATCAAGAATATAGACTATTCAATATCTTGGAAAACGATTTCGAAAGCACCTGCGTATCGAAACACGGCTTTATCAAGATTCTGTTAATTGTTTATTGAAGAAATTTTTTATATAATTAACTATCAAAACTCTATTAATCTCAGAACAGAGTTATTTAGTTCCTGCAGACATCGCCAACATTCTACATTCTGAACTATATGTAACTTATGATATACTTATAATATTCCTATTAATCTCCATAATAATCCTATCTGCTTTAACAATTTATATTTTTAATATATTAATATCTCTAAATCATAATATCTCTAATATTTGTAGTACTTTCACCTTCTGGAAAAAAATTTCATATAATATATACGTATGTATATATTTATTTATATGTGTATAGATATTTATATATATTTATGTATATCTATATAATTCTAATTTAAATTTAAATTTAAATTTAAATTTAAATTTTTAATTTTTTAAGTTTTAATTTTTTAAGTTTTTAATTCATTATTGTTCCAATGACACGCTCTAGAGCTTTTCTTTTAAACGTAGATTAATAACCATTACCTGATTTTAGCAAAATGAATCCTCTTCATGACGATGTTTAAACATTCATATTTCTTTCGACTAAATAATTCATTAATCTCACACTAACGATTAACAAATAAAATCGGAGTTATCTTACCTTTTCAATCATATAAATATTATACCTAACTCCGTTAAATTAATTTAAAACATTCCCAATTTTAACTACATATTTATTTACATAAAATACAAAATCAACACCTTCGTAACTCATATTAAGAACAACCAACTAAAACTTGAACTACCTATTTATTTATTTATCTACTTAAAACACAAAATCAACATCTCTCGTAACTCATGTTATAAACAACCAATAATTGCAAATTATCTTTTTAATAAAAATACATATGCTATTATTAAAATATATATATATATATTTATATATTTAACCCACTACAATAAGATAAATACTTACAAACATAAATCTCCATATAAATATATACATAACATAGATAAATGTTCGAATATATTTCCCCCAAATTTAACGTTATAAGTGGTCTTCCTTTTCCTTTTCCTTCTTATTTTTCTTTTTCTTTTTTCTTTCTTCTTTCTTTCTCTCTTATTATTATTATATATCTAAACTTTCCATAGCGTTTAAAATAACGGTTTTTCAATCATATAACTCAACCTTATTTACATATGCATCCATAAGTTTGAAATATCCGTACTTTCATCTCACTACCCAAGAAAATTCAACTAATAACGCATGATTTCCTTGGCTATGTCAAATTTATAAAACACTCTTTGTATTTTATCTGATGAAAGCGTACCAAAGTGTTTTGGTACCCTTGAAATATATATAATAGAATAAATATGGTTTTATAAATATAGTTTCCATTTATTTATTATCATTGAATATTTACTCCAGAAATCTGTCGTGTGTGTGTGTATGTGTGTGTGTGTATATGTGTCGGTGTATGTATGTATATGTGCATGTATGTATTGTATGTATGCATGTATATTCGATAACAAGGTTTTTTAGTATACCCCAAACGAGTAAGAATATAAGAAATATGAGATCGAAATTAATTTGGAGTCTCTGTGAAGGTTTATTTACCGGTTTCCCAAATTTAAATATTTTCAAACATGAAGGGAGATGGAGAGATGTGGGGCTATTTCGACTTGTGTGGCCACTTTAGATGCCACAAGGAAAGTTTCATTTGTGGTAGGTTCTAGATAATTGACCAGATTCAGGTGGTACGGCCTAAAGCTAAACAGGAATTACAGGCCAGAGAAAAGTACTGGATAAAGGTTATTTGCAGCGTTAACTAGCTGTTGTCGAATGATAGAATTGCGGGCCCGATATAATATCTAAGTAGGAAGGTAGGTTTAACGACGGGTATTTTTCTCAGCCTGTGCTTAGAAGGAAACGTAGCCACGGTAGTAAGAAGTTAAGAACATATAGAAGAGAGTAATTTAATACGGATAATGGGTGGGAGAACTGGTCGAATTCTATAGGTCTGGAGATTTTTAACACTGTTTTCTGTGGCTCAGAGCATATTCCTAGAAAGAAAAAAACAAAGGAATTGATGGGAAGGTGTGAGGAAAGGATATACGAGGTTAGTTTTCTGGTAGATAGTTTCTGCAATATATTATTTAAGGACGCAAAGGATCAACATGCAAAGGATCAACATAGAAAGGTCAACATGGAATTTTTCGGAATTCCATTGGTTAAAAGATCACTGAATTGGTTTGGCTTGAATTCGATTTTTAGAAATAGGAAGGTACATGGGTGGTTACCCTGAGGAGGTAAGGGATAGGAAAATATGTGACAGTTAATCATATCGACCTACGATTGGGAGGAATTTATTTAACTACAATACGTATTTAGCGAATATTAACGCCGGGGAATTCAGAAGGGCTTGCGAAGGGTTATGCGATTGTGAAAGTTCTAGATTCTGTCATCAGGAAGAGGGACATGTAATTACGGATGATCTGAAAATAGTTGAGAACAAGGATCTAAGATGGCTTACGATGAAAGGTATAACATTTAGGGAATATGTAAGGAGAAATAGGTCCATGGTAGGTAAGTTGGTGTTAGATCAATCGATGATTTCATGGTTAAATCAGGCCTGAAATTTGGTTTCATTTGTGAGATATTCCGGAAATGGAAGAAAAGAGTTATTAGCTTGGTAAATAGTAGGCTAAATCAGTCTGAAAGACATAGGATACGGCACACATACACGCGCTCACACACACAGACACACACAGACACACACAAACACACACATACCCCCACCCCACCCCTCCCACACATACGGGGATATTTTTCACAGTTCATAACAAGATATCGATCAATGTAACTATAATAAAACATACCGTACTAGGATAACGTGATGCACAACACAGTGAGTTCCAATGCGGTACCATGTATTTGAGAAGCCGGTCTATTAGGTTTGCAGCCATTCTTGATGGCATCGTTTGTGAAAAGCAAATAAATAATTTGATAGAACATTATAGACAGTAAAGAAGCAAATATATATGCAAATAGAATGTATTTTTCCATATATGTGGGGTTTAGTTTTCTCTTTCCTTTTTATTATTTTCTTCTTAATATTGTTATATGTAAAATTTAATTAACAATACACATAGACCGATGTCTACATAAAAATACTAATAAAAATATCGATACCTAAACGTAGAAACATAGACTTTTCAAAATCAAATCAAATATCAGAAATAAAAACAACAAAAGAAAAGAAGAAAATAAAAAACTACAAGACTTACTACATTCGAAATTGTTATATTTGAATTAAAATAAAAGTAAAATTAAAAAAATGTAAAATAAAACAAGTAAAATAAACATTCCTGTCTTCCTTCTCAAATATATTTCTAGTTCACATGTCAGAAACATGTTGCTGGGCGAAAGCAGAGACTAAATTTTGTCTCATCGGCAAACTGTATTAAAGCTGTTAAGTTAGATTGTATATAAACTACATTGTATTAAAGCTATCTTATTAATAGAATATATAACAACTACACTACTTTATTATAAAACTATATATATATATTAATAAAAGGAATTCCAACTTTGTCTGATTTACTCGTTTAATTTACAACCCTTTAAAATTTTAATGGCATATATATATATATATAAAGAAAATGTCGGTCTACATGGCTGACTACAATAAATGTAATCTGAGTTTTTCGAATATTAATAATTGTTTCTACTTTTGGCACAAGGCCAGCAATTACCCAGTGCGTTACTGGTACTTTATTTCATCGACCCCGTGAGGATGAAAGGCAAAGTTAACCTCGGCGGGATTTGAACTCAGAATGGCAAAGGACGTAACTCTATGCGTCAAAGCATGGCGTCCGACCCTCTACCGATACTGCCAATCCACATATTAATAATAACATTCGATTCGTTTGCAATTATACAAACAAGCCTAAATTTTATAGCCATGCCATTAGAATGAACCCTTCATTCTTACTCTTGTGTTAGCATGTGAACAGAACTGCAGACACTAATGTTTTTGAGTATCACCCTTCATCAGTACAGCCCACTGTTCGCTGGCAAACTGTCAGAGCTAGTGAAAATATATGCTATATTGTTTTTTTTCGGTGTTTTGTTATTGTTTCTCTTTTTTACCCTTTGCATTCCCTCCCTCCTTCCTTCGTTTGCCCAATAACTTATTCAGTTATCGACGCCCTGGGGTGAAGTGGTATTTTGTCTTAAAATCGTAGAAATATCCTAGACCCCCCCCCCCCGGTTCTTGCTTTCTTCGTATTCCCACTCCATTTTAAGTTACCTTAAATAGCAACTACACAGCCATTTCTCTTCTCCACACACACACACACACACACACACACACATATATATATATATATATATATATATATATATATATATATATATAATAATAATAAATTTGAAGACTAAAATCCAAAGAGGGCTCGATAAGGATAAATATATATAAAATATATAAGAACCGTAGAGCAAATATTTATTTAATAAATATATATATATATATATATATATATATATATATATATTATAGTTGAAATAGTAAACAAAAAAAACCCAAACAAGGTGGAAGCGAAGAGGCAGTACAAAATGTTATTATTAGTTTCCAACTTTAGGTGCGTGTGTTTTTATTGGCAGCATGACCCACCCAAAGAATATCAATATCTGTTTCAGCACACGTTTTGAGATAAGAAATCTTACAAAACAAATATATATATATTTCGTTTTTGAATTTGTTTTGAAAGATTTCTTATCTGAAAACGTGTGTTGAAACAGATATTGATATACTTCGTATGGTCATGCTGCATATACAAACACGCGCACCTTTTGAATTACACTTCAATTTATTATAAATTTCCGGTTGGTTGTTTGGTTCAATAACCGGATAATTGTTTATTTATTGTAAGATGTTGAAGGACAGAACAAAGGAGGAACACAAAGTAAAGACCTAGTCACTGACGAGGTCACAGAATGTGTGACGGAAGCTTTGACAATATATAAACAAACATCCGGTTATAGAACCAACGAACCTCCCAACAGGATTTTTATAATACATTGAAGTGAAGACTAACAGGTGCGTGTGTTTTATAGGCAGCATGACCCTCCCAAAGTATAACAATATCTGTTTCAACACACGTTTTCAGATAAGAAATCTTGCAAAACAAATTCAAAAACGAAATATATATATTTAATATACAAATAGCTTCTACAGGACTAGAATTGTTTCATTCAAAGGAATTCACCAGGAAAGCCGACTGTCAATGTGTTATGGTGGTGTTTATACATTTTCTGTTGGTAGGGGAAGGTGTTGACTGGGATGGGTAGAGGTCATTGGCTGATGGATATAAAGAAAGGGACTCCTTTAAAAAAACTATCTGGATGACCCGATGCGGTTCGTCCATGTCCACAAAAACAGTGGTTGCTGAAGTGGTGGTAATGTTGGTACCAGTGGTGTTGAATGTACTCTTTGACATTCTGGAGGTGGAAATGGCGGCTTTAACACCTGTAGACATTGTTAAATGCGCGTAGTCTGCATGTAACAAAACTTGGCGACTACTACCGCCGCCGCTGCTGCCAGCGAGAATGATATCGGCCTTGGCAACTGCAGCAAGGCCCACAATGGTGGCGGTGGGAGTGGTGTGTATGTCAGAGCTGATGTCAGGAGACATCTGGCTTGATTTGGAGAGGCGTATAGCGTCCATGTTTTAAGAATTGTTTGTTTGACAAAATAAAGTTTCGATTGTGGGCTCAAAGCCCCAATATTGTTGAGTGTCCTTTTCAGAAATATGTATGAACTTATAAACACTTAGCAATAAAATGTTTCCATAACTGGCAATTCCAAACAACTGAAATAAAGAAACCTTTGTGGAGCTCACGATAATACGTTTTCCTACTGCAGGTCGGCAATAATAATAATGATAATAATTGTTTCTACTTTTCGCACAAGGCCAGCATTTACCCAGTGCATTGCTGGTACTTTATTTTATCGACCTCGTAAGGATGAAAGACAAAGTTAACCTCGGCAGGATTTGATCTCAGAGAATAAAGGGCCGTAACTCTTTGTTGCAAAGAACGGTGTGCGGCCCTCTACCGATACTGCCAATCCACATAAACAAAAGATAGTTACTTTAGATCATCTCTATTTATATTATTATATATATTTCGAAGATGCAAGGCTTATGTGTAACATAATCCAAAACATGTTCATGTCAGATGAAAATGCATAGGAGATGCAGTTTCCTTTTGATATACTGGAGGTGAACAGATCGGTCAAAACCAAGCATATGATTAGTTACTTAAAAATAATAATATGATTGATCACTTAAAAATAATAATATTGAATATTCCCTTTCTTAGCAAAAAGTTTCTAATGCTTTGCTTTAGAAAAATGCTTCCGTATCTAAATGATGTGACCTCTGTACCACAGAAATTCTACATATCATTTATAATAGAATTTCATTATTAATAAACGTTCAGAAATATTTAGCTCATGTCTTCACAAATTTTCGAAAACGTTAAAAAACTTATACAGTTCATATGTAAATGAGATTAATCACCTCATTCACACAGACGTGAAAACCATATATTTTTGCCTGTTTTCAAAGTCCAGCAGTTGCAAGATGCAAGATTGGGGGGGGGGGATCATGCTGATGAGAACCAGTTAAGTTGGAAATGCGCATGCACGAGTGTCACCGTTGCTTCTGCTGGACACCGCCAGACGGCGTTAGTCGGTGGTGTTTTGGCATAGCTACAGCTCTCTAAATGTTTATTTCAACCATACCGTATTTCTTCTGAAATACAGAATTGCAATATATATATATATATATATACAGACACACACACAAACAAACAAACACACACACACACACACACAAATATATATATATATATATTATATATACGTATGTACGCATACTCGGGTATGTATTTCTTAGTGGGTAATTCTGTGTATCAGCGACATTAATTCGTTTGAAAGCTCCAAATGAAAGTGATCGTACCTGACATGTCACCATTCAATAGAAAATTAATCCTTATTTAACGTTCAAAATGAAATGGGTGACTTTGAATCTTTTATCAACATTTCAAGGATTAAATTCGGCTTTGACAAATTAAAACGTATAGTTGTTTCTACTTTTCGCACAAGGCCAGCAAATACCCAGTACATTACTGGTACTTTATTTTATCGACCCCGTAAGGATGAAAGGCAAAGTTAACCTCGGCGGGATTTGAACTCAGACCGTAAAGAGTTCAAATGCTGGAAAGCATGGCGTCCGACTCTTGACCGATACTGCCAATCACCGCCCTTTTAAAGTTTTAAAGTTAAAACGTATAATGTTAGCTAGAAAGTAAAATATATTACACCCCAAAAATGCCAAATATTCTATATAGAAAGATAATGAAGAGAGATCGGGATGAATATATATCCCTTTCTAGCAAACTAATGTCAATAATTAAAGTGTCAAAGTTTAAAATGACTTTATCGTTACAAATGAAATTAATTTTACATTATATTTGAGAGCGATATATCCTCTCTCGTAGTCTCACTTTCAAACTATTTGATTGAAAACTATTGTATCTATGTTTACTTTTGTTATGTATGAAACGATATTAATCATTTTAAAGTCTTTATTCAACAAAATGAATTTTTGTTTTATCGATCATTTTCTTTTGTTTATAGAAGTGTTTATCATTACTATGTATTTCTGAACTAATTACGTTTTATCTAGTCATTTTCATATGACTATTGAAATAATAGCTATACATAGCGTTTTCAGATAAACAACTGGCTAAATTTGATTACATTTCATGAATTAATAATCCTCTTATTTGAGATAATAGCATCAATTTCTGTAAATTAGATTTTAACTATTCGAAAATTATCTTTCTTCAATCAACCATTTGGCTTTTATTGAAATTTCCTCGGTTAGTTCTTTCGATTTCCACTATTCCTGCAAAATATTCTGTAAATACAAATTATTATCAGAAAGGGCCTATAAACACAATATCTCGTCTCGACTTCCGTTGCATTTTAAAGGGCATTTATTGTAATTCTCTATTAACTTAAAAGTAAAAGGTATTTTTAATGGCTATAAAAGTAGTTTCTTTTAACTAAATTAATACGTCAATAACTTTTTAACATTCATCTCATCAAACCAGAAGATATTAACTCAAAATAAACTCAAGTAAGATGTAGTTCAATAGATTGCTATTCTGAAAACAGAAAAGAGGCCCTTTAAGCTCTGCATTATAAAATCAATGAGATTTGTATGAAGCCATTAACAACACTCTAAAAGTGTCATTTCATAAAACATTTAGCATTAAACCCTATCCTGGATTAAGAATCAGTAATTAAAGTGATAATTAGTTTGACTTAGCAAAGTTCTAATGTTTCTAATTCCATGGGAAATGTATTGAATCGATCCTCGTATAATTTTAGATTCAAAATTTACATTTTCCACATCACTAACAACTGTTTTGTTTTTTAGAATCGCCCGAGATACATACTTAGCATTAAAACTTGTTAAGACATTTATTTATACAGTATAGGCAGATACTTTTTCACTGTCAGGACAAGAAAAACATTTTATATACTTCCTACATATTTTAGTTAAATCGGAAATATTAATATCAATGGTTCGTGAAATCTCGTGGTAATTTAACTAGCATCCCATCCATCTCTATCGTATCAACCACCCGAAGAACTGACCGATAAATAAAATAGTTGCACTTGTCAATAAATAAAATAATTGTTGGTTTAAAGTTTAGATGTAAAATTTATTAAATTTAGAAGTTTATAGTAGAGCTTCAGTCAGTTCCCATGATCGAAACAGCTTCTGAAATTCAACCTATACTATTTTCAGTAAAGGTTGGTTCAAACAAATTTTCAATAATCATTGAAAGAAAATATGGAGGTTACAGACCTAATATATATATATATATTATAAACTATATTGTTTAAATTGCGATAAGGTTACATATTCACAAATGAAAAGTATGATTGATTCACGTGCCACCGTATATGATGGAACATGCCTGATCGAGAATAATAAGAATAAAACGTACACGCAGTAGGATTTTAACACCGAAAATAGAAAGTAGATTGCAACCTTCCTACTACCAATGTATTCATATTTTACCGCACTATCCTCTTTGGTGTATTGCATTGTTTGGATTCGTTACATAAATAACGTGGTAAAATATATATACTGAAACAAATTAACCCCGTCAATATAAAGTATCAAAAGTGTTATATAAAATATAAAAGATATTTCAGAAGACAAAAAAGCTGCATCTGTACAAAATAGCTACTGCCCGAAGCAGTATAAATTAAAAACGCCCAGCATATAATCCACTCAGATGAAGGAGTAAGTCTTAAATGATAATTAAATAACATTAAAATAATTCTTAAAAAGTTACAGCTGGCAGAAAATAGTATTCAACAAACTATACTCATGGAAGTAAATTTTTAAAACATAATTTTTATATAACAGATCGTAAACTTACAAAATTACTCTATATGTTTTTCTTTGTAACTAAAAACCACAAGAAGGCGGTTAGAACGTCTGATAGAATGATTTGTGGTATTCATTCCGGTTCTGAGTTAAAAGTAACAATAATTGTATTGATAGAAAAGGCATGATTAGACGAATAAATATATTTCCAGAGAATTACAACCGCATAAACATAATTTAAATAAACGTTCAATGTATATGAAAAGAAAGTGATTGGGGTTTTTCGAATCAAATATTAGAAATCAAAACCTTGTAAGTGTTTAATGCGTATGTTGCATATATTCCTAGAAGATGATTGCTAGATATCGACAGAAAGGAAGGCATTTCTAATTTCTTGCGGGGAAATTAAAGGGAGCAGTGTCAACAGTGTGAACATGATTTTATGCGAATGAAGTATGATAGCAACCAGTGCAATGGTATAAATATATTAAGAATCTGATTAAGGGGAAGAAGAAGGAGAAGCGGAACTTGAAAATAAAAACAAGACTAAATTTATTCAATTGGATATAACCAATTACTACTCTTCTCTTTCTCCTACACTACTAAGTAAAGCCTTAACATACGCAACAAAATATAATGATCTTTCAAGTGATGAAATTAATATTATCATTACTGCTAGAAAGACTATTATTGATTTCACTGGTGAACTAGAGCAATTAGATCTGGAAATTTTGACTTCAACATGGGATATACGGCTCAGGTTACCGACCTCGTTGGAAGTTTTATCCTCAACCTAATTGACAGATTACCTAAGCTTGGGGGAGGTTTATATCGAGATGACGCTCTTTTTGCATTAATTAACCATAATAATAGTGCTCTTAATAGAAAAAAGAAAATAATTATCTATATTTTAAAATAATTACGGTCTTAAACTCGAAATAGAAAATAATAATAGAATATTAACTTCCTAGACACAACGTTAAATCTTAATTCTGGCCTTTACCATCCATTCCATAAATTAAATGAAAACTTTAAATATGTTAGCTTCCATTCAAGCCACCCTAGAAACGTTAAAAAGGGCCATAGTTAATAGTGTTCAACAAAGAATCTCCAGATTCTCAGCTAACAATGGCATTTTTGGGAGTAAGGCTAAATATTATAACAATGCTTTAAATAGAGCATGTTACCCTGATAAAATTGAGTACATACACAAAAATGATTATCCCCTCCCGTATAGAATTCAGCATACAATACATTATTAACACTAACACACATACAGTTTATAACAATTCTAATAATGCTGATATCCAAAACCTAAGATATGGAGTCAGGACAAGTCCGATGTCGAATCAATATAACTCATATAAAACCAATAAGTATTGTAAAAGATTTTGATCCCGTCTACCATTATGATTAGAGATCAAGAAGAACTCAGCTTATCTTTTCTTTAATGCTCTTGATAAGTGTTTTCCAAAATCACTTAATTGCCCAAAATATTGCTAAAATTAACAATAGAAATCATAGGGAGTTAACTCATAATGATAATCTTGGAATCACTAATGGAATAAACAACATCTCAATTAGCAATGATTACACTAGCAACATAGACGACGAAAATCTAACGAATTATTGACACACAGTGGCATCATTGAATAGTAATGTAAGTAATTGTAAAAAATGTAATTTTTGCCCGTTAAATAATAACTGTATTGCTCGTAATTTCGTTTAAAAAGCATAGTTAAAACAAAAGATAAATCCTATATATTGGTACCACCTCTTCAGAATATAAAGAAAGATGGTACAGCCATCTCCACTCGTTTATAAGAGAAGATAAAACATTTAGTGAGACCCTTTCTGAACTGATTTGGTCATTTAAAAATGATAATATAGAGAATTCCCTTTTTTGGCACAAAGTTTCTAATAAAAAAATGCCTCCGTATCTAAAGGATGTCGAATCTGTACCACTGTCGCGTGTGGGACGGATCCGGCTATCATCTGAGTCCATCGTGAGGATTGCGGCGCCCTCTTCCTTTAGCCGGGAAGGGCAGGCAGTTTTTATCTGTCTGGTGGCCATGGCGAAAAGATATTATAGTGGACACGTTTGAAAGGGCTGTAGACGATCACTTACCTCTTCGGTGATGCCCTGATTAACTTTTTCAAATTTCATTTGAAAAGGAAAATCAGGATAGAAAGTGAAGTGCTCTCTTCCCAGCATTTTTTTGAAAGATGGGTGAGAGAGGCAAGAATGGCCCGAGTGAATGGGCCTACTCTGAGTATGTGTCTGTAAATTAAAGGTGGAAAACTGGGAGAGGGCACTTGCCCTGGTGGTCAGGGTCACTGTGGCTTTTTAATGGGCTTTCTCCACGAATGTCCCTCGGAAGACTCCCCCTATTGGCGAATTTTTCATTGTTCTATTATTACATCCTATGTTTCTTGTTTTTACACGCAGAAATGCCCATTTGTACCGTCCTGTATTGTCCTGTACTGTCCTTAATGTCTACTTTATGTAAACCCTTGTGGTTAATAAAGAAATCATTATTATTATTATTATTATTATTATTATTATTATTATTATTATTACTATCATATATATATATATATATATAGATATATACACACGCAAAATCACTCACATATTTATTTATTTATATATATATATATATATATATATATATATATATATATATATATATATATATATATATATGTGTGTGTGTGTGTGTGTGTGTTTCCTCTACCCCGCGTCCGCTATGTATCGATGTTCTGTTTATAATGCGCCGAAACATCTCTGACCCATAATAAACAGCTGACGAAGGAAAACTTTTCATCTCTTGTTTGTGTCCTTTACCTTCCAACACTCATTATCAGTAACCACACAGCCCTGCCTTCCTCAACTCATATTTTTGCATTTACTTCTGCGACCTGCTCCCTACTAGTCTCGCTTGATTTGTTGTTCCTTGTCGCACTTATGTACCGCAACGCTTTTGGATCAACTCACCTACCACCACTGTTGAAACGCACCTACCACCACTGTTATTGCTACTTTATGACTACACCTCTCTCTATATATACAAGAGTTCATTTTTGACTTCCTTCTCAACAAAGATGAAAAACACTTACCTCTTAATTAAACATTTTTAATTTTTAGTTTTTAATTCGTTTTAATTGTACTACTCAACATTTGATGAGATGAATTTTACTCATACGGCGAAATCGGCAATACTTTATAAACGTTGCAGTATCAGTAGAGAGCCGGACGCCGTGCTTTCCAGCATAATTACGTCCCTTTACGGTCTGAGTTCAAATCCCGCCGAGGTTAACTTTGCCTTTCATCCTTACGGGGTCGATAAAATAAAGTACCAGTAATGTACTGGGTATTTGCTGGCCTTGTGGTAAAAGTAGAAACAGTTATATACATTATAAAAGACTTTTTTAAAAAGAATTGTCCCTCTCATTTTTCCAGTAATGTCATTTTGACGTATCAAAGAAAGGTGAAAAAAGAAAAACAGACTCTAAAATATATTTTCTTTTCTCTCTCTCTCTCTCTCTCTCTCTCTCTCTTCCTCTCTCTCTCTCTCTCTCTCTCTCTCTCTCTCTCTCTCTCTCTCTCTCTCTTTATCTCTCTCTCTCTCTCTCTCTCTCTCTCTCTCTCTCTCTCTCTGTATGTATATATATATATATATAAATATATATATATATATATATATATATATATATATATATATATATATATATATAGATAGATAGATATTGTATTTATATTAAGAAGAAATCGGGGTTCTACGGCGAATAGATGAAGCTATCAATTCTGTATTAGTAAAATATAGACCTCAAATATAGCTTTGAATAGAGTTTGGGAAATTTAATTTCATGGTCGATCACTTCATTGTTTTATATCAGCTACAAGGGTTGGTAGTAGTAATATATGTTATGTGGATCATTTATATAACTCTACTGCCATGCTCTTCTCAGAAGATCTAAGCTAACTGACCGAACTTTACATTCAAAAGTACTGACTCATCTGAGGTCAGCCTATGCACTTTTAAATTGTGATCTGCATTTTTTAAATTCCTCATATTTCACATGTCGATATAGCAGAGTAAATGCGACAGAGCGATAAGGATAACTAGTGGAAGGGAAAGAGAGCTGCCTAGGAGAAACGAGACAGCGCAAGCTTAGTAAAATTGGGAAGAGAAAACCATATAATATTGATGGGAAAGGAAGGATGATATACAAATATTTTGTAGTGCGAAAGGAGCATGAGTAACAGAAATAGAAATAGTACAGTACAGCCTACTGAGGACAGTAAAAGAGTGAATAAGTATAAAAGGGGACGGGAAAGCTAAATTAAGAAACGAAGACAGGGAGAGAGAGGAAGAGAGAAAGAGAACCATAAGGGTAGAAAGCAGATATGGATATATATATATATATATATATATATATATATATATATATATATATATATATATATATATATATATATACATACATATATATATATATATTTATTAAAATAACAGATTAAAGTTTAAGCAAAGAATCGCTGCTTTCACCCTTAACGGGATCTTCTGAAATCCCGTTAAGGGTGAAAGCAGCGATTCTTTGCTTAAACTTTAATCTGTTATTTTAATAAATATATATATGTATATATATATATATATATATATATATATATATATATATATATATATATATATATATATATATCCATATCTGCTTTCTACCCTTATGGTTCTCTTTCTCTTTTCCTCTCTCTCCCTGTCTTCGTTTCTAAATTTAGCTTTCCCGTCCCCTTTTATACTTATTCACTCTTTTACTGTCCTCAGTAGGCTGTACTGAACTATTTCTATTTCTGTTACTCATGCTCCTTTCGCACTACAACATATTTGTATATCATCCTTCCATTCCCATCAATATTATATGGTTTTCTCTTCCCAATTTTACTAAGCTTGCGCTGTCTCGTTTCTCCTATTTTAATAAGTATTTGCTCTATGGTTCTTATATATCTGATATATATTTATCCTTATCGAGCCCTCTTTGGATTTTAGTCTTCAAATTTATTAATATTACTATATATAAAGGGCGGTGGATTGGCAGTACCGGTAGAGGGTCGGACGCCATGCTTTGACGCATAGAGTTACGGCCCTTGCCATTCTGAGTTCAAATCCCGCCGAGGTTAACTTTGCCTTTCATCCTTACGGGGTCGATAAAATAAAGTACCAGTAATGTACTGGGTAATTGCTGGCCTTGTGCCTAAAGTAGAAACAATTATTATTATTATATATATATATGGGATAACAGGTTATCGCTATAGGCAGTGCACTTAAATGTAGTCCAGTTAGAGTACTCTGTCTAGTGGCTTACTTTGGCTTAGTTTGACTCAACAAGATGTTTCCCTAGACTTTCGCGTGGTATGATGAAAACGACTGGTTATAAACAAAGTATTGGAGATCAATTGACGCAAAGTTAGGCGAGTAGCGAACTCTAGACCTGTCAGATCAAAAAAACAATTGTCAGCAATGTGAATAAAGCCCTTGTTAAATAGCGAACCATGTCACTCTCCTTTCTTGAATTATATATATATATATATATATATATATATATATAGACACCATTCCACAACTCTAGTAGGATTGGGTGAAATTTAGGTACCTTCCACACTTTAGCTGGGATCTCGTCGAGTCCGCACGCTTTTCCGTAAACCAATACTTTTCACTGCCTTCTGTAGTTCCTCCATAGTGAAGGGACCTTTATGAATTGGTGTTCTTCTGTAAAAACGTGTATTATTTCTTCTTCGATGATCTGTGGTGCTTTTCCAAGTAGGTTCTGAAAATGTTGTTGCCACAGTTTTGCCAGTTGGCTGGAGGCTTTCAGTTTGGCTCTGTCACTACTTTTTCTGCCACTAATTTCATTGACAGTTTTCCAGGCTTCAGCAGACTTCTTATTGCTGACAGTACTCGAGATATGATTGATCTTTCTCTGCATGTATTCGGCTTGCTCAATTCCATACTCACTTTTCAGTGCTGTACAAGCAGCATTGAAGTTACTAATGTTTTCTGGAGATCGTTGAGTGTCTTTCAATTCTGCAGCTTTTCGCAACTCTTTGCGCTTTTCTCGTATTCTCTCTGTTTCCCAGGGTTTTCGTTTTTTAACCTTGGGTTTTAAAGGAATGGTGTCTGGTGTCGGCCGCTGCCTCTTTGAATGCCATTTGAAAGTGGTTAAATGTAGAATTTGACGAATTTGCTGGCGCGGAGTCTTGTAGGGCAGCAAATCGGTTGCTCAGTTGGGTTACAAAGGTTTTGTAAGTCTCAGGATTGGTATGCAGAACTGCCCAGTTGTAAGGAGTAGCATTTGCAGATTTCTCTTTATCCACTCGGAGACCTAATCGTATCTTGGCCGAGACAATGCGATGATCCGAGCCAACACTAACAAATGAGTCATATGCTCTGCAGTTTTTTGCGCTGTTCTTCCATTTTCGATTGATTATCATATAATCTAGTTGTGTCTTGTCGCCATTTGGAAATTTGTGTGTCCACCGCTGGCCTGGTCTTTTTTGGAATATGGCGTTGAGACAACGTAAATTGTTCTCACAGAAGTAACCTTTTAGCATACAACCGTTTCTATTGGTTTGTGAGTGGTATGAGAATTTGAATCCATCAAGATGTCCAAGACGCGCGTTGAAGTCTCCGCCAATGATGAGAACATTATGTTTCGGGACTTGTCTAGTGAGTGATGTTAGTTCCATGTAAAACCTCTCTACTTCGGCCATGTCACATACATTTGTTGGACTATAGCAAGAGATTACAGTGGTTTTAGGATTCCCGTTAAACGTAGCTATCATTATCCTTGATGTTATCATTTCAACACTCACAAGTGCGTCATAGGCTCGCGGGCTGAAAAGCATTCCAACTCCACCATTTGCTGCATTCATGTTGTTTTTCCAAGCTGAGCAGGTTCTCAGCCTCCAATTGCCAAATATTTGCTCCTTTGTTACAAGCTCTTCATGTATGAACCGGTGATCCTTAAGACAGATAACATCATGGTTGGCCGCTCTTGCTGAAGCAATCAGTTCAGGGATGTTATGGCCTTTCTAGAGTGTTTGAACATTGAGTGTACCAGCAAAGATGTCTTTCTTTCCGTGTACAAGTCGGGTTGGTTGTTTTCTCCATAGACAAATGGACTGAGGGATGTTTACTCCCTTTTCCCAAAAAGGGCAATCTTGGAATGGCTAAAAACTACCGTGGCATAACACTAAACGCAATTGCCGCAAATATATACAATCTCATGCTGTCTGACAGAATAAGACCTGTCATTGAGCCCTTGCTAAGAAAAAAACAAAATGGCTTCCGCACCAACAGATCAACATAAGAGCAAATAGTTACTATTCGGCGTATTTTGGAGGGCGTAAAAGCCAAAAACCTCCCAGCAACTCTGTTTATTGACTTTTCAAAAGCATTCGATTTCATCTATCGTGGGAGGATGAGAGAGATACTTCTAGCCTACGACTTGACAAAGGAAACAGTAAATGCCATCATGATGTTCTATAAAAACGCCCGCGCAATGGTGCGCTCACCTGATGGAGATACCAACTTCTTTGACATCATTGCAGGAGTACTCCAAGGGTATACTCTTGCACCATATATTTTTATCATCTGCCTCGACTATGTATTGAGAAAAGCCCTGGACGAAAACTTAGAGCTTGGTTTCACTCTCACAAAGCGAAAGTGTAAACGCCATGCAGCTCAGAGAATCACCGATGCTGACTATGCGGATGATTTAGCGGTCCTCGCTGACTACCTTAAGGATGCAACATCACTACTTCACAACATCGAATCAGTTGCAAAGGAAATCGGACTCTATGTCAACGCAGGCAAAACAGAATATATTTGCCTGAACCAAGACTCCTCAGTTGGTATGCGAAGTCTAAATGGCGATATAATCAAGCAAGTTGACGACTTCAAATACCTGGGTAGCTATATCACCTCCACAGAACATCAGACTGGGAAAAGCCTGGGGATTATTGAATGCGATGGAAAAGATATGGAAATCAAACCTGCCGGCCAAACTGAAAAGGAATTTCTTCAGAGCTGCTGTGGAATATGTGCTTGTTTATGGCTCTATCACTTGGACGCGAACGGCGAAGCTGGAGAAAAAGCTAGACGGGGCATACACACGACGGAGGGAACACGCAACAAATAAGGATCTCTATGGCAATATACCAGCTATCATCAGGTCAATACGTGGACAGAGACTCAGATTTGCTGGCCACTGTTGGCGCAGCAAGGAATAAATAGCAGGTGATGTGTTGTTATGGAGTCCATCGCATGGAGCAAGAAACGCTCGTCGTCCCAAGAAGACATACGTCAAGCAATATGAGGACGATACTGGATGCACTGCGGAAGAACTGGCAAACGCTATCAGAGACAGAGATGGATGGAGGAAACGTGTCGACCTGATGATGATGATATGTAAATATATATATATATATAGACAAATCACAGAGGCAATAAACATAAATGAACTCCAACCAATATTAAATAGAAAACATGAATGCAATAGCTACATCACAACTTACAATTAAGGACAAAATGAAAACACACACATAGAACAAACAACCAACCAGTAACATGTAAATAAACAAATAAATAAACAAATAAAAACACACACAGACACCCGGATGTAACACATGCGCAAACTAAGCACACAACACACACAAAACAAGATGGTGTAGGACAGAACAAAGGAGACGCACAAAACAAAGAGAAGAATCCCCAGTCACTAAAGAGGTCACAGAAGTGTGACGAAAGAACTTTGACAATATATGAACAACCGCCCGGTTGTGGAACCAACCAACCAACCGGAAATTTATAAATTCTTAAATTTATAAATTTAATTCATAATAAATTGGAGTGAAAGCAACTGGAGTGTGTTTTTCTTATTGGCAACATGACCCTCCCAAACTATAACAATATATATATATATATATATATATATATATATATATATATATATATATATTTATATATATATATATATATATATATATATATATAGGACACACACACACACACATATATATATATATATACATATATGTATATACACACTCACACACATATATATATGTGGGATTCCAATATCATTTTATATTATATACATTCCTGTGTATTTTTTTAATTATTTGGAAATTACTTTTAAATGAATTTGACCCAACGGGATAACTTCAGCTAATACAAGAGATAAATATAATGTTATTTATGATACAAAACTATATTTGTAGCATTTACAACACCATTAATATATTTGTTTGGCAGTTGAGCTGTTTACTTAACAAATAAATTATACATCTTATAATACTGCAACACGTTTGTTCAATGTCGCCAGCTTGGGCACCCATTGGGCTGTGTGACGCCATATCTTCCATTTATTTTTCATAGGAAGTATTATGAACAAGCAGAAAAAAAGCTATAAATCTTACTTTTCCAGTAAAATATCAGAGGTGTTTGAACAGAATGGCAATTTTTATGGTCACATATATGTGTTGCGTACGCGTCTTCTTCTTGCTCTTGCTCGACCAGACCGGGGTTATCCCAACCCAGCGATCCCAAAACATCGTCGGGCTTGCGTGTACAGTTATATTATTAATAATATCTCAAAACTTGAGGTTAGTACTATTACTCTCGGTGGTTAACGCTGGTTAGCACTGATTAAGAAAACCTAATAAATGACATTATATCCTTAGCTATCCTATTTCTGTGTATGAAAGACTGCGTTGTCCGTTGTGTCCTTTCTTTTTAGAGATAACATAGTGTGATTAGGAAGATTTAGCTACAATTTTTCGCAGATCAAACGATCAAGCAAATGTTCTTTCATTTGTTTGCTTTGAAATTAGTGTTGGTATTTTAGAAAGTACTCCATCTGTATTTCAGCCGCTTATTTGTACTGTTGTTTCTATTTATATTCCTGCAAGTAGTTATTTGTTGGGGGGGTTTCATTCACCTCATCTTTTACATACACTCACACATACAAACACACACACACACGCACACACACGCACCCACACGTGCACACACACACACACACACAAACACACACAAACACACACAAACACACACACACACACACACACACATACACACACACACACACACATACACACCCACACCCACACACACACATCCATGCATATACATATTTGTGTTTGTACAATCACCAGGTAATGTAGAAGTTGAGTGTATATATGTTAACAGTGTAACTTATTCCTGCATTACTCGTCGTTTCAAAGGCGTAAATTTATTTAATTGCCTGAGATGGCTTGAGATAAGAAAAATACAAGATGGAGAATACATTATTGGTTTGTTTGTAGACAGATAGACTGCATAGAAGAATATGTAGTATGACCTTTAGCTTGACAGGTTAGTAGTATATTATATCGAATCAACTCGTTTGACCGATTACTTATGGAAGAGGGTCTATTCTATCAGAGCAAATATGGAACTGTACTGTATAATGTTGGAGCAAGCGATATTATCAATGCGTTTTGTAATATTGAATTAATCATTAGCAGTATGCATTGTTTAGACGCTGAAGAGAGTTTTAATGGAAAATGTCACTACTATTAGTTTTGATTTGTTTTATTTTCATCATGTGCTTGGAGAGCAATTACCATATGATACGACTCAAACAATTAACGCTGTATTAAAATGTTGTAAATTTCTAGGATGTTTATATCGGAAGTGTTGGCGCCAAAGCATTAGACCGTAAACTCTGCAGCCTAAAACTCTATAATAAAGCATGAAAAAAAAATTACATGAAACCAAGAGTGAAAAACCTGATTTGAATAATAGCCTGTGAGTCGAAAAAAAAGAAAAGAAGAACGAGTAACAATAAAGAATTATCTTTACCATTCGTATGTACTATACAACCCAAGGATTAACTGAAAAATCGTTTTCGCCTTTTATGACACCAACGTATTTCCCGGTTTACTACTGTTATGATTGTGTGTATAAAGACAGCAAGCCATTTGAATTATATATTGATATACAACATTGCTTAACCCCATTGATGAAAAATATTTCTACTTTAATTTATCTATTTATTTATTGGTCTTACTAATACCAACGTAAAAGAATAATTGCATATAATTGCAATTTCTTTCTTGTTTACATTGTCATCGAACCGTATCAGTATTTACTCAAGGGATTAGGCAATTCTCTTATTTTCTAGCGTCGGAAATAGAAATATAACCCTAAACGCTACATTAATTCGATAAAATTTAACCTGTCTGCTAATCGGATGGAAAATTGGACGGAATTAAATAGACGTATGGAAATTACTCAACAATAATTTCAGCTGAAATATTTCGTTTTTTTCTCTTATTTCTTGCAAATGAAGAGATGTGTATGTGAGGGTGGGGCGAACACGGTAGAGGTGGGGTGTAATTATCAATTGAAAATCAACTTTAAATTCGCCATTAATATTTCTGAAAGCATTGCCCTGTCCTATCTGTTGGAATAATCGGAGTCATGTATCATTTTCCTTGATTGTTATTGAATAATTGCGCTAGACTTGCCGGCGACAAACAATATCGATATTTTTTCTGTTCTTTTTATCTTTTATGATTTCATTTTAAATACGTAATAAACATTTTCTCTTAGCACTGTCATCATTCGCATTCGCAGAATAACTTCAATATTTGTCCTATTTATCTTGGAATTCATATGCCTCTGTTTTTCTTTTATCACCATATTCCTGAACACTGCAACCACTACAACTGATGTCTCGATACCTCCCCCTTTTCCCATTATTATCATAATGGAGTAAGTAGTCGTAGTTAAATGTCGACATTTTGTAGCCCCAACCAGTCCTGATCGAATAGATATCAAGGACTTAATTTGTCGGCAGACCTGCGTGGTGCATTACTTACTGATACAATAACTCCACCTAGTTGAGATCTACACAACACACTTATTCACACATTGGATGATTGTATGGGTGTAAATTAGCAGGTTTGTATTTTTCCAAGGCAACGGAATTAATCATTGCAAGGTCACCTTCAAATGCAAGAATCAAAATACTAATCTACACTTCAATCGTCCCTACGATTTTAGAAAACGAAAATCATGTGAAACAATTTAAACTTAAATATATATATAACTAAAAAAAGATGAGATGCTTATGACTGGAAAGTTAAAAGAACGATATTATTCCTAGCCATATTTTTGGTATTGAAGGCGGTATTAGTGGTATTTGTTTGGCTTTATTTAGTATGCAGGTTTGTTGATCATTGATGATTGCATGCATTGAAATCGATAGTGACTAATTGCAAAATATAATTCCTGGAATAAAGCTATTTTATTTTTCATGGTTGTGGGGGTATTTTTGTTATGTTGGTGTTGACGATTGTAACGATGTCTATGTTTGTGCCTCATTATCAGAATTAAGGTGGATATATTTGAGAGGTTATTGTAGAGAATGATGGTGATTAGGGTACAAAAAAGCACATACACTCAGATATGTTACGACTCATACCGGTATAACACAAGCACACACATACATACATACATACATACATACATATATATATATATATATATATATATATATATATATATATATATATATATATATATATATATATATATATATATATATATATAGTAATAATAATAAAATTGAAGACTAAAATCCAAAGAGGGCTCGATAAGAATAAATATATATCAGATATATAAGAACCGTAGAGCAAATATTTATTAAAATAACAGATTAAAATTTAAGCAAAGAATCGCTGCTTTCATCCTTAATGGGATCTTCTGAAACTAAAAATGTCAATCTGTAAACGCAGAAGTAAATATTTCAGAAGATCCCGTTAAGGGTGAAAGCAGTGATTCTTTGCTTAAACTTTAATCTGTTATCTTAATATATATATATATATATATATTTCTCTTTGTCTGTGTCCACTGTGTGTCTGTCTTTCTCTCTCTCACTCACTCATTCTCTCTCTCTCAGTCTCTCAACCTCTCTCTCTCTCTCTCTCTCGCTCTCTCTCTCTGTCTCTCTCTCTATATATATATAAATAAATATATATATATATATATATATATATATATATATATAGTGAGAGAGAGAGAGAATAAGAACATGCGAAGTAGTTTAAGATGTTAAAGTCCTTTATTGATAAGGTTGTGATATATATTTCAATGACGACAGTGGCCACGCGATTCCGCCTACACAGTGCCATGATCTCATCAGACAGCTTCTTACATAATAAGATTACGTTCTTGAGGTAATCCAAATTAAAACGACAAGGGAACGGACAAAGATGATGTTCTTGGAGCCTATATATATTTATAAGTGAAGAAAAGACGACATGAACAAACAGTATGATGCAATAACATGATGTGTATTAGTTTCATATTTGGCGGGGGAAGAATGAAGTACATAGTGAACGTATCGGGTATTTGCCCTTCATCAAGAATAACATAAAAGGCTAAGTGCAAAGAATATAACGTTAAAGAATAAAAAATACGAATAAATAGAAGGTAATTAAAATAAAGTTAGAAAGAAAAATCCCCAAAAGAAAAATTGAAAATCTAAAAGAGTGGTCTTGTGTGCTGGGGGAGGGGGAGACAGACCTGCAATTGGTAGAATGCACCTTACGATGCGTTTGCGCATGTGTAGGTGTTGTGTTATTGGTGGAGGTGAGTGTTCATACATATGTGTGAGTGTGTGTATGTTGGTATATGAGAGTGATTGTTGGTGTGTATTGTATTGTTACATGGATATGTGTATGCACGTGTGTGGGTCTGAGCGTAAGAAGTGGGGTGGGGTTGTTACGAGCCCAATGGGGTCCGAGATGGATAGAATCCAAGATGGTAAAGGTAGGTTCATATATATACTAGACCACTTGCGACCTCTTGGTTATTTTATTAAAAATCATGTTAACTTAAAAATAATGTTTTACTAATTAAAATATACAGAGACATGTACTTAATGTAAAATGAAATTGGAAGGCCCATATATATATATATATATGAGCCTTCCAGTTTCATACCCACTCTACTACCCTAAGTATTGAGTACTCTGGTGCGTTATGGTCCATCTGGTTCCTTACCACAACTCCTTCGTTATATATATATACACACACACACTTAGAAACCTTTCGTTTTTAGCATGACAGAGTCACTACTCTCTCACAACCGCTATCTCTTTCTCTCTATCTTTCACTCTCTCTATTTAAGAACGTACACGGAAAAACCCTCATCTTGGGAACCCGTGCTCCGATTTACACAAAACTTATTTTATTCTATTTGTATTCCCATTTCAGGGGCAACTTCCTTTAAAAGTATTTTCCGAATATGTGCCGTTTTGGCTGTATTAAATCACAGACAAGCCCACAATCATAGAGTATTACTAGTATATAGATAGATAGATTCAAAATAAACAAACACCATACTACCACCACGCTCTACACAACCACTACCACCAACACCACGCTCTACACCACCACCATCTTCAACACCCACACATTTTAAACTCCAGTGGAATAATTCAACAAAACACACCACAAAAAAAAAGAAAGATCTCCCCGATAAACCAGGGGTTCAAACGGTTAGGGAGGGATGGAATGGAGAAATGTGTCGTTCTTTACAGATGATAAAAACATTTGTTGTTTCAAAATAAAAAAAATATTGTAGTGGGACATAGAGAGGGAGAGAGAATTTGATGGTCTAGTAAGAGGGGGAATTGTGAGAGAGAGTGAGTGAGGTATATAGTGGGATATAAAGAATTTGGTGGCTTAGGGAGTGGGGCGGAATTGTGAGAGAGAGTGAGTGAGGTATATAGTGGGATATAGAGAATTTGGTGGCTTAGGGAGTGGGGCAGAATTGTGAGAGAGAGTGAGTGAGGTATAAAGTGGGATATAGAGAATTTGGTGGCTTAGGGAGTGGGGTGGAATTAAGTGCGTGGAAAAGAGTGAGTTATGTAGTGGAATACGAAGAGGGATAATTGTGAGACTGAGTGAAGTGAGGTATGTAGTGGGATATTAAGAGGGGGAGACAGATTTGTGATTTAGTGAGAGAGGGGGAATTGTGAGAGTGAGAGAGAGGGAAAATATTGGTCTAGTGAGAGAGAATTGGGCAATTAATGGCATATAGAGAAAATTATTATGTTTTAATGAGCGAAGGGGTAATATTTTGAGAGAATGTGACAAAATAATTGTAGGAGGGAAGGAAACATTTTGATATTGATTTTCGTAGTAAAGTGGTGTCTGTATATGAGTGTGTTTGTTTATATGTATATGCGTGTGTTTATATATATATGTGTGTTTGTATGTTTCTATGTGTGTATGTGTGTGTTTATATATACATACGTGTGGGTGTGTCTGACATATATACACTGGTCACAGACACAACACATCTACACAAACACACACACACATATATATATATATATATAAATTAAATGTGACAAAGGTGCT
>OZ024742.1:209021322-209046322 GCA_964016885.1 Eledone cirrhosa | reverse complement strand
CATATACGCATACTTATATACACACATATAAAAAAGAAATATACAATATATTAAAAATATACATATAACATATAACGTCACATAGGGATATATAAAAAAGAAGGGACGGGACGTGTATGCGTATGAGATAGTACAAGGAGGAGTATGAGATGTACACTTGGGGCTGTATAAGGAACAAATAATATGTGTTCCAAAATGGAGTACGTGGAGAGTATGGATTCTCGATTGAAAAGGTACACATCCATGGGTGTGCGTGGACCGGCCATAGTGGATGAATGTCACTGTGGTAGAGGTATGTTGTCCTATAGGAGTAAGGTATTTGAATAAAAGTCAGTGGAATCCGGGTCAACCTGTCCCGGCTCAGGCGATGTTCTTGCCTAAGGTGACGTGCAGAGTCGGGTATGCATCTTGGGCTATTTTGGTTTACCCGATGGGGCAAATACTGTCGTCAGGGTATGGTGTCTGATCCCTTGAACCCGTTTCGCCGCTCTGGTAGGCGTGCGCTCCGCCGTATGCCTTTAGCCTGGGCTTCCCGGTGGATTCCATACGGAGAGTGTGCACCTTCTCTGGTGTCTGCACGTCATGATAATTTCCGATTTCAGGTTGAACGCATCATCCTTCAGTCTGACTATTTCCATGGCCTCGTTTAGGCATATGCTACACTTTCTACTTCCAGCCGAGTATGCATTCGCGTTCCGAACGATACTCCAGTCAAGGGCGTACAGGGTTCCCTTGTCTTTCAAGTCCCACACCAGTAGAGTATCTCTTACTGCGGTCTTTGAAAGAGTTCGTGAGGTTATACATCCGCCATTTAAAGATCGTGGATGTTGCGCCGATGTAGGTGCGCTTTATATTGTGCGTGCTCACCACATATTTATATACCAGGCCCTTCACAGGATCTTCCCTGCAGGGGGCACTGGGTGCCGCTCTGCAGTTACATGTTCTGTCGTTAATTTTGTTCATTTCGGGCGCCTGGCCCTTGATATGCTTGAGCCCTCTCCCGATTATCAGGGTGTTGTTCCGCCGGCACAGTCTCCCTTCCGCCACTCGTTCCCTCCCGGCGTTGGATTGCATCGCCTTCCGCGGGCGTGGCGGCCGCCGCGAGGGTCGGGTTGTTGTTGGTAGACCGGTCCTCCGGGCTCCAACGGACGGCCATTCTGCCGCCGCGGTTGACGGTCGAGGTTACCCATCTTTACCGCGTTGGTTTTGGCCATGTAGTCGGCCATGTTAGGTGCTGTGGAGAAGGAAAACTTCACCATGTAGCGGTTGAAAATCTTGTGGTATCTGTTTGACGGCGGGAAGCACTCGTCATAGCTTGAAAAAAAAGCCCTGGCACATTGCTGCATACATGCTTTGGGGCGCGTGTGTATAGCGGGAGTATATGCGTACGGATGTTGTTATTTATATGATTGTGTGTGAGTGTGTGTATATGTATGTATATGTGTGTGTGAGTGAGCGCGTGGACGTGTGAACTACCAAACCCAGCAGGGATTAATTGAAGTGTGGCAGGAAGAAGGACAGCTGATGGTCAGTGTGACAGTACCTGTTGGTCAACATTTATGAGGACGTAGAAAAACAACACCCAATAGCAGGACGAGCGAAGAGGATGTTTTTTTATGCTACCACCCCAGTGAGAAAATTTGATTCGAAGTTATTAGTGTCCGAAGTGTCCGATGAACCTGCAGATCCGGAATCAGACAGATCCACACAATAATCGTGTCTCGAGCTGTCTGCCGGCGAAATAATTGTAACACACAATAAATTGAGTTCAGATGCATCACTGATTTTTCGTTTTATATATATATATATATATATATATATATATATATATATATATATATAAAAATCGAAAAGAATGAAACGAAATTTCATTACTCACTCTTAGTACGGCTGATACCTTAATATAAGTAAGTATACGTACATACATATATGTGTAGAGTCGTACAGAAATATGTATATATATATATACATATATATATATATGTACTTATTGGTTTACCGAACATTCATTATGATGTTCGCTTTGTTTGTAAACAAACAGCCCGAATTACGCCGTACGGTGTTCAGGCAACCATCGTCGCCGCTTTGTTCAACACTGACACAGGGACGACGTACTAGTTTGAAGCATTTTAGCTATCGTCAGCCTCGTATACCTTTCTGTCAGATGATTGAACATTTGAAAGTATATACTTTCCTTATGCATATTAACAGCTGAGCAGCCTAATTTGCATATCGAGTGAGTTAGTCGGCCGGGCGTACATACTTATATTTATATATATATATTATTATTATTGCGGTGAATTGGCAGTATCGGTAGAGGGTCGGACACCATGATTTCCAGCATAGAGTTGCGGCCCTTGTCATTCTGAGTTCAAATCCCGCCGAGGTTAACTTTGCCTTTCATCCTTACGGGGTCGATAAAATAAAGTACCAGTAATGTACTGGGTATTTGCTGGCCTTGAGCCAATAGTAGAAACAATTATTATTATTAGGGTAACTTTGCCTTTCATCCTTATGGGGTCGATAAAATAAAGTAACAGTAATACACCGGATAATTGCTGGCCTTGTGCCAAAAGTAGAAACAATTATTATTATTTTTATTGTTATTGTACTTTGAATCTCAGTCATTGATGTTATTTAACTGGAAAGTTTGTTGAAATGAATATCAAGCCTCAGATATTTGTTGAAATGAATATCAAGCCTCATATATTCAGGACGTATCGGAGGGTACTTGAGGTTCCCAGCAAGCATGCCTTTTTAAGTGTTCCAAAAAGCGGGGCTGGACTAATCTTCTTTAACCATTCTTGGAACTCTTTGAGATAGTACCTAGTGCGCCTATGACAATCGGGATGACCTTGATCTCTGTCTCCACAGATCCTACACAGTGAGCTAGCCTCCTCGTTGTCAATATGGTGTTTCAGCCACTTCGTTCTGAGGGCTTGCTCTTGCGCAGCGATTAGCATTCCTTCTGTAGCTTTTTTAAGGTCTCCTCTTTTTAACCAGTTCCATGTCTGTGGATCTCTAAATTCCGTTTTTTTAAAGAAGGTACAATGAATGGATTTTTCATGAAGGTTGCTCTTCCTCCTTGTTATTTCCTCCTTGGACATCCCCTTGTCTATTGTCTTCTCCTTCAGTACAATTTTGAGCATTGGCTCCCTACTATCAGTCACATATTTGTGCAGGTTGTTTTTCGCCATCTGAACACAGTCTTCTATTCTGATAAGACCTCTTCCACCTTCAGATCTCTTTAAGTAGAGTCTATCGACATCAATCCTCTTGTGGAACATGTTGTAGATATTCAATAGTTTCCTAGTCTTCCTATCCATTTCATTTTGTTCAGCAACATTGCATTTCAGAATTCCCGCACTGTACCTAATAATAGACACAGCTCGGGAATTTACTGCACTTATGAAATTCCTACTATTTAGATTTGATTTTAATACGCTCCTTACTCTCCTTAAGTACTCAGATCTTATCAATTCCTTCATTTGTTTGTTCTGCCTCCAGAACACCTAAATATTTGTATCTCTCTTCAGTGTAAATTTCCTTTATCATCTCACCTGTTGGACCTGGATTCCGTTGCTTCTGCTCAATTTACCCCTCTTGATCACTAGGACTCCACACTTATTAATACCAAATTGCATACATATATCATTGCTGAAAATACGCCCAGTGTCAGCAAGTACATCAAACTCCTCACTCTTCCCAAATAGTTTAAGATCGTCCATGAAGAGGAATCGTTGACAGTAAGCTCTCCTTTTTCCAACTTGTATCCTGCTCTCAATTTTCGCAATATAACGGTTAGGGGTATCAGGGCAAGGACAAACAACAGAGGGGACAAACTATCTCCCTGGAAGATGCCTCTCTTGATCTTCACGCCTCCCAAGGATTCTCCACCCGATGTTAACTCTGTTTCCCAGGACTTTATACTTTTGCTCAACAACTGTCTGATGTTATCTGCCACCTTGAAGGTCTCTAGGATTTTGGTTATCCAAGAATGAGGTACCATGTCGAATCCCTTTTTGTAATCTATCCATCCCATGGCAAAACCAGTTTGCCTCCTCTTGCAATTCCTCATTACCATCTTATCAATAAGTAACTGGTCTTTTATACCACGGGACTTCTTTCTGCATCTTTTCTGTTCGTCCGGTAACAAGTTGTTTATGTGGAGGTGATGATGGTAGATTTCCTCAGACACAATGCTTGTTAACAGTTTCCACCTTACGGACAGACATGTGATAGGCCTATTGTTGGTAATATCATTACCTTTGATTCGGTCTTTCATTACCAGAACTGAGGTACCTTTTGTCAACCACTCTGGTAGTTCACTCGACATCAAACAGTCATTGAACATGGTTGTCAGTTTCGAGTGGAGGGATGTTATATTTTTAATCCAATACACTTGGACACCATCTGCGCCTGGTGATTTCCAGTTGGTTAGTTTTTTGGCCTGCGCTTTAACAGTTTCAACTGAGATACTCAAATCAGGTTGTTGGTGTGCTTGTTCACTAATCTCCTTTTGAACTGTCTCAATCTACACTGCCTGACTAGTATGTTCATCATCCAGCTCCCATATTCCTCTCCAGAATATCTTAGTCTGTTCCGCCTCAAGGAACACGTCGTTGCCTCTTTCTTTCCCTTCAAGCTGTGCAAATAACATCATGTGATTGTTGTCAAACATGCGGTTCTGTCTTTACTAACTCTGTTCTCATATCGGCTAATCTTTGAACTTTTTGCTACAATGCGTTGCTTCAGTTCCTCTATGATAACATTTAGATTTTTTCCCCCAGTTTTGTATTTTATTTTCAATATATCTTTAGTGTCTATGTTTTGTAATGTCCCATTCAGTAAGGACTCAAGCTTTCCAATGTCTTTTCTCATTTCCATGCTTTGACCATTCAGTCGTTTCTTCCACTACGGTTCTTATCTTTCTTGTCTCTTGTTTCCTCTCGTTTTTATGCCAAGTAATTTCCTCATCACATTTGCGGTTTCTTTGAGGATATTGTTGCATTGGTGAAGGTTCCTCGCCTCAAGATATGGGATGACTTTGTTTACCTTAGCTGTTGTTTCTTTTAACTTTTTCCTGTCTACAAATCTCAGATTCATAGGTTTCCCACTATCATTGTTCATTTCATCTACCACTAAGTTTAGGATATCAACCAAATCTTGTCCTAGCCCGTCAGCATTCATTTCCTCAATGGCCGTATCTTTGTTCCAGATGTTATTTATTTCAGCATTCAGATCATTGTCTGCCTCGGATGCTTCCTCCATTCTCTCAACCTCTTCACCTTCATTTCCCACTGGCTTGTAGGCCTGATATACTCCACTCTCCATTTCCAACTTTTATCTCTCTGCTCAGTTCCTCCAGTTCAAACTCGCTTATCCATTCATTAGTTATTATTACCCGAGCATGCCGGCCAATTTTTGTTCATCTAATATATATAGAACAATCTCGTTCCAGATGTTATGCATCCGCTTCCTATAGCCTTTTTGCATGGGGTTACTCTTCAGGTAACATTCCATGACAGTTCTATTCAATTCCTCCGTCCAGTTAGTTCTTGTCCATTTCATTCTTCTTCCTCCAACACCAGTATTATTTGGATGACAGCCAGGTCCCTGCTGCTGGGCCAGGGAACACTTGCTGGGTGAGAGTCTTTCACATGACGTTCCAGTCTCCTTTTCACCGTTATTCGAACTGTTTAGGTTCGACATTTAAACACTCATATCGAGGATCGGTGAATGCATGGTTACATAACCACCGGTGATTTCATCACCCCCGGTGATTTAAGCGTGGCACCATCACGCTGTAGAGGTTGGTATTTGGACACCTTGCGGGATGAAATACAAGGCACGGCAAAGGGCGGAAGAAATCAGCAGAGTCAACTGCCATTCAAATATTTTGTTTTTGTTTCACCTGGGATTGAAATTCCCCCAGTTGTTGTCACAACACCATTCTAGGAGAGGGAATCTGAAAAGAAACCTGCGGCTTGGTAAGCATCCGATGATGTTGACCAATTCTCCTTGTCGGGTAGTGTTTTCGAGTCTCAGAGAGTGGGATTGGTAGAGTGCAAGGCCTTTCCCCACTTAAAAACCTTCAAAACAGAGGCACTATTTGTTCAGGATGTGGTACAGGTTTGTGTGGCTGGCGGTAGCCTAAAAGTACACCAAACTCTACAATCTGACAAGCGATTTCAATACTCTTAGCAGAGTTTGCAGCCATCAAGTATGTATGTATGTATACATGTATGTATGCATGTATGTATGTAGTGTCACTCTTGAGTGCTACTGGTAACATGTAAACCAGTATAACATGTCGCATGGTCTGGTTGTTGGCAATTAAACCGGCAACCCCACCAAGTTTAATTGCTGAGGAGGGTGATTTTGGACAACCTGCAGGACAAAAAACAAAACCTGACAAAGGGCGGAAGAACTTTTAAGAGTCAACGGCCATCCAAAAATGTGTAAATATGTATATAATATGTATGTATGTGTATATACACGAATACACATGTGCATATATGCGCGGGGATATAGAAATAATCGGGCTGGATACCCGATCGCGCCGTTAAACCACTGGATGTGAAGGACCCCTAGCTTTTATCAGGGCATTCTTCTAGGAGACGGCAACTCATAAAACTGGGATATCTCCGACATAAAACCTGCAGCTCAGTAGTTGCTGATGGTGTTGATCTTTTCTTATTTTCGGGTTAAAGCTACTGTCGCCCAGAGAGTGGGTTTGGCCCAGTGAACAGTCTTTCCTTACTCTAAAAGAAATCTTCACGTACAGGCATTGCACGATAGCATTAATTGATAGTTATTAATAATGTTATATCGTGCAATAGCCATACTCGATAACGAGGGGGCAGCCATATGAGTGTGTGTATGTATGTATATATGTATGTATGGATGGATGCATGTATGTATGCGTGTATGTATGTATTTAGGATAATGTCCTCTGTATCCAATGATGTAGACTATTTCTACTTTTTGAGTAAATGCATTCAATGTTCAGAGAGTGGAATTGGCCTCGTGCAAAGCCTTTCCTCACTTCAAAAAGCTTCAAGTCAGGTATCACCTAATATGTGTGATTGTTTGCGATGCATGGCGTTGATGGTCATAGGCAAGTACCTAGCAGGACTAAAGAGACACATCTGGGTATGTTCATGCTTAAGTGTCAAGTGATGGCATTACTTGAAATCGAGTTGCAGCCATCATCGTGTATGTGTGTGTGCAAGTATGTATGTATCTTTGGTTGCTGTTTCTAGAACCCATTTGTGGTAATACATCTTGCTTTAGATTGAAGGCGGATTGTGTATATGGCTACTTATATAGCAGTCATATCATATTCTATGTCTTTAAAAGATACTAACTGATATACTCATAGATATACGATTAAAAAGACAGCATGACTGCGGTGATTTCGATTAGTCATGTGTTAAGGAACGTCCCTACAGTGCTGTATGGTTATATATTGTAGAGATACATGGAAACAAGTTTGACTTGAAACATTGAGGAATTTGAAATTTGAATATATAGTCACAAGAATGCAAATGATTATAATAATAGTTAAAGACTATAGGTAATATGTGAATAAATCCGAAAATGTCTCTATCTACTTTTAAAAAAATCACACTAAACTTAACTGATACTTTTGTAAGCTACATACATAGCAGACAAAATGTGACAGACCGTTTGTGGGAATGCCCATATCCCTGACAATAGCACCAAACCACTAGGCTAAGATAACCCCACATATTTTAACATTAAATTGAGCGTATAACCAATGCATTACTGGATTAAACTGCATTACTTCCTTTACTGTCTTATCACATGACGGTAGCAATAACTTAACAACTGGCCGATGGCTTTTTCAATCTTATTTAACTTGTATGTAAATGTATCATTTAGTTTATCATGAACACATCTTAACCGTTTATAACCTTTGATTTTGGATCATCTCCATCAACATATAAATACCCAGTGTGAGACCAGGCTATGTTAAAAACATTGGAGTGATTCATCGGCTGGTAGTTAAGTGACATCTGCTGTTCAGTTTATCGTTATGTAATTTGAACATAACGATAAGACTTTAATTACGGAAATATTAATATATAATTAATTTATATAAAAATGCTCTTTCTATGTCACTCATATAACCAGTGATATACATGAGATATATACAGTACCAGTTTGGAGACATGTGTATCTATATTTCTTGAATGGTTAAAACTATAAAATATTAAATAAAGAGATTTACGTTCATTAATCCCGATGCATGAGGTGCATTTGAATTTTATGGGACAATTCTAATTTCGCATCATATTTTCTATATAAATAACGTTAAGGCTACTTAACGGTATGGATAGTTTTCGGCGAAATTCATAACCATATGCGTCTTTAAACAGAAAATGGAAAACAACGATGGTCAATGATAATATGGGCAATTAATTAATCTAAAATTTGGTTCCCTAATGATTAACACACTGTAACGCCTTCATTGTCCCATTATCAGAAAAATAATATTATTATAACATGATTTCTGTTGACATTAACAGAAGATTTAGCAGATATCTTTACAACAGCTGACGTTTCATTGAATCTGAAATATGAGCCCTAACATGGAATAAAAGATAAATTATTATAAGTGATTCTTATTCAGATAAGGTTCCATAAAAATATTTTCTTCTGTGTAAGTCCATTTCAATCGAGTGATCCTATTTTGTGCGACTAGATCTCGTAATGATAACAGAAGTTCATAAACAATGGGTAATAATTCGGAACCTCTTAGTTTGTGAGACGGTTTCAAATCTCAATTAAAGTCTGCTCATTTCCAGATAGGTAACGTATATCCATACGAAAGATATGAATTTCTTTTAATTTCATTTCGCATTTATATATTTTTGCTCTTGTGGACAAAATTTAAATAAGAATCTTGCTCTCGCGATGCTTATAACGTCAATGAAAACCAACATTGTAAAAGCAAAGTAATCAACAGATATGTTAGTGTAGAAAAATAAACAAATTCGGTGTTTTGATTTATTGCAACATCAAAGAGGTTTAGGGTGCTGGTACTGGAATTCATGTGGTCCCTTTATAATAGCGGTATTCATCACATAAATATCTGCAGGTTTATTTGCTGGGAAATAGGATGTATGAAAGCAGGAATAATAGGAAGAGAGAAAAGGATGATACAAGAAACAACTGAAGAAATAAAATTTAAACACAAGAAAAAGTCCAAGAAATACAAACTATCAAGAAAGAATAACGAATAAAAGCAAACGAAAAAATATCCTAAGATATGGGTCACACTGTATCCCTAATTGCGAAAATGATACTTCTGTGGAAGTACTTTGAACCGATAGTAAATATTAAGACTGTTAACAACCCTGAAGTAAGTAATAAATCGGAATTTTTCCTTATTTTTTTTCGTGTTTCGAGAAAAACAAACAAAGGAAGACATTTTAAGCCCCCCGGGATAAACAATGAAAAGACCGGAAACTATTCACGGGCTTGACATATGTTCCCTCCCAAACGTAACTCATTTCATAAACACATGCATACAGTTATAAAAGAATATGTGTCTGTGTGTGTGTGTATATATATATATATATATATATATATATATATACATATATACATATATATATTTATTTATATTTATATAAATATATGTATATATATATATATATATATATATATATATATATATATATATATATATATATATATATATGTATATATATATATATATATATATATATATATATATGTATATATATATGTATATATATATATATATATATGTATTTGTATACATATATATATATATGTATATATATATATATATATAAATATATATATATATGTATGTATAGATATAATACTGTTATATCTATGTATGTGTATATTTTTATATGTATACATACAGATAGATAACTGTATAGATTTAGTGTAAGTAAGTAATCACATACATACTTGCATACGCGAATACATGTGTGTACGTTTGATGTACGTAAGTCTCTGTGTGTGTTTTTATATGACCATAGATACCTCTTTCAACTATCTGTTTCGACTACTAATTAGCTATGTGCTAGCCAACCCTAACAGACGAGGGGCACCAAGCGTAACTAAGTAATGGTCGCTGCTGGAGAAATAAAAGATATTTCTGTTCCAGAGAATGGAATAAAAATCTTACTGTTGAATCGTTTTGCTAACACTATGGCAGCGAAACGTCGAAGAATGTTTATGGTTTATGAGAGAAAGGACCCCAGCACCTGCTAAATCTTTCTTTTTCCTTCCTTACTACGTACGTAAGTTTGCATCTATGTACATTCCTACACAAACACAAGCATACAGACATACATATACGTAGTATGCATATACATACATGCACACAATATATATATATATATATATATATATATATATATATTGTCATACTTTGGAAGTTTGATGTTGCCAATAAGAAACACACGCACCAGTTGTTTCACTTCAATTTATTAGAAATTAAATTATAAATTAACAATTTTTAATAAATTTCCGGTTCGCTGGCTGATTCCTCAACCGGACGGTTGTTCATATATTGTCAAAGTTCTTTCGTCACACTTTGTGTGACTTCATCAGTGAACGGGGATTCTTTTCTTTGTTTTGTGCTTATCCTTTGTTCTGTCCTACGCCATCTTGTTTTTGTGTGTGTTGTGTGCTTAGTTTTCCCATGTGTTACATCCGAGTGACTGTGTGTGTTTTTATGCACAAACTGAGCACATAGCACACACAAGAACAAAATGGCGTAGGACAGAACAAAGGAGAGGCACAAACCCAAAAAAAGAATCCCCGGTCACTGATCAAGTCACAGAATGTGTGACGAAAGAACTTTGACAATATATGAACAACCGTCCGGTTGAGGAACCAACCAACCAACCGAAAATTTATAAAATTTTTTTAATTTATAATAAATTGAAGTGAAAGAAACTGGTGCGTGTGTTTCTTATTGGAAACATGTCCCTCCCAAAGTATAACAATATCGGTTTCAACACACGTTTTCAGATAAAGAATCTTGCTAAACAAATTCAGAAACGAAATATATATATATATATATATATATACATAAATAATACACAATCACGCATACACACACACACTTATATATATTTACATATTTACATAAATAGGCTTATTAGTATGCATGTATCTATTTACCTATCCCCCAAGATATTCGACTGTCTCTCCATACGTCTTGTTACATAGATATCAAGCTATACATCTTCATAGTCTTTGTTTTTCTAAGTTTTATTCCAGATGTCACAGTTCAAAATGTTAGATGGTGGTAATTTCTTCAAAGCTGCATGTTATATACGAAATAATTGTTTCTACTTTTGGCACAAGGCCAGCAATTACCCAGTGCATTACTGGTGCTTTATTTTATCGACCCCGTAAGGATGAAAGGCAAAGTTAACCTCTGCGGGATTTGAACTCAGAATGGCAAGGGCCGTAACTCTATGCGTCAAAGCATGGCGTCCGATCCTCTACCGATACTGCCAATCCACCGCCTATATACGAAATAATAATAGTATGTGTGTTGGAATAGCATAGCATTTACTATGCTGCTGATATTAACAAGAAAGAGAAAACATCAATTTTTAGCTGTAAATATCTTACATTCAAATCCACGTTTCACTCTTTATAACACCGTATAAATAATTATAGTTTCATTGAATTAACTGGCGTATATTACTGTGCTTACAAATCCTTCAGTGATTAAACATTGCGACATTTTCTGATAATCGATTTGAATATAAAGGATACTTACTGATAATTGTAAGTATTTGACAGCTGCATTTGTGTCTGTATGAAGGCCATATTCTAAATGACCGTTAAGACTACAATTGATGGGGAAAATTTCCTAACAATGTGTTTTAGATAGATTTCCGTTGTATATAACAACATCTGAACAATTATAATTAGGAGCGAAAAGCTACAGAACTTGTTTCCGTAAAAACTATTGGGCAACATACTTTTAACTCTCTATTTTCTAAAATAGTTTTTCAGGTGTACTTCTTGGAAAGAATACATTATCGGTAAACATTATGTATCATTCAAACTAATTAGCAACTGACAGAGGGGCTGTTAAAACAATTGGGATGATAGCAATTTTGTGGCAATTGTAAACTTTCTGTATTTTGTATTTCAATTCTTGGCAATTTCCTTGGCAAATATTAGTTGGTCAAACAACGTCGATTATCCAAGATCGTTTCTTCTTTATTGAGTGTGACAATATCAGAGCGTGAATACTGCAGAGCTAGTAGTAGTAGGCAACAGTAGTAGTAGTAGTAGTAGTAGTAGTAGTAGTAGTAGTAGTAGTAGTAGTAGTAGTAGTAGTATTAGTAGTAGTGGTAGTAGTAGTTGTGGTAGATTGAGGGACTTTTGTAAAATGATACTGTATGTATTTCTATCCTAATAAGTTTCGTAGGTTACATGTTTTTACACGATACATTTACGTATGCCGAAAAATGACTTGGAACATTCATACTTACAACTGTATAATATAGAACCCTTTTATTACTTTTTATGAATAATATCGTGATGCTGTGCTTAATCTTCTTTTCTTTTTAATCTTGTTTTAACTTTTTTTATTTCTCCTCGGAACAGCTATACTGCCTGCAATGGAGATAAATGGCATATCTGCAATGGAAAATAATCGAAAATTGATGACACACTTGCTGTCTCTATAATGACAATGCATCGATGGGACGGTACAAACCTGAATCGAATAATTCAAGTGAACATGATATAGATAGATGATCAAGTCCTTACGCCATGTTTGATGATTATCTTCTCGTATTGAATTAAAACTGCAATAACTCTCCAAACTACACACAACTCGCAACATTTCTATATCCACCATTCGCTCCGTTGTGTATTTATTACACATACACGCACACATACATATCAACAAACTATAATGTCATATACATCAAAATATATGCAGAAACACGTATAATTATATATCTCTATATGTATGTATATGTGTTTATATATAAATATGTGCATATTTTCCTGTGTAGATGGAGACACGTTACCTAGTTATGAATATATTCATACATACACTTTTAGACTTGATTTTGTTGTAATACTTATCAAAATATTTAGTTATTCTCTCTCTCTCTCTCTACTCCCGCATTCACATTCTGTACGCATTCACATCTACTTTTCTATGGGCGAGAATATGTGCGTATCGTCATGCCACATTTGTGTTGTTGACCAGTCTAATAAGAGTATACAATCAAATTCACACACACACACACACACTCTCTCTCTCCCTCTCTCTCTCTCTCTCTCTCTCTCTCTCTCTCTCTCTCTCTCTCTCTCTCTCTCTCTCTCTCTCACACACACACACACACACACACACACACACACACAAATATCTATATATCTATATCTATCTATGTATATATATATATATATATATATATATACATAGATAGATAAATATATAGATATTTGTGTGTGTGTCTGTGTATATATATATATATATATATATATATATATATATATATATCTTTGCTCCCAAATACAGGAAGCCCTCAACCAATTCTAGCGGCTTCCCGCCTACATTAGTGATCCCCTCTGGCTTCTCAACATTCTCTACCAGATATTTTGTTTTAGTCTCATTCATTCTCAGCCCCACACTCATCGACACAGTCTCAACCTCTCGCATCAAATCCTCTGCCCCCTTCACTGTATTTGTCACCAAAACTATGACACAGAGGAGATTGAGGTTAGCTGGACATGCTCACCGACATCCAGAGTTGACATTGCACTCAGTGCTCCTGTGGGAGCCCCTACAAGGACACACTAGAAGAGGAAGACCAAGGTTAACGTATGTTGATGCCCTAAGGACAGACACGGGTCTGTTGGAGACGCAGGACATGGCAGCGATAATGAGGGACAGAGACCGCTGGAGAGAACTGGTCCATGGATCTCGGGAATTTTACCCGCCTTATATATATATATATATATATATATATATATATATATATATATATATATATATATATATTATATACACATACATAATAATTTTCCAGATAACGTCACATACAAGCAACAATGTATCTAACTCTACCCTTTGAGTCATTCTTTCAAATTTGTTTCCCCTTTGCTGCGTCCATTTGTAAACAATTTAAACTACTTATTTTAATGGGGGTGGGGGTGGGGTGGATTGATGTATAATATATCTGAATAAAGCATTTACTCCTCGTCTCATAGGAATTCTGATCCTACTCTGTCAACTTCAATATTGGATATATTATGTCCCAGGCAAAAGTAGGTTTGCAGGATGTCGTTCGACACAGCCCGACATTTAAATAGAAGAATTTTTAGAGTGATTGAATTTTAGAAAGTTTGAAATAAATATGGAAAGATGATATATTCATGATATCAATTATATTCTATTTAATTCATTCTACTTTAGGCACAAGGCCAGCAAATACCCAGTGCATTACTGGTACTTTATTTTATCGACCCCGTAAGGATGAAAGGCAAAGTCAACCTCGGCGGGATTTGAACTCAGATCGTAAAGGGACGTAACTATGCTGGAAACCATGGCGTCCGACCCTCTACCGATACTGCCAATCCACCGCCCTTATATTATATTCTATTCTATTATATTCTATTATATTCCATTATATTCTATTTAATGCTAACTCGAAAGAGCCACAAAAAACAAAAACAAAAAAAAAAAACTTTGAAATGCTTGCGATGATTCAAATACGAGGAATGATTATACATGATTGACAAGCAATTTGTAGATCAAACATCAACGATATTAAGAAGTGTTTACATAATTGTTTCTACTTTTGGCACAAGCCCAGCAATTATCCCAGTGTATTACTGGTACTTTCTTTTATCCACACCGTAAGGATGAAGGCAAAGTTAACCTCGGCGGGATTTGAACTCAGACCATAAATGGCCGTAACTCTTTGCTGCAAAGCACGGCTTCCGAGCCTCTACCGATACTGCCAATCCACAAGTGTTTACATAATATTGACATTTTATTATTAAAAATATAGAGAAATCGTTCATGATGTATATTTCAGAACGTGTTTGTTGTAGATTTCTGCTTTTACTCATTGCTTTAGTTCCGTCGGGGAGAGTGAGAAAGAGAGAGAGAGAGAGAGAGAGAGAGAGAGAGAGAGAGAGAGAGAGAGAGAGAGAGAGAGAGAGAGAGAGAGAGAGAGAGAGATAGAGAGAGAGATAGGGAGAAAGAGAGAGAGAGAGAGAGATAGGGAGAAAGAGAGAAAGCTAGTACATGAAAAAGGTGAGATGGAGTGAGCAAAATAAAGTGATATATAGACCATACCCACAGCCTTCACAGGCTGCTACCTTGTAAGTTAATCTTTATTCATAGTCCTGTGATTTTCCAGGGCATTTCACAAAGGGCGCAAATTTTGATTTAGTTTCGACACGAAATTGATGAAATTAGAGAACATGGCACCATCAGAAACTTCGCTGGAAATCATATACAGGTTGATTCGTCACTCACTTGAAGTGTAAAATTAATTATAATTAGAAAAATTCTGAACAACTCTTACCCAAGAATATTATAGCAGATGTACATACATTTATGCATCTGTATTTAAGTTTCTGTATAGTTTTGACAGATTACTCGATAGAACCCCATGTAATCATGTGTATAAATCCATTTAGTAATCTACAAAATAAAGTAATGAATAAGACAAAGTACAGCAAATATGTTTTTTGAAATATTCCATTAATTTCAGCACTATTTTCACAATTAAAAGCAATAGATTTTGTCTTTCATACATGAAAGCATATAAATGAACTATATATAAGGTGCAATATGATTTGAAAGCATTTTCTTAAACAAAATTCTCTCAGCAAGTATTATTTAATCTAACATGTGACATATTTCACGAGTGTATTGTTCATTTTGAAGTTCATAATAATGATGTACAAGGAAGGAAGTGATTAAATATATCTGTTATAGTCGTATAGATTTAGGAAGTTATACACAATCTACTATTGTGGGAACCAACTCACGGGAGACGCAGTCGAGGAAGACCTGCTGAAACGTTCATTGATCAACTGTCAGACGATACCAACCTTAATAAGGAGTAGTTGATCAGAATCAATGGAACATCGTGAATTGTGGAGAGACTTTGTCATGAATGTTCGAGTGTGGTCACAATGATGATGATGTTGTTGTTGTTGTTGTTGATGATGATGATGATGATGATGATGATGATGATGATGATGATGATCGTATCTTTAACGTTTTAGTAAACAATATTTTTCATATTTTTGAAATTCAGACTCACACACCATTACTTCAAAGTAAATAATATAAACAGAAACATTATTCGGTTTTGGTAACCAGCAGTTTTATTATGGTCAAAGCTGCAATATACTATTTATTATTCTTCGACCATCCATAATGTTTCATAATCTATCACGTACCAATATCTTTCCAAGTGCGTCCATGGTGACCAATGATCAAGAAGTTCTCTTTGCATTTATAAGGTCCCAGTTTCGATCCAACTCCGAGGTATTTTGGAAGAGTATCATTTAGAATAGTCTCGGGTAGATTCAAGACTTGTGAGTGAAATTTTGCAGATTACATAATTATCTAAGAATATGTACAAACATATAATTTTAGCAATGAATCCTATGGTATTTGGTTATTTCAATTAATTTATGAATAAAACAAAGCATTTACAGTTGTAAGAGTTCTGACATTTATTTTAGATCTACATTACACATATTCAAGACGATAATTGTTTCTGCTTTTAGCACAAGGCCAGCAATTATCCCAGTACATTGCTGGTACTTTATTTTATCGACCACGTAAGGATGAAAGGCAAAGTTAACCTCGGCGGGATTTGAACTCAGTTCGTAAAGGGACGTAACTCTGCTGGAAAGCATGGCGTCGAGCCTCTATCGATACTGCCAGAGACGATAATGAAGAGTTATAATCTATTTATTATTCGTGCGGCGTCGTCAGTTAACATTTCAAACAAACATTCGTTACGCGGTTTCTATAGAAACAACATTTGGAATTTGCTTCATCGTCAAGGAAATCAAGAAGTCGATACTGAGAGAATGTAAGATGCTCGTCATTTGACAAACGAAAATCTGAAACACCAATGTTATGAAGTTCAGAAATGTTGCAAATATTGTTTTTGTTTCTCGTAATAAAGCCATTTAATAATATTTGTTGTGTATCTATGCAGATTGTGTATCCATGTTTCATTAACTGACCATAGTAAATAGTTGCTGTGAGTTGACATTTTATTACTTTATTATTAAATGTTTTTCGTTGGTTAGTATTTATATACTTTTTATATATTCACGTTATTCTTAATGCGTAGGTGAAATGCATAATGTTAAAATAATAGAAAATACAAGACATTTATTTTGATAATGATTTGATAAAAACATCGTTTGAAACCGCTCAAATTACATTAACAGTGAAATGTGTATATTTATTTTTTATATATATATATATATATATATATTCCTTACACGCAGTACTGCCGAGAAAGGCTTATAAACATGAATTCAGGACGCATATAATTCGCCTATGCTGTTTGGAAAACATTGGCTTGAAGATAATTATAGGGAAAATATATTTATTATAAAGAGTGCTCTGGAAACAGGAAGGGGACTCGCTGATTCATTGACAGAATAAAAGATAAAAAGAAAAACAAGGAATTAATTGCTAAAACAGTGGAGAAGCCCGGGGACTTGACAGGATCTAAGTGTAGGTTGAACTACATGAATATGACATATTGAAAAACTAATATGACCTTTTCAAAAATTCCTAGGAGTGTGGGTTGAGATATATAGTTAAATGGAGTAAATTAGGCAAATGAATTCAGAGAAGTCTAATTCTCTTTAGGAAAAGCAAACGTTGTGGCATCAAGTGCGCGAAGAATTAGAACATGTGAGAAAGCCAGTCTGCCAAATAACATTAAACAAGGCTTGTTCAAATAACGAATGAAGGGTTGTCATTAAAAGGAATACATAAATAAATAAAATGACAATAAAAAAAATATATGTATCTAGGATTAAATCTTTACTGTGGGTTATATGTGCACTCAAACATTATACATATTGAAATTTTATCGCCTTCGATGACGATAAATGTTCCAGTTGCTTGACAACAGAACGACCTACTCTTGAAAATAACTTGAATAAGATTGAGCATTTCACAGACACTTAACGTAAATCTCAGAGAGATGCTCAGTAATATAATGTGCGACAAGCTAGCACTAGGAATCACGAGTACAGCTCACGTTTGACTGCTGAGTCAACTGGAGCATTGTGAAATAAAGTGACTTGCTCAAGAACACAATGAACCGCCGTGAACCGAAGCCACGCCATTACCATCATGAGCCGAACACCGTAACCAATACGTATACATATACATTCATATACATATATACATACAAATATGCATGCATACAAATACATAAACACATACATAGCGACTTTGTGGGCATACACAGGCATTTTATTCGTACAAATTCATATATATTTATACAAACACTTTAGGTGACAGAAGGAGCGTTTCAGTTGTGGTAGGATCCAGATCATTGACCAGATTGATGCGGAAGGATTTTTGTGGCCACCTAACAATTCCCACGCCCCTTCATCGCGACTACCAACCGACAATTCTTAGCATAGATGAATGTGTGATACTTGGGGATGGTTTGCCGTTACAATACCACCGAATTCGCAAGCCATCCCTAAACTAAATATCTCCTGCATTCTCTGTTTATTTTTCCGTAATCCTGTTATCTCATACAACTAATTCTGCATTCAACCCCTGATGAAATCGCCTAAGTCTTGCATTATGATCGGATGATGAAACCATGCCATTGAAATATGTATTGTGTTTTCGGAGAAATAAAATGTTAAAGAAATTTCCTAGTACGGCTTTCTGTTGGTTTTATACCACATTTACGATGGATGATTTGCATAACGTGAAATGCTTTGATTTATTACATTACTAACAGGAATTAACAGTTCTCCCTCTTGGTAAACAACATAACATAAATGGTATACACACACACACACACACACACACACACACACATATATATATATATATATGTATATATATATATATATAGAGAGAGAGAGCAACTTACAGAGCAACATAGTACCAGAGAATTCTAGTAGCAATAATAATAATGATAATAACACTAATGAAATTAATAACAATGAGAACGACAATCATCATTATCCTAATGATATCCCTAACAACCAGGCATCTACACAACATAGTAACCGGCAAGCAAACAACCAGAATAACTGTAACTGTAGAACAAATAGAACTTGCCCTTTAGGTAAAAATTGCTTAATCAAAGACATCCTTTACTCATGCGCGGTCAACACAAACAACTCTTCTAAAGCATATATATGTTCAACTTCGAACTGCTTTAAGACGAGATATAACTCGCATCTCCACACTTTCAAAAATCGCAATCTAGCCAATTCCACTTCTTTATCTAGCTACATACACTCTCTGAAAACTAGGAATATACCATATACACTTCAATGGGAAGTAATAGATAGGGCCGCATCGTATAAACGACCGAATAAATTATGTAACCTCTGTCTTCTAGAGACCCGCACTATAATCTATTCTAAACTAGACCTCCTAAACAGAAAATCAGAGATTTTTTCCATGTGCCAGCACTACCACCGACACTCTTTACATAGCTTTAAACCTAGCTGCTATTATATAACAATGTCAGATCTGAATTCCTCACCATAATTGACACTTCACCTCTAGGTCTTATCAGCATATAATTACCCCCAAAGCATCCCACTCTATGATCAGCTCATCTCTCTACCTAACTCCTATTTATCTCAAACCTTATACTCTACAATAACTATTAGGAACAAACAAAGTTAACACCATTTAATATAACCACTACAGCTTGCTTATATTATATTCAGTAATGGATAGATAATAATATGATGTGTTATAGGAAAATAAATTATATTAATAATTAAATATATAAATTAATAACATTATATATAAGGGATTCACTTATAACATAATATAATGTATATTAATAACACAAGAGATTTAACCAATTGGACCTGTAAACAACTATACATTTTTTCTACAGCTTACTTACACGTTATTCATTAATGCATAGATAACAATATAATGAGACCTTTAATGTACCATAGGAAAATAGACTGTATTTAAAATTAAATATAAACAAATAGCATTATATAAAAGGGATTAGGGCGGTGGATTAGCAGTATAGGTAGAGGGTCGGACGTCATGATTTGACGCATAGAGTTACGGCCCTTTCCATTCTGAGTTCAAATTACGCCGAGGTCTACTTTGCCTTTCATCCTTACGGGGTCGATAAAATAAAGTACCACTAATGTACTGGGTAATTGCTGGCCTTGTGCTAAAAGTAGAAACAATTATATAAAAGGGATTCACTTGTAACACAATATAATGTATATTAGCACAAAGAATTTAACTAGTTGGAGCTGTAAAAAACTATACATTTTTTCCATTTTTTCTACTTTCTTCTATTATATACAATTTAATCGCTAGTTATATCCTCTTTCGCATTAGCTCCCCATAATAGAGATCTCAAACTCACTTCCGGAAGTTAAACCGTTAGAAGAATCACTCCACAACAACTCAAACCCTGGATAACAATATAATAGGACCAATAGCTGTAATTAATTAAAATCCATAGCTGTAATTAATTAAATCCATAGCTGTAATTAATTAAAAACATTTACTAAAATAAAATATAACCAATGTAATGGAAAAGATAGCAATAACATTGATACTCTCAACACATAGGCATTTGAACATTATAGAAACAATCATCACACTACATCCACCATAAACTCATAATTCTAATACACAAACATCTTTGCCTGCTTGATATGCTTGTAAACCTATGTTATTTTTTGTGATACCTTTGCCATACAGTAATTATATATGCCTAGTACCATTGCTTATTTCCTTCCTTCAACTCTGTAAACTTAGCAAGTCGTTATAAGTATTTAACTAACTAAATATATTTCCGATTGGCCAGGAACTTATACCTATCTACGATTTTCCAATAATTTTGCTACACCTGCGCATCGGCGTTTCCTTGAGGCTTGGCCTCCGAATCTGCGAGCCACACCAATGTCGCTGTGTATTCACCGTGGACTCTTTCGGCCTCCACCCGCTTTCCTGTCGCTACAGTGCCGGCCGCCTTCCAGGCAATACTGCCTTCAACGAGGTGATGAAGCATGGCTTGGACGCTGCAGGCTTCGCTTCTTAGCTCGAGCCGGTGGGGCTGGACCGAAGGGATGTCAAAAGGCCAGATGGTATGACCATCTTCCCGTTCCGCAGTGGCAGAACCCTGGTCTGGGACGCCTCTTGCACCGACACTTTCTCCAGCCGCAATCTGGTGCAGTCTGCGACTAACACAGGTACTGCTGCACGTCGGGCTGAGGAGTTCAAACTCACCAAATACCGGTCGCTCTCCGACAGGTTTACGGTCGTACCCTTGGCAGTGGAGACTTCTGGTGTCTTTGGCCCTAGGGCTACCTCCCTATTCACCACCATAGGCGCTGAGCTGGCCAGCCGCAGCTGTGATCCTCGCGAGTGGTAATGGCTCTTCCAGCGCGCCTCCCTTTCCGTCCTCCGGGGAAACGCCTTCTCCATTCTGTTCACCGGGGCTGTGGGGAGGCCATCAATATGATTGACTGACTTGTCATATTATCATGTACTTTTTATATATATCCATATCTATCCTTTTCAAATTGGCGAATCATTATATTCACTAATTTCATTTAATTAGTTATATTAATATTCATAATCAGAACACATTTACTACAATGATATATCTCATATTACTGACTATTATAATATTGTCATAATTTCAACAAGTTATCAATAGTATAGCATTAACTAGTCTCGGTTTATAGCTGGCCTCACATTAAATATCTCTTAGGACTCTTTCTTTTCACTAGTTTGACAGTAAACTGTGAAATCTATAAGCGTGTTTCTTTTGAGTCTGCAGACATTATAACATTTCCACAATGGATAACATCTCAAACAGAATTCGTTGTACAGCTAAAATAATTATTTCTACTTTTGGCACAAGGCCAGCAATTACCCAGTACATTACTGGTACTTTATTTTATCGACCCCGTAAGGATGAAAGGCAAAGTTAACCTCGACGGGATTTGAACTCAGACCGTAAAGGTCGTAACTATGCTGGAAAGCATGGCGTCAGACTCTCTACCGATACTGCCAATCCACCGCCCTGTACAGCTAAAATAATACCATAATATGATAGGTTAAAATTCGGTGTAAAGGCATTATCCCCTTCTCAACTGAATTACATGTAAAAAGCATATAAAATGAATTATGTGAAACAATAAACAAAATAAAAATGATGGAAAATAGTCCTATAGTAATGTGGAATAGCTGAGACGTATGGTAGTTTTACCAGCTGGTAACACACGGTCATATAATTGCACTCAGGCGACTCTTAACATCTCTTCTCTAAAAACATTACTCTCAGCTGATCTTTAAGCCATCTTCTAAATGGAAAATAAGGGAATATGATTTTGGAAGAAAAAAAACAAACCCAAAACATCTTCTAACCGTTTGTTATAGGATAACAAACTGGACTGAGTTATTTTACACTGCAACCAACATGTCTGAATATATGTACTTGAACACTTAAATATGTTGATTGTGTGCATAATAAAATCATTATCTATCTATTTATTTACTTATTTATTTATTTATTTATTTATTTATTTAATTGCCTCTGAATGTGTTAGTTTATTTTCACCTCGATCATAACGAGATATTATATTTGGTTCGCAGAATTGTTCGTACAAATCATTTCATAAATACATAAACAAATTTAATGCCCTTATTATAGATAGGTACAAGTATGGCTGCATGAATGTGGTAAAGAACTTCATTTCAAAATCCCATCATTTTGGGCTTGATCTGGTAAGTGTTTTCTAAGGTTGACAGATCGAGTGGAATCTGTTATAAACAATGCAGTTTCTACTTTTGAATTTATGAATAGTTGTTTCTAAATTGACTATATCTATACCAGCATGTTACTCGTACATTTATCGACAAAGTACGAGTGTATGGCAGAGCTAATATGAGAGAGTTGTGAACTCAGACGGTAAAGAACCACATCAAATGCCATGAATCATTTTTATCCGACGGACGCTCTAACGGCTCTAACAATTCACCAAACTAAATAATAATAATAAGTGACAATTCAAATGGAAAAGGATAGTGGGGTATATATATATATATATATATATATATATATATATATATATAATTAATCGGGGAAACAGAAAAAAGGTAACAAAATAACAATAAATTAAAAATCTCCAATTAAATTAGAATCCTCCAATTGGAAGAGCATCACCGAGAGGTAAGGAAATAATACATGGAAACCCATCTCTGCAAGAGATACAGGAATTGATGCTGACTAGCTCTGTCCATGTTCCTGGGGAACATCAATCTAAAAACGTGGCAAAGAGATTTCCTGGTGTTTATGTCCTTATGACATCATCTATATTATAATTGATTGTAAAATGTGTATATTATATAATTTTTCCTGGGGTGTCAGGTTGACACTCGGCCTGGTTTGGGAAAGAAGTAGAATTCAAAGGAAGTCTCAAATAATAATAATTGTTTCTACTTTTGGCACAAGGCCAGCAGTTATCCCAGTGTATTACTGGTACTTTATTTCATCGACCCCGTAAGGATGAAAGGCAAAGTTAACCTCGGCGGGATTTGAACTCAGACCGTAAAGGGCCGTAATTCTATGCCGCAAAGCAAGGCGTCCGACCCTCTAACGATACTGCCAATCGACCTCCCTTTTATTCTCAAATAATAATGATAACAATAAATAAACGTAACACACTGCAATATTTCTGTTTTTTCTTATCACTAAACGTACTTGTTCAGGAACAGAACACTTATGGTTGCATGCGTGCATGCGTTCATATATATATATAAATTAAAAATATATAACTGGCTTTTAGGAACAATCAACGTATTTCTGGGTCATTACCCTTCACCAGGACTGTATAAATTGGTTGAGTAGCCTTATGTGCATACCGATCGAGTTGCAGCTGGCTTTGCCTAATACTAAAAGTAAAATAAGAATTGTATTTCTCGCTCTAGCACAGCTGATTCATAAAAGTAAGCATGAATACGTTCACACACACAGACACACACGTATGAACATATATATACATATTTGTATATGTATATATACACACACACATATATGCATATACTGTACATATGTACGTATGTGTTATGTCAAATATTAATAATTGTTTCTACTTTTGGCACAAGGCCAGCAATTACCCAGTGCATTACTGGTACTTTATTTTATCGATCGCGTAAGGATGAAAGGCAAAGTTAACATCGGTGGGATTTGAAATCAGACCATAAAGGACCGTAACTCTATGCTGAAAAGCATGGTGTCCGATTATCTACCGATACTGCCAATCCACCGTTCGATTCGTTTGTAGACAAACGAGCCCAATTAGAAGCTATGTCGTGACGGTGACCTATCGTCGCATGTTTGTTCAACACTGGCTTGAGGAACAAACAACATCTAAATGTTGAGGTAGGATTGTTGGCATTTCTTTTTTCACATCTGCTACTATCAGAGGGGTAGCATGCTGCTGTATTAAGCATGGCTTTCCCTTACCATATTGTTGTGTTGACAAAGTAGACAAGGATAAGGATGCTGTTTCTTCGGTCATTTTTTAAAATTCTAACGTTTGCAAATGTTTCGATAATATGATTATTGTTTTGCCCTAAAGGGCAGGATACTTTGTGAAACTGAGCAGATCAAAACTTAACCTGGCAGACCCTCTACAATTGACAAATTTCTAGAGAAATCTAAACAGAACTTACCGAGCAAGTTTTACA
>OZ024742.1:209013822-209016322 GCA_964016885.1 Eledone cirrhosa | reverse complement strand
TGTAGTATACAATATGTCAGAAGAATTTGTTCCATTTTGATTCGCTGACAGAGTCGTGTGCTTTTTGAGAAGTCCACAAATAATAATTCATCCTTTAGAGCTTTAATCCTGATGCATTCAATGATACTTCTGACTGTTAGACGCTGTGCAATATTAGATCAAATTTTCTGAATCTGCTTCGGTTTCTACATAAGACCTCAATTTCACGTTGCATTCTTTTACTTTGAAGCTAAACTCCGCCGGTTACAGACTGCACATCAACACGAGATATTTTTCTCCACACAGTTCGACCAGCAACAGTAGAGTTTAAAGATCAAAGGTCAAGTCCAGTCCATAAGTTGACATTATCAAGCCATCATTTTGGCTGCCAGCCTCTGTTTCTCTTACCAGCCAGCCTTTCTTCCAAGCATAACGTACTCATACCACGAGTTGATATTTTTATATGACAGTATAGCTTGAGTATTCTTGACTTGACAATTGATGTAATTGGTCTATGTTTAGTAATGTTGAGCAGCTCACTGATACAGATACAGTCGCTGAGCCAGTTGCCAGTCATTAGTCTCATGATGTGGTTCTGGAATATAGAGAGCTTCTGAAGTGACCGTGTCGTCGAATTAACACAGACAAGACCATATAACACAACTGGAAAGATGTAAGTCTCGAAGATCTTAGCCTTCAAATAATAGGAAACTCGTTTTGATGTTAGTACTTCCTTGTTCTGGTTGAAAGCTGCCCAACCCAGAGTGATGTGATACTGCGCAGCAACAATTCCATTGTTGTTTGATGATAGTTTGCAACCGAGATATACAAACTCCGTAACTTGTGCGATTTGCTGATTGTAGATTGTGAGTTGGAGATTGGCATTGTTTTTAGCAGTTGTCATTTACTTTGTTTGGGGGATATTGATGCGCAAGCCAGCTTCCAGCGTATGTTTAGCCAATACATTCAGTAAGTATTGCAAATCAGATTTAGAGTAAATCATGATGGCCAGATTTGGTATGCTTTTACATCCTATTTGATAACCAGAGAAGCATTCTTCTTCAGTTTGGTACATAAGTGCAGCTATAACTATACAGAAAAGAAGTACTGATACTACATCCCCCTGCTTAACTCCTTTCAAGATGTTTATACACTGTGTAGTTCTCAAATCTGTTTTGATATATGCTGTTAAGTTGGCGTAAGTTTCTTTCAGTAGGTTGATGTATTTTTTTGTTAATTGACCTCTTGTTTAAAAATTGCCACAAAGTTGTCAAAAGTCAATGAAGTGATGTGCACAGGGTTGTTGAAGTCTATTGCTTTCTCAATGATTTGTTCCATAGCTAGGATCTGCTCAATGGTGCCTCTTCCAGTTTGATACGCAGATTGTGTTTCACAAAATGAGGCGTAAAGTTCTGACTTCACTGAAAAGCTTGTAAATATAACTCAATATGCTGATAGGACGACAGTTCCCTCAATCAAGTCTGCTACCTTTTTTGTAGCATAGAGTTTTGAAACAATTTATTGCAGAGTGCTATTGCTATAGCTATGCAAATATTAACCGCACCTAAATTACATTTCGCGTACAGGGGAGAATAATTCATTCAGTCCATTTTCAATTAGCTTTCGAATATATAAAGCATTAAAAGATTGAATGAGGATATCCTAGAATATCCGGTTTTCAAAAATGTATTTCTAAATCCTTCACAGATGTAAAAATCTGGTCCAATCCCTTGCGTCTTTCTTTCGTTAAACACACACACACACACACACACACACACACACACACACACACACACACACACACACACACACACACACACACACACACACACACACACACACACACACACACACATATTTATATATATATATATATATATTCTCTCGTTCACGATTTCACCGAACTTTAATTCATAGAAATCTGGGACTTGTCTCTTTCTTCCTCACTTTCTGTTGCTTCGCTATTTTGTTTGTTTATCCTCGCGTCCCCTTTATTTACGTGTCCCAACGACATTTTTTAGCTGTTGCTCGCACCAACCTGAGGTATATGGTCTTTAAAGCGATGAAATGCCTATGATGGTTGGAAGATGAAGGACAACTTTTTTCATATGTAACCCACTTGCAACTCCGCAGCGCTCTTATTATCATATATATATATATATATATATATATATATATATATATATATATATATATATATATATATATATATATATATATATATATATATATATATACATATATATATATATATATATATATTCCAACTTTTCTAAAATTATCTCAAGACATAATTCTAAAATATTAAATAATTGTTTCTACTTTAGGCACAAGGCCAGCAATTACCCAGTGTATTACTGGTACTTTATTTTATCGACCCCGTAAGGATGAAAGGCAAAGTCAACCTCGGCGGTATTTGAACTCAGAATGGCAAGGGCCGTAACGCTATGCGTCAAAGCATGATGTCTGACCCTCTACCGATACTGCAAATTCACCGCCCTAAAATTTTAAATAATATCTC
>OZ024742.1:209001322-209008822 GCA_964016885.1 Eledone cirrhosa | reverse complement strand
AAGGACTGATCGGCATATGCAAATCAACAGATTAATTAATTATATATATATATATATAATATATGTATATATATATATATATATACATATATATATATATATATATATATGTATATATAATTTTATAAATTCTAAGAATAAGATTTACTAATGTTAACAGGGAGGAAATAACCGGTTGCATTGTATTTTAGAATACACAAGTAAACATTTTTTAAGCCTTCGATAAAGCGAAGTTTTCTCAACTTTAAGCCTCATTAACGTGTGTGTGACAGCTCACACCTATGTAGGTTTACCTGGCCTCCTCCAAGGTATATCTCGTTGGAGGTGTCTTGGTTAATTTAATGATAGGTACCCCAGTCCTATCATCTCATTTCTACAGCTGAGTAAACTGGAGCAACGTGAAATAAAGTGTCTTGCTCAAAGAAACAACACATCACCCGGTCCGAGAATTGAACTCATAACCTTTCGATTGCAAGCCCAATGCTCTAACCACTAAGCCATGCGTTTACTAAACTTTAAGCCTCATTAAAGTGTATGTGTGACATTAATGCTTCACTATTATTTCACGAAATCAAAATCCTCAAGTTTGATTCAGGTTTTCACTATTATTAGGTCTATAGACCTACTAACCTCTAAAAACCCAAACGAGGAGTACCATGAAAAAAAGTGTTTCAAACCGGGGAGAAAGGAGGCAAATTGGGGTAATTTACACAATTAAAGCTATACCCCTTTTCACAAGAGAAAACATCTCTCACCCACCCCAAAGTGGGTGAGAGATATCTTCGTCGGACGGGGAGAGTTGACAGGTCTGGGTCAAATGTATTGATTGGTCAGCTTATTCACGTAGATGGGAAGACATACATTTGAAGCCTAGCACTAATATTTAATTTGGGCTGAAGCATGAGATTTCAGTTTCCTTAAACAATTCTCCGTGAAAGAGAAAAACAAAATCAAACATATCTAAATATATCCCAATGAGAAGAAGTGTTATAGATTTTGCTACCTAGTATAAATAAATTTAGATCACAAAATTGTGGTTATGTATTTCATATCAGCAAATATTAAGTTGTGAAAATTCTCACGTATTTGACATGTTAAATAAAAAAGGAGAAATAATATTAATAAACCATAATCATTCTTCTTTAAGAAAATCTAAATCAGATGTAGGCATATTAGAGCATTTATCAAAGCTTAAATATACCTAGCTACAGAATAGAAGATACACATTATTTAGCTTGAATTAGACTTACAATAATCTAGGAAACTTGTGTCTATTTAATAATACAAAACGGAACGAATAGAGATGAAATCTACCATTAGTCATCATAAGAAAATATTACTTAGAAAGTTTATGTGGACACTACTGAGGAACTTCTTATCAATGGATTATTTTAAGCTATATTATCTGTTGACGGATAAAAGAAACCTTATGAAATATATATAAATCAAATACATTCATTCCGTTGACTATATATTCATTAATTAGTAGACGATTTTAACCCACTATTGCAAATATTTTATCTTTGGTTATTTCTTATTTAATAACGTTAGTTCGTATTTCACTCGGCTAAGGTGATACAAAGACAAACGATCTCTAGTCCATATCATGTAAACAGTGCTTTAATACAGGAGTAAATATATACAAATGACAAAGAAACTACTGAGGTAAACCTGTTTTATTATTGTAACTCTATAAAAGGGCGGTGAACTTGCAGTATCGGTAGAGCGTTGGACGCCATGTTTTCTAGCATAGCTACGTCCCGTTACATTCTAAGTTCAAAGCCTGTCGAGGTTAACTTTGCCTTTCATCCTTACGGGGTCGATAACATAAAGTACCAGTAATGTACTGGGTATTCGCTGGCCTTCTACAAAAGTAGAAGCAATTATTATAACTATATAATCTAATCTAACAAGGTGGTGCAGTAGCAATACACTTTCTATACTTTCCCAGATAAACCAAGCCGATGTAGTCGGTGATCTGTTTGAATCCGTGTAGTTCGATACTGGTAAGTAATCAGCAATTACTTCCTTGAACAAAAAGTATCGATGAAAAAGATAGGGTGCTTAATGTAACACACATTAGAAGTAATGAAAGGAAAATAGGTGAAGGATGAGCCAGTCTTAAGGAGAACAAAGGAGCTAGAGTCATTGTAGACGCTATAAAATACATGGATAAAGAGTACACAGAAATTGTCTTCATCTGGAATACAGGTAAAGTTTAGGTGATAGATATGTAGTTATGAAATAATATCAACGATTATGAAACCTTGTGTTGTAAGGTTTCTGCAGATGTTACATTTTAGTTGTTCTTGCTTAGATGATACCTTGCCACAGAGAGATCAAGTTCAACCACAGATAACGCTTGTATAAACAAACTGTAAAACTAATACTAGAGTCAGTCAACGATACATGTATTTCATACAGAAAACAAAATCTACATCCTGATTTGTCACACTAGCGCGAAATAAGCATGTAGCTGCTTTCTGTGTCATTGGTATACGCATAAATTCGATATATTCGAAGTTATGTTTACGTGTTCATATATGACATATAGTTGATATATTCGTATATAAATCACTGTAATCAAAGCTTTGGTATTGTATACGTTACAAAGACAAGCATGTATGATGGCTATAATTTTTACAGGGTAAGCAACGGTTACAATGCCTTTTTTAAATCATAAGAATATTATTTCCCAACAGGAATACTTCTCTGAAAACACACACACATGCCCACTCGAGATTTAACATGACTAAAGAATACATGTTATTTAGCATGGTTGGTTCGATATAACATAAATGTAACATTTCTGCCAGCAACTCATCTGTGTGGGTCATTCAGTAGCATCTAAATCTCATTACGTCTGTCGTGAACTGCTGTGTCATTTTCATTGTGATTAGTCTCCTTACCATTGGCCTGACACAACGGCACCCACTTTCACCTCTTTCCTATCACCATAATTTAATGCTGACTTAATATGAGAAGGCTTTTCTACTATAGCGCTCCATTTCGTTTGTTCAAGAGAAAGAACCATTAGAATGAAATATGTTACCATTAGCAAGAAGATAAAAAAATAGATATCTGATAAAATAAGAGACAGAGAGAATGAGTAAAGTTCATAGAGAAGAGGATGCAGAGAGGACGAGTGATGCGAGGGAGGGAGGAAAGGAAGATAGAAAAACAAAGGAGGGATAACCGTTGAGTCATCCGCAAAAGAGAAGTAAAAGAGAAATAAGACAAACAGAATAAAAGACCATTTCAAACCCCAGAAGTGAGTAGAGGATCTTGGAAGTGATAAATCTCATTGTAATGCGAGTGGATTAGTTAAGAGGACGATCGGTCTGAATTCAATCTCCACAAGCAAACCTTTCAGTCCCCAAATATCGAAGGTTAATGTGAATCTCGAACTCTTTAAAAAGTAGGGAAGGAATGTAGTAAATAAGTGTATAAACAATATTAAAAAAAAAAAGAACAAACAAACAAAACAGAAACATTTCCATAATGGAAAGAATTTAATATTGTTAATACTTGGTAAAGCTATCTGTTATGGATTAATATTTTCAGTTTCTCTATACATCTCTTTGCCACTAAACTAATTTGTTAACGTGGGCAGAATAATAATGAACGTTGCTGTATATGAGATGATTGCCTGATGTATGGTGGGCTCTTGTAAAGTTGTTTCTCATCAATGATGTTACTAATGTAATAATGATTTCTACTATAGACACAAGGCCAGCAGTTTGGGCGAGGGGGAATATCAATTAAATCGACCCGAGTACATTACTGGTGCTTTATTTTATCAGCACTTTAAGGATGAAGGGCAAAGCAAACTTTACCAGTATGTGAACTCAGAATGTAAAGGGACATAGCTCTATGCCACAAAGCAGGGTGTGCGACGCTCTACCGATTCTGCTAATCCACCGCACTTATTAATCATATAATAGGGAAGTGAATGTATGTCATACAATCTCATTTTCGCATCACTTTCTATTTGTGTTATTGCGCCTAATTTAGAAATTTATCTACAAAATGCATCATATAAACCACGTTTTACCGTGCGATAGATTTGCAGTATAGGTAAAACGCCAGACGAAATATTTTGAAATATTAAATTACAACTGTTTACCTTCTAATTGTGAGTCACGTGAAAAGTACATACTGGGTTTCATAAAATATATTCAAATCCTGGAATGGGTATAATTGACATTTACCCCAGGCAATATGTGTGACGTTGTGCCAAATTTAAGCCTTAGTAATGTGAATTCCTGAAATTCCAAATATTTTCCAAGTAATCCAGTAACACACTTGGTTAACAGAGAACGTAACCTATATTTGAGAGGCAAATGTTTACTACACCATTAATGCTATTAATACAACTCATTAATTACAATGATATCTTACTTACGTAGAATACCACATATAGAGGAAGTGTGTAGTGTATTAAATCAGCCCGAGCAGAGCCTTGCCTGCTACTTATTTAATCGCTTACAGATAATGAAAAAGTAAAATAGAATGCAACTTAATTATCGCAAATACGACGCTCAAAATATTCTGCAAATCACAAACATAATGTTAATGATACATGCGTCCAATACAAGGCCAGATTTCAGTACTTGGCTCAACTAAGGAATGATGACAGAAATGTTGATATGACAGAAATGTTGATATGATTTAAACATAGAATGTAAATAGACCCGATCAAATTAGCGTACATACGTACATACATTTGCTCAGATTTTAAATATTCTGCGAAAGAATCAATAAAATAATCATAGTTTCAATGTAAATTTAAGCGCAGTAATTTTAGGGAAAGGGGAAAGTCAATTAAATTGACCTTGGTACTTAACAGGTAAATTATTCTATCGAATTGGATGCATGAAAACCAACGTTGACATCGGTAAGATGTGAACCTAGAACGTAAGAGCCTATACAAATAGAGTAAAGCAGCTTATCCGACCCACTAAAAAATATGTCAATCCACAATATTTTCCCCAAAATCATGTATTTTTAGCCACAAGGATATAAACATATAACAAAAATCATGTCTTTAAAAATGTGATTAAAAATCATGCGGATTAAAAATCACGCATACACACACATAATATCACCGCTTACATATATATATATATATATATATATATATATATATATACTGAATTCACACGTGCTTTTTCCGTTCTTTCCTTTTCCTTCTATCTTTCTATTTCATATTTTTTTTCTCTGTTTATCTTCTGATAAAAGTCTAGTGCTCGAAACGTAAATACACTTTTCTTACAATATCAAGCGTTAAAATAATATATGTTTCATTGAACTGTCTTGTTTGCTTCGTTGTATATGTATACTTTTTAGACACACACACACACACACACACACACACACACACACACACATATATAAATATATATATATATATATATATATATATGTAAATACACATGATATTTATGTCATAGAATCTTGTCAACGCATAACCGTTTCAGTTTTAGTGAAACGTGGGATATGTAATGCATTATCGCTGCAATAAAAGAATACAGCCGTCAATTAGATGAGGAAGTTGAGGATAGGAAACTTGAGCACAAATTGGTCCACCCTACATATTTGTATGTAATACAATCCAGCGTTTTGTCTGTTAAAAAATTTACTGAAACAAAATCACTGATTTAATAAGACTTTAGGGAAATATGGCTAAGATACTGGCTAAGATATAATTTCTGTCTAGAATTTTAGGATTTACAGGAAAATTTTGGCTGTTTTTTATATAGATTGTCCTCTTCCTGAGTTACATATGTTTTTTGCTAAAACATTAGGGTTAATTTTACATGTGACTGTCTGGTAAAAACATATATTTGAAGATAATTGTAATTTCCGGAATAAAAAAGTGTTGAATCAAAATAAAACAGATTTGCAAACCAAATGAAAATTATTTCCCCTTCTGAATCAACAGGAAACAAATTTCCCCATTCTTGTTGATTTTGGTATCTTCTCCTGTTTATTACTGAGAATAGAGGACCATGGACAACTGTACCAATGCTAATTTATGCTGTATATAGATGATTCTCATCGGGAAAAAAGGGGACCAGTGTATTCTAATTTCTCGTCTGACCATTACTCGGACGCTGGCTACCCAGCCTCATCTCAATCGCCTTCATCACAAAGATGACGCTCTTGACCACTTCAAAGTTTGTCACCAAGGTGGCTAATGACTCGCACCTAACCTTGTTTTGAAATCAGACTGATACTTTTCTTTGATAGTCTGCCAATCATGCGCTTCCTCTACTCGTTTTATTTCACAGAAAATTCTATACCCGTTGACTCTCCTGATGTTCTCCAGATTTTGACGGGTTTTAGTTTTCATCACGCAGGCTGTTCAGAAATCACCGTCCTCACCAAGCAAGTTTGCAAGAATTGACAGTTTTGTTGCCGATGACGGACGATATGACAGGTTGCATTAACTTACATGTTACCCGTTGCGCAACAATTCGTAATAATCTAGATCTAACAATATTTAATCTTTATCAAATTGATATAAAACCAATATACACTAATACACGTGTCACAAGCACATACCCCCTCCCAATAAATAGATACATATATATACGTATACATTTATATATATATGTAACTACTACTACTACTACTACTACTACTTATACTACTACCACCACTACTCCAGATACTTAAACATTTTAAATTTTTCCGTGTGTTGAATCAATTGGGTAATAAATTTAAGACTGATTCTTTGTTTCAAAATGAACTAGTAGCACTAATATTGTTGTGGTCTGAAGATGTAACTCTGAAATGTGTATGGTACGGTATTGTATGGTGGCGTAACTCCTGGTGGAATAGTAGGAGTGCAGTATTGACATACGTCGTTTTGGGGGGCATTTTAAGCCTGGCGAAGCCTATTCCTCTCCAGGCCTAAGTACAGCAGATTTCTTCCAGAGAAGCATAGAAAATGAGAGATAGAGGAAATGAGAAAGAGATATAGAGGAAGAATCGAACCCAGTACTAGACTGATACATTTTTATCGACCTCGAATGGATGAAAGGCAAAATTGACTTCGGCGGGATTTGAACTCAGAGAGCAGAGAGCTGGAACGAATATCATAAAACATTCTATCCGACATTCTGAAGACACTCCCAATTCGCCGCTTTAAGTCTAAAATTACATCGCGTCAATAAATATCTATCAGTTACAAATATAGAGTGTAAGTAATTTTCTAACGATAAACATTACGACATTTATCAAGATACTACTTCTTCAAATCACATCTGGGACCCAAACAGACATGGCCAAGCTACATTGATGGTATTTAGATTAAGTGTTCTTCCACTATTTGGCTAATTATCAATAAAATGTGTATTCATTTATTTGTGAGATAAATCTTTTCTTGTAACTATCTCTCGCATCAACGAAACGTAGAATTTTTCGCACATTTAATCTGTTCAGAAACAAGATTTTAACATAATCCACTTTCTCTTTGTTATAACTTTGATATTG
>OZ024742.1:208988822-208996322 GCA_964016885.1 Eledone cirrhosa | reverse complement strand
TTCTATTAAACAATTTACTATATTTATGTGTAGGGGAAAATGCTTCGTAATAAGGGATAGAAAGATCTTAGCTAATGGTGTGGCCTCCTCCATATTATATGGTGGGTTATACCATATAATGCGTCGGGATCTATTTCTTCTAGGTCTATTCTCTCGTACTCTGTATATGCTACTTTATCGACAAATCCACTCCGAGCAAGAGCTTCATTGTAATATGTGGAATGGTCGTTGAACATATGCTCGTTAGTGGATAGACGGGAAAGCTTCAAAGAAACGTTTCTTACCAGGTTCTTGGTTATGCTGGCAGGATGGTTGGAATGCTTACTTATGTAATTAAGCGTATCATTCGGCTTTCTATACGGGTAATACAAGCCATTCGATAAATTGAGGGTAACGTCGGGGTAATTAACAACCGAGAGGTTGGTCTCAACCTGTATAGAGAGGTTGAAGCCTTTAAAGAAGGCTGTGAGTTCTTTTCGGAACCTGTCTCAAGCACGAGGGCCGCACTTAGTCATGGTCAAAAGGCCATCATCACGGTACAAACCACCGCCCACCTTGGGGAATTCGTCCTTGATAGAGAAAAGAAGGAAAAGGCCGATAAGATCAATATGCTCCGCAGAATTGCTGGCGCCCATACTCACGTCGAATGGGGTACTATTAAATTTTTTAATCCAAATAGAGTCGTCGAAATTAATCACCGACTTACGGGCATTGAACATGACATCAACTTCGAAATCCTTAACCACTGTGAGTGTTTTAGTGAAATTGATAGCTCTAAGGAGAAGTGGTAAAGTGATGGAGGAGTAGTAATTATTGATGTCGAATTGGATAAAACGGCAATGTTCCTTGTTGCATATACCGTTGAACCAATCAATCACCGCGAAAGAATTGTTCCACAGTGCAAGAGGGGCCAACATTCTAATTTTAGGTATAATTCTATCAATAATCCTTTTACTAAGTCTCCCTAAATCGAACTTCGTAGGGTTAATAAGCCGAATAGTGGGTTTGTTCGGAAAATTGGATTTGAGATCCTTCAGGATAAAGTGGGGCTCGACGTTACCCTCATTTATCGTATGGCTTGTATTACCCGTATAGAAAGCCGAATGATACGCTTAATTACATAAGTAAGCATTCCAATCATCCTGCCAGCATAACCAAGAACCTGGTGAGAAACGTTTCTCTGAGCCTTTCCCGTCTATCTACTAACGAGCATATTTTCAACGACCATTCCACATATTACAAATTACAATGAAGCCCTTGCTCGGAGTGGATTTATCGATAAGGTAGCATATACAGAGTACGAGAATAGACCTAGAAGAAATAGATCCCGACGCATTATATGGTATAACCCACCATATAATATGGAGGTGGCCACACCATTAGCTAAGATCTTTCTATCCCTTATTACGAAGCATTTTCCCCCTACACATAAATATAGTAAATTATTTAATAGAAATACTATTAAAATGTCTTACTCTACGACTCCTAAATTTGTACATAACATCACAGCTTCAAATTTCGCTAAACTACCTAGCCGTAGGAACTCGTGCAACCCTGTAGTTAGTACTAACTGTAATTGTAGGAATCGGGTTGATTGTCGCCTATCCGGGAAATACCTCTCTAGTAACATTGTCTACAAATGTAAGGTTGAAACACCCACGTCCCGTAGGGCCTACATAGGGTTAACCGCCAATATATTCAAGCAGCGTCTTTACATGCATACCCATTCTTTTTGATACCCACTAAGAAGGAATATGACGTCACTTTCAGCTTATATCTGGAGTCTAAAAGACAACCACACCCAATATAAGTTACACTGGGTGATCCTGTCTAGGGCTAGATCGTATAACGGAAATAAATGACCATGTGTCCTCTTCGCCGCTGAGGCCCTGAAAATACTCTCCGCTACAGACCACATTTTAAACAAAAAATCTGAGGCAATTTCGGCTTGTAAACATAAATTGCACAGCACTTTCCTGTATATGTTATGTTTATACCATTACTTATTTGCATAGGTAAGTATATATTACCTGTATGTTTTGTGAAGGAACGTATACTTTCTCGTACGTATGTTTGATTATATATGTTATGGCGTATATTTTATATATTCTGGTACATATGGTTCTGGTTATGTGTATACGTGAGTTTTGCGTCTGTGTGAGTATGCGGGTTCGTACGTATGTAGGGTGTGTGTATATGTGTACTTCGTGTTTTGGTTGACGTTCGTCTCCGAACATTTGTGTATTTACATGTAGGTATGTGTGTGCGCTTGTTATATACATATTTATTTATTTATATACGTTTATTTAATTATTTGTATACACGCACACGCACACACTCACATATTTCTATGTGCGTGTATTTGTATACCTATGGCAAGTGTTTTCGCGTATGCTTGTGTATGTACGTATTTGGATGCGTGTATGTATTTATTTAATTTCAATTACCTCTGTATTTTATTTACTTTATTCTTAACTCTGAAGCGGAGAATCCTTCTGTCTCCTAGTTAGAATTTTAGTCTACGACGTCAGTTATACCATTTACGTGGTTTTGTCTTTGCGTGCAATTGTTCTCCACGCTCCATATATAACGAATTATCTTCGTTTTTTCCGTTCATTGCCAGAGAACGTCTCTATGCACCACCTAAGAGAATATTAGTCTACGACTTCTTTTATAACATAAACGTGGTTCTGTCTTTGTGTGTAATTGTTTTTCACCGCTCCTATTAATGACGTATAATATTCGTTTTTTCCCGCTCTTTGCCAGGGAACGTTTCCACGAACCAAAGTATAGTCTTCCTGTCTTCCTCCGGTTGCAACGTTTTTTGAAATATTCACTTCTGCGTTTACAGATTGACTTTGTTAGTTTCAGAAGATACCGTTAAGGTTGAAAGCAGCGATTCTTTGCTTAAACTTTAATCTGTTATTTATATATATATATATATATATATATATATATATATATATATATATATATATATATATATATATATATATATATATATGTGTGTATGTATGTGTATCTGTATATTTTGTATAGTTTTGCATATGGATGACAGAGTAAAAGAGAGAGGCAGGTGAACGGGAGTGTATAATTTAATTGAGCACTATTTCACCGCAAGCGTCATGGGTTCATATGTTGCGATCATCTCGTTATTTTTCATCAGCAGCAATACTTAATTGCATGTATTTCTGATCATCTACCGTCCGTAATAGGTGTTTATATTTAGTAATGTGTTTCCGGCTAAATAGTGACGTACATTCATAAATTCAACATTCATTTTTATAAATCAATTGAATCCTAATGATTACTTTCACGGGATTTCGTACATCATCTCTAATGTACTATCATTTGAATGTTAATTGTTTCTATTAAATCGACTGCAGTGCTTTACTGGTGCTTTATTTTATCGACCCCGTAAGGATGAAAGGCAAAGGTAAACTCGAGGGGATTTTAAATCAGAACTCAAAGCGCAGTAACTCTATGCCTCGAAACATGGTGTCCTGTGCTCTACCGATACTGCCAATCCACCGCCTTCGTTTAATTTAATAATAATAATAATAATTGAGCACTCTTATATTATTGAGTATCGTTTTTAGTAAATATTAATTTAAATTGTGCACATGTATAAAGCAACTTATACTGTGCACATGTATAAAGTAAATAATACCGTGCACATGTATAAAGTAAATGTTATTCTTGTAACTGTGTAAAGTGCCTGACGTGAACAATCTGGTGTGGATTCCTCCTTCTCAGTTTTTGATATGTCCACCCATTGAGCATCACATATCGAACGAAACAACAACACAAGTATATACAGACGCAGATTACATACGCACACACAACAAAGAGGGAGAAATAATACATACATGGAAGTGCCTGTAGTGCGCCTGCACACATGGACACAGTCACTGTGACAGATCAATCGCGACTATTGGTCAAAGTCCCTCTCAATAGTTCACTCTATAACCTTTCCACCCTCCTCCCCCAACTACACCATTTTCTCCACTTGCTTCAGATACCCCCCCCCCCCCCCATGAAATAGTGTTTGGACATAGCTGAAAATTAAAAAAATATTTAGCTATCTACCTGCCGTTGAAAGGGCGTGTGATCAGCCGTCAAACACTATATATATATAATCGAGCACTCTTATATGATTTAGCATCATTCTGTTGTAAATACGAAATTGCGCACATGTATAAAGCAAATGCTATACTGGTAACTGTGTGTCATTCATACATTCATACTCAATATAAGGGGACATTTCTAACTGATAATCAGAATGAAATGTGAATGTCGACCACTGTTAAATGACATATTAGAATCGTAACATGTATTTTACAAATAAAATAAAATCTGCCAAAGATTCTGACTAGCGAACTCGGCTACAATGTGGGATTGTATGCAACGAATTTGAATATAAAACGGAAGAGAGCACGCACACACACGCACTCACACACGACACGTTCTCTCGCACACACACATTTATACACGCACACACACACACACACACACACACACACATATATATATATATTAAAATATATTTACCATGCAAATATATCAACTCCCCTGACTATAATAACCATGTACACCGTTCGTCGCTGTACGGCAATAGTCCTCCCTCTAGGGCCCTCAAGCAGTTTAACAGACTGCCGAAAGAACTCAGTCACCACATGATGACAGTTTTAAAGTAAACCAACTTTATTTCACATATGAATATGAATATGAATATGAATATGAATAACCTCTGAAATATTTTTTAAATGATGGAAATAGGAAAAAAAAACAAAGATAAAAACAAACTTAAGTAATGAAAAGAGGGAAGAAGATATAAACAAAGGCAGATCTGGCTGTATAGGAAAGCAGAAGAAAGTACTAAAAATGCTATAAATGAGAGTAAAAGGAGGGAAAAAGAAAAAAATTAGGCCAAGGAAGAAAGGGAGAGGGCGATAAGCCGTATACCTAGGGCGAGGTGGTGTGTCAGCTGCGCTCCGCGGACAAAACTGCAAAGCAACACCCGGTGCAAGTATCACTTCGCGGGGTTCCTTCTACAGGCGGCCTGCTGAGGTTCCGATTTCACGGAACTATTGAAATAGCAAGAGCTCAGCCGTCGGCATACGCCTCTTTCTAATAGAGTCATACTCTACTCTCCAAAGTACCGAGTATTCTGTTGAGTAATGGTGTAACCAGTTTAAAACTGCATCTATCCTGATATATATATATATATATATATATATATATATATATATATATATATATATATATATATATATATATATATATATATAAGAAAGAAGTTTTTCTGAGTCATGTAATAGAATTGAACATACAAGAGAGATAAACACAAACATAAACATACATGTGTTCGAATTGTAAAGGACCAGGTTTGTTAGGGTGAAAAAATACTAACTCCAACAATATGGTTTGCCGGACTTAATTTAAAGTAGTAACTCAAGAAAAATAATAACAAACTTATATTGGGCAACTGCCTGAAAACACCTAGACAGTTATAGAAACTGTTTTGCCAAATTGTATTAAGCGAAGGCATCATCAACTCTCTGGTCATCAGTAAGTGTAAAAATTAGCGATCCTTCCGATTCTAAAAATCTTAAAAGACTGAATTGTGTGCGATATGAAATAACGCATATGTCTTCGGAGCCTAGATTGTCTCGAAAACCTATGCCGCTAAAAATAAAAGCCTGGTTAACACGACATTAAAATTAGCTCAACATGATGAAAAAATACTAATTTTGTGGAACAGTTTCTATAACTGTCTAGGTGTTTTCAGGCCCAATATAGGTTTGTTATTCTTTTTCTTGAGTTACTACTTTAAATTAAGTCTGGCAAACCATATTGTTGGAGTTAGTATTTTTCACCCTAGCAAACCTGGTCCTTTACAATTCGAACACATGTATGTTTATATTTGTGTTTAGCTCTCTTGTATGTTCAATTATATTACACGGCTCAGAAAAATTACTTTCTTAGAGCTATTTAATTGTAAGAGACTATTTTGAGTTTCTAACTCAGTATAAGATTGTCTTCTCTATCATATTGAGCTAATTTTAATGTCGTGTTAACCAGGCTGCTATTTTCAGCGGCATAGGTTTTCGAGACAAGCTAGGCTCCGAAGATATGTGCGTTATTTCATATCGCACACAATTCAATCCTCTAAGAATTATCGAAGTGGAGGGTTCGCTAATGTTTACACCTACTGATGAACAGCGAGTTGCTGATGCTTTCGCTTAATACAATTTTGTGCAACAGTTCCTATAACTGTCTAGGTGTTTTCAGGCAGTTCCCCAATATAGGTCTGTTATTCTTTTTCTTGAGTTACTACTTTAAATTAAGTCCGGCAAACCATATTGTTGGAGTTAGTAATTGTTCACTCTAGCAAACCTGATCCTTTACAATTCGAACACATGTATGTTTATATTTGTGTTTATCTCTCTTGTATGTTCAATTATATATATATATATATATATATATATATATATATATATATATATATATATATATATATATATAACCAAAGATTAGTATGGTTCGTTGAATACTCACTGAATACAATCTTACAATAGATTAGAAGCACTCAACTGGAAAAGTTTTCCTGGAGTTTTTAATATTCTTCAAAATATTAACAAATGAAAAATATTCTCATAATCAAAATATATACTTTATTATATATATTTCAGAGGTACTGTGTTGTTTTGTCAGGACGTCTTCATCAGACAAAATATGTGATTTGATATATGACACACCGCTACGTTCTTGATTGTTCAATTCCAGTATTGGCAGTCATATATCTATATATATATATTGGCAGTCATATATATATATATATATACATTAATTATGGGCGAACGAACGTTCAATTCATAATTTTTTATTCATTATCAAACGTGATCATGATTCGTTGATGACCGGCTTTTGGTCATAATCCATATGATAGACCCGATTCTAGAATCGACCTCTTCATCTACATTTAAATCAAAATATTCTAATCTCGTACGAAAAACAGAATTTCATTTGGAATCACCCCGTATAGGCAGGAGTACTGATTGCTTATACTGGTGCTGGCAACAGTAATGAATAAACATGACTAAATAAACCCCCCCTCTCGCTCACACACACACACACTCACACATATATACATCATACGAAAGTCAGCGAATTTCTTCCAGCGATATCCGGCCATTACACACTCACTCAATGAGATAAGCTTGCAAGTGAGAAAGTGCAAGATATCATTCAGAGTGTGCACACAATAGTTAATTAGTGAGTACAATGGCAGTGTTTTGATGATGATACTTCCGTATCAAATTCCTGAATGGATCTCGTTTCTGCGTGGCATTCTGTCAGTGAGAGTTATTAAAAATGTTAGATGCAGAGAATTGGCTAATATCAGAAGATATTACGCAATTTTGGCTGTAGCACTTCCTCAGCAAGAAGCCCACCTAAACATTTCGGTATTTAAAGTGAACACACATATATAAATAT
>OZ024742.1:208941322-208983822 GCA_964016885.1 Eledone cirrhosa | reverse complement strand
CATGAAGACCCCTTGGTTTAATCAAGAAGTCAAAGATACCATCCGAGCAAATGTAGAGGCTTACAGATCTTGGCATGGAAAAAAGTCCTCCTTCTCTCATATGCGGTACACGGAGGCACGGGGAATCACAGCAGAGACAGTAAAGGCGTCCAAAGTGAAGACATGGGAAGACTTTGGGGTTAAGCTGAAATCTGACTTGGGATCAGCAAATACAGTGTTCTGACAGACCATCCGCTTACTTCGTAATAAGAAGCCTTCCTCCACACCACACCCGAATTTGACTAGGGCTCTCCTCTCTTGAGAGAGGGCGAGAGAATTCTTTGCCGGTAACATCTATAGTGACTACAAATGTCTGGAAAAGTGATGGAGGGAAATTAATGAGTCCAAGCTAGCTGATGAACAATGTGGTTTTCACCCCGAACTCAGCACAGCCCACCAAAGACACGCACTGCGAAAGGTCTTCGAGAAATTGCGGTAGTATTGCCAAGTGCTATATTCATTTTTTGCCGACTTTCAGAAGGCATATGGCCGCGTTCCTCGAGACCCACTGTGGAAGATTTTACAGGAGTATGGGATCGGTGGCCAGCTTCTTGTTGTCTTGATATCTCTATACGAATGCCCGAGTACTTCTGTTCGGATAAATGGTGTTAAATGGAAACCATTCAATGTGGGTGTCGCACTCCACCAAGGGAGCGTACTGTCAACTCTTCTGTACATTAATTTCATGAACAGCATTGACGTACGCAACCGGGTTGGAAGTGGTATCATGACTGTTTGGTTTAAAATTTGCAGAGCACATGGTCAAATTTAATTTGACAGATGATCTCCAACTTTCACTCGACATGTTCTTTCCAGAGTGCTGCACGGTAGGAATGATAATCAGTACTGCGAAAACTGAGATACTCGTATTCTCAATGAAGGCTGCGAAGTGCACCCTATATGCAAATGGAGTTAAACTGAAGTAACTAGAGAGGTTCATGTATATCGGGGTTGTGTTCACGAGTGATGGAAGGCACGAGGCTGAATTTAGTACAAGCAATTCAGGACCTGGTGCAGTAATGCGCCATCTTAAGGCTTCATTAATCTGAAGAAGGGAGGTAGGCAGAACAGCCAAACTTCAATTTGGTATTCGTTCCAACCCTAACCTATGTTCATGAATAATGAGGGATAGAATAAGATCGCGAATACAAGCAGCCGAAATGGTGTTCCTCCAAAGGGTCTTTGGAGTAACGATACTCGATAGAGCATGTAACTCGGAGATCAGAGAGTCACTCGGAATTGAGACATCACAGCTCCGATACTATTGGCATGGAGTTAGAATGTCTCCGGAAAGAATAGTTGGACAGATTTTAACCCTTTTGGACGGAGGAGTGTGACAAGTAGTCACTACTGAGATAAGAACTCCCTCTCAGGATGTATGTTCATGTAATAGATGTTTATACACACCAATATACACACGCAATCAGACATACAGGCGTAAGCGTCTGTGTGAGTGTGTGTGTGTGTGCAGGCGTGCGTGTGTGTGAGTATGTGTGGGTGTGTGTGTGTGTATGTGTAGTGTACAGAATAATTCAAGAACATCTTGCATTATTGTACAGATTATATGAACGGTACATTTGCAGTATCAGTAGACCGTCCGACATCATATTTTGCGGCTCTTTACGTTCCGAATTCAAAACCCACCGAGGATAGCTTTGAATTTCCTCTTTACGGGTTCGATAAAATAAAATAACAGTAACTCATTGGGGTCACTTTAATCGACTTTCCCCTGTTCCAAAATTGTTGGCCATGAGCCTAAATCAGAAAACTTTATTGTACAGCTCAAAATACGGAACAATATTGATGTTACACAATATTCTAATCCGTATTCAAAATACATTGACATCGACTGCTTCGGATGTATCATTCTTCAAGACACTTTATTTATATATAGAAATTTCCTATTCTACAACTGATACAGTATTCTTCAGAACTATGTACATCAAACTGGTTACTAATTTTGTCTCGGACAATCGGAAACCCACGCGTGTGTCATCGTATTCTTACTTATGTATTTATCCACTAGGCACTCTATTTACACATTACAATTATCCATCAGATTTGCTACAACAGAATGGCGTTGAACCTATAGAAGTTCGTATGTCTTTAAATGTGTGAGAACATTCTTTCATTTTTGCCTCTCTTCCAGGGCTTCTCTTCTCTCAATATATATATATATATATGTATATGTGTGTAAGTAAATATGCCCGCGCATGCCTCTGTGGGTGTATATACATGTTTGCATGGATGTGTGGGTGTGTGTTTCTGCAGCATTCATTGTTTGTTTTTGTTCTGTATCACATATGAAGGAAACAAACCACAATATATATATTTCTATAATGTGGAAGTTCCTCTTGGGAATTGCAGTTTCTATCGTATTATTGTCACCTATTATGGTATTATCGATTCACCCACCATTATATATCCGTGATGAACATCACACACACTTACACGTGCACACTCACACACACATATATATATATATATATACATATATATATATATACACATATATATATCTATATATATATATATATATATATATATATGTGTGTGTGTGTGTGTGTGTGTGTGTGTGTGTGTGTGTGTGTGTGTGTGTGTGTGTGTGTGTTTGTGTGTTTGTGTGTGTCTGTGTGTACAAAAAAGGTGTGGTAAGATACCAGGTGGACCATAGCGCACCAGAGTACTCGATACTTAGGGTAGTAGAGTCGGTAATAGGAAAAGAGTCAGGACACCGACGGCTGTATATATATATATATATATATATATATATATATTTATATATATATATATATATATAATTGGGTTATAATAACATATAACCTAATGTTTGTTGAGTGAGATGGTTACCAGTCGGAGTTTAGCGTTAAGCTATCTCTGTTATTGTATTAAATATATATATATATATATTTATATATATATATATATATATAAATGCGTACAAACATGATTACATACACGCATACTTACATATAAGTATTGGAGGTTGTTTTCGCGTAAAATAAAACCTTTTCAGAAATTGCTTTCTTGATTTTCGTTTGGTTCTTATTTTCTTCATTTCTCATCCCTTGATGCTCTTTCCATACTTATTCGCCACCATTTATTTCTTTGTATATGTGAATAAATATGAAGGTGATTTAACGTTGGTTCATTGCATATAATTATCTGTATGGAGATGTGGTTTCTGTTGTTAGTAATGCCATTAATTTTATATTGCTACAGTTCATGTTGTGTGGGCGATAATGACACTGATGTGGTTATCTCTTTCTCAACTTCTGCTAATATTTGGCGAAACCTGTTTTTCTTGTTGTTATTGTTGGGGGTGATATTGTTGCTGCGGCTGCGTTTCATTTTCCTGGTTTTCGTTATAACGTTATGTTTGTTCATATATTTTATTTTTATTTTTATTTTTCACCATCATATACGGCATTTCCTTACACGTTCATTATCTTCTTTCCTCCGCTTGTGATTTTTCCTTCCTCCTTCTCTATTCTCCAACTCCTCCTCCTTCATCTTCTTCCTCTCCTCCTCCTTCACCTTCTTCTCCTCCTCTTCCTCTTCCCCTCCTCTTCCTCCTCCTCCTCCTCCTCCTTCTTCTTTTCCTCATCCTTTTCCTACACCTCGCACTCCCGTTTCTCTTTTTACCACTCGCTGCTTTCTCTTCCTTTTGCTTTTCCTCTCGCCGTTTTATTATCATTCCTTCCTCATCATGCGCCTACTCATCATCATGTTTTTAGTTTATTCTATGTTTTCCTAATGTTATCCCCTGGGTCTAGTAATCCCATCTAATATGTTCATAGATCGATACAATATTACGATCAGGAAATAAGTATTTATTCTTTGTTTCTTTGTCTATCCTCTTTTATTTCTGTTTTAGGCTTATACCCTAACCAAGTCCATACAGACTTTCCAATAAAGTGCTCAGTCATTTTCTATTTCTTTACTTACTTTGTATCCAATAAAGATATTTATACCACGCTGGTATAATTATTGATTTTCTTACGGAAGAATATGGTCTCAAATATAGAAGTAGGGCAAGGATGAAATAAGTATTTGTTTGATTCATATCTATCATCAAGGCATTAATATTATATATGAAATGAAATGCCTACAAACGTGGTTTGACTAGATCAGTAGTTTAGGTTATTGATTCTTTAGTTTGTGATATGCGTGCCCGTAAGACTGTAGTTTATTAATAATTCTACCATGGACGGAAGAAAACTAATGTCAACAGATTTGAAACCGAAGGATGTATTCGGATTATTGTTTTTACAATTCATTAGCATTTCAGTCGCAAGTTGTCAGGTCCAATACGTTACTGGTCTTGTCTCATGTTATCCTATGAGATGTCTAAGAAGTTGTTTTGATAATATTAACAATTGTTTCTACGTTTGGCACAAAGCCAGCAATCACCCAGTGCATTACTGGTACTTTATTTTATCGAACCTGTAAGGATGAAAGGCAAAGTTAACCTCGGCGGGATTTGAACTCAGAATGGCAAGGACCGTAATTCTATACGTCAAAGCATGGCGTCCGACCCTCTACCGATACTGCCAATAATAATGGTAGTATTACACCATTAATAGTAGTAGTAGTAGTAGTAGTACTAGTAGTAGTAGTAGTAGGAGCAGCAGCAGCAGCAGCAGCAGCAACAGCAGCAGTAATTGTAGTAGTAGTCGTAGTAGTAGTAGTAGTAGTAGTAGTAGTAGTAGTAGTAGAAAATACATGAGTAGAAGCATAAAGTTAATTTTTGTGTTAATGTTTCGGTTAGTCACAGGTCAGGTCTCATTAAGATGATCTAATGTGTTATCTTTATATCTAAAACGATTAATTTGGATTTGAGAGTGATTTGGCTGCTATTTCTAGGAAATTGAATTACCACTTAATGTTCCTTCGTTGGTTCATTTTAATGTTGATCTTAGTTATGGCGTCAATTTCATTAAACTCTTAACTCCTTAACTCTTGATCAACATTATTTTGTCTTACTCTGTTTCATTTCGTTTCATTAATTATGTCTAATTGATATATTTTGGGACTTACACATCTCTATTGTCGCTGAAATAATGTTCTCTGTCTACCGTTTTATGAACAAACATATGTAATTTGTTTCGTCTCTCACAGAAGAATGTTAGAAGTCATTGACGCCTATGTAAAAATTAATGTTGAATTAAATGTATATATAATAAACATGGCACGAAATTAGGAAATAAAATAATTATGTAAATAGTTTAAATCAAGCCAAAGAATAAACTACAAAGAGAATATCATCGAAGAATTATTCTAACTTGCTTCTTTGTCCATTGTTCACTTTTCCTCCGTATAATACTTTATAACGTATTGGTGATAATTTTTTCTACTTTTGCACAAGGCCAGCAATTACACCAGTGGATTACTGTGTTGTATTTTATCGACCCCGTAAGGGAGGAAGGCAAAGCTAACCTCCGCGGGATTTAAACTCAGAACGTAAAGGGCATTAACTATAATCTGCAAAGCATGGTGTCTGACGCTCTGCCAATACTGCCAATCCACCGCCCTCAACGTATTGGTAATAATGTTGGTATTGTTGCCGACATATTGGTGCGATAATATTGTGAGGAGTTAGAGAGGTATTTATGGCAGTAGCTGTATGAGGGCATTAGTGAAACAATAAGTTCTGTATGCTGACATTATACCCTCTTCGTTTCTGGCCACCCTGAGTGCTTTTACATACACCCCCTCCACTCTATGCACAAATATATAATTTATCACCTATTAAATAAAGACTGATTGCTGCAGTGAAGAGGCTGAATGTCTTTGTTGTCTTTGTTTCTGGTTAGGCCCATGCTGGCTTGATTGATAACTGGATTAGCTCAAAAGGAAATCTTTTGAAATGCAAAAGTGTTTGCTTGAATATATACTAAGATGTCTTTAGACTCGGATATTTGCGTTTCTGATTTAGGCACAAGGCCATCCATTTTGGAGGAAGGGGGAGGAAAGTGGATTAAATCGACCTGAGGGTATTACTGGTACTTTGAACTCGTAGGGATGAAAGGAAAATCTATCCTGCCTGGAATTTAGAATGTTAAAGGACGTAAATGTATGGGGCAAAACATGCATGCGGTCCGACGCTCTACCGATACTATCAATCCCCCACCTTAGATTCGGATATAAAGCCTGTTGGGGTGTTCTACTTTTCTGGTGGTTCCGAAACTGAATGATCTACATCTGTTTTTTAGAGAGAAAATTTCTCAAACGAGGTGGACGTGTCATGTGGCTACGTGCAGCATATATGTTGTTTACTTTTCCCACTTACATTCCTCATTTTACAATATAACTTTTGTATTATTTTTCATTCTTCTATATGAATACTCACCCACTAAGTTTAGTACGCCTCTTACTCTCATTCTATTATTCCTCCTCTTCTATTTCAATCGTAGCTTCTTGATTTTTTTTTACTGTGTCAACATGCTTATCACTTTATATCAAAAGTCCACTATTGTTATTGTTATTGAAATGTTTGCATGCCAAAATTATCAACCTCTTTACTAATACAAGCGATAACCCACCGCCATCGCTCCTCTCATCCTCGTTGTACACATGATAATCATCATAAGTAACGTCGTCATCATTGCCATAATCAACGTTATCATTAATATCATCAGTGTACAACATCGAGCTTGTCTTGTACGCGGGAGGCTATTTGGTGAAAAGAGCGTGGCTGGGGAGTTAGTTAGGTAATTATATATATATATATATATATATATATATATATATATATATGTGTGTGTGTGTGTGTGTGTGTGTGTGTGTGTGTGTGTGTGTGTGTGTGTTATAAAGAGAAAGAGAGTGAAATGGAGAGAGAGAGAGAGAGAGAGAGAGAGAACAAACAATAAGAAAAGCGAAGGTATAAGAATAGCGTGGGAGATGTTTAGCGGCAGGGCAGTACTGTAATCATTTACTCATACACACTCCAACAACATTGTGTAGATATATTTATCTCTAAAATGCCTTAAATCCTATATCTTAATGTATGAGTCTGAAATATTTATGTAAACAACATATCCTTTTCCAGTCTTTATCTAATAAGTGGTAAATTATATATCTATGTACGGTGGGGAGGTGTATGTAAAAGCACTAAGGGTGGCCAGAAACGATGAGGACACAATGGCAGCAAACATATATATTTTCACTCTTAATGGATTTCCTTATCTCCTTTCAATACTTTCTGTTTTTCCTTCGTTCTTGCTGTCGCTTTATGTTTTATTGTTTTATTTCAATTTTCTCTTTTAGTTTCTAAAAACAACTATTGCGGCCTGTAAACCATTTACAGGCTACAGATGTTATAGATGCAGTTAAGTAAATGAATCCTTCATCGGTTGTGACAGTAAATACTCCAATTGTTCGAGCTCTAGAAATACATACTCATTGAATGTTTCTATGAGTGTTTCGTTCATTCCTCAGATGTAAAAGCTAAGCAGAACAAGCATAATAGGAGCCCTGAAAATGTTTGCTTGGAATGTGGTGTCCATCCATCCGATGCTCTTCAACTTAATGTCTTTATGCACCAATTTCAATCAGGAAGTTTTGCTGAAACCATGACTATGGTAAAGTTCACTTGCAGTGGTATAAAATCCGGAACATCATAATTACGAAGCAAAATGGATAGACATTGTCAGAAAATCATGAGAAACATTTTCCTATTTGTATTCTTGCTTTGCATGTGACACAACGCCATAAAGCGTATCTTGGGCACTTTAAACATGGAAGTGCTTCTAATGTCCAAGATTAAACACAGCCAAGTTCTTCCAGAGAAGGAATGAGAGAGAGAGAGTGTGAGAGAGAAATATATATATGTGACAAAGAAAGAGGATGGAGTAAGAAACCAGAGTACTCAATACTTAGGGTAGTAGACTGGGTAATAGGATAAGAGTCAGGACCCCGACGGCTGAGCTCCGGCCGTTTCGCCAGCTACATATCTAGCTGTCGAAATGGCCGAAGTTCACCGTCAGGGTCGTGACACTTTTCCTATATATATATATATATATATATATATATATATATATATATATATAAAACGATACGTTGATATATAGAAAACACTCCCCAATGACTAATCTATGAGCCTGTAAAGTTTCATGAAAATCAGTCGTAAGATGTAGGCCGCTATAGGGAATACACAGACACACAGACACACACGCATACTTAATTTTATATATTTACGGATATATATATATATATATATATATATATATATATATATATATATATATATATATATATATATATATATATATATATATATATATAATATATATATATATGAAAATAGGGAAAAAAAAGACGAGTATTAGGAAGAAAAAAATATATTTTTCCCTTTTATCACTTTTCTCTTTTTTCTGGGCTAGAAAATGTTTAAAACGAAATATTTTACTTTGTGTGAAGTGTTAAGGTATTAGTTAATTTATTTATTAATTAACAATGGCATTTATTTATATCTGTATATATATATAAAATTAAGTATGTGTCTGTGTATTCCATATCGGGGCCTACATCTTACGACCGATTTTCATGAAACTTTACAGGCTTATAGAATAGTCATCGAGGAGTGTTTTCTATATAACAACGTATCGTTTTCTTTTATTCCGGGGTCATTCTGCAAATCAAAATCGATAGGGTTGTCACCTTTTTTTAGATATCGAAAAATAAGATTTTTGGCTCTAGGTCCCACATTTTGCCACCGATTTCGTTCAGATTTTAAAGCAAAATAGAATGTGTCATTGCACATCCTGTAATGGCTTTATATTTTGCATTTGTTGTTCAGGAACGGCGTGGCAGCCGCTTAAATATTCGAAAATACCACCTTTCCGCTCAAATTTCCGCCTTTTCGGCTCTAGCTCCCACATTTTTCGACCGATTTCGTTAAAATTCGAAACTCGCTCCCCCAGCATGCCCCTTCATCAGTTACCCGCGTTTGTCAGTGATAGAGGTCATCACCACCCTACCCCGCATGGCCTGTGTGTGGCCATAGATAAGTCATCGAGAAACAGTCGCTAAGATCAACATCTTTTCATCAAAGCAGATATTACTTTACCTAACCAGGCTGGGTACTGCTGCTAGCATTTAATAATTGTCTATTACCGGTTTCAGCATTGTATGCATTATCAAAGGCGGGAGTTTGTATTGGTGTAAAATGTTGGTGATGTTGAACACGTTAAGGAAATGGGGAAGAAAGAATAATGCTATTTACAAACAAGGATTTTGAAGTGAAAAGAAAAGAGAAAAAGAAACAGCTGGTAATGTGGAACATGATAAGGTAATGGGAAAGAAAAACTAATATTATTTACATGTATAGTTATTGAAGATAATCAGTTCAAAATGTGTTATTAGGGCAACAGTGCTTAGTTGATACATGATGGAGGCAAATGGTAGTGTGGGGTTTGGTATGATTTCCCTTTTTAGAGAGTTAATATGCAGGGGGAGGTAATTCAGGGTGGTCAGGTAGGGGAGAGAGAAATGAGAGAGGGTAATTCATTTATATAAGAAAAAGGATTAGGTAGGGTGTAGAGGAGTAATTCTTTAGAGAACATAGGAATTTGGTTTTGATTCATTGTTCGTTCCAGTTTTAGTTTAGTCCGAAGTTTAGTCCATTAAGTAGAGGTTGGAATTTGTTAATGAAGTACGTTTCCTTAATGGTACGATGGATGAAAGAAGCGTTGTCTATGATTTTGTAAATGGGGAAAATTTTAAAATTTTGATGTTGGTTAGGTGTACAATTGGCGATATATTCACTAAAAGCAATCTTTCTGTATTCATGTATTTTGATTTGTGATCTATGGACGGTCATACGTTTTCGGAGGATGTTTTTTTGTCTGTCCTATGTAGGGCTCTTGACAACCGGAGCAGGCCAAAACATAGATTAGGTTTTCAGATGCACATGTAAAGTAGTGTTTAACTGTGAAATGTTGTCCTTGTTTAAAATGGACTGTTGAACCTTCTATTAGATTTATGCATATACTACAGTTGAGCCTTCCGCATTTTTTTACCGTAGGGTTCATTGTGAGAGTTTGTTGGATTTTGGCTTGTGTGAGGATGTTTTTTATGGATTTAGGTTGTCTTTTGCTCTTTATGATGTTTTGTGTTTGGAGGATTTTGTTCATTCTTTGGTTTCTTTTTAGTAAAGCAATGTTCTGGAGGATGGTGTCAAATGCCACTTTGGTGAGGGGGTTGTGTGTGGAGATGTATGTTAGAGTTTCTGTTGCGGTTCATTCCGGGGTTTGGGGTGTCTGAGTTCCAGAATGTTGAGTTTTAGGGCACGCTGGAATCCCTTGTTGATTAGGGTTGGTGGCTAGTTTCTGCTGATAAGTGTGTTCTTTAATTCTTCTAGTCGTGTGTAGCATGTGTATTTATCTGAAACTATTGTGCAGGTCCTTCTGGCTAGGTTATAAGGAATTGCCATTTTGGTATGGCGAGGGTGGCACGAGTTAAATGGAAGATATTGTTTCGAGTCTGTGGGTTTGTAGTATATGTCTGTTTCTATTTTGTTGTTTGTTTTCTTGATGATGATGTCGAGAAAAAGGAGTTGTTCATGGCTGTAATCCATTGTGAATTGTAAGTTTGTGTTGAGTCCATTCAGAAGGGTTTTAAAGTCAATCAGTCTATCTATACTTTCATGCCAGAGGATAAAGCAGTCGTCCAGATATCTCTTCCAGTTTTTTTCTATGTGTAGGTAGAAGTGGTTACCGTATTTGTCTAGAACTTTGCGGTAGAGAGTGTTTTCCAAATATCCCATCACAAGGTTGGCGTATGAGGGGACTACTTTCGTGCCCGTGGCAGTCCCAGATTCTGTCTGTAGTATTTGGCATCGAATTCGAAGAAGTTGTTTTCCAAGATGAATTTGAGTCCCTCCAAAACGAATTCTTTAGGGATGCGCTGTGGAAGTTCACTAGGGAAATGTTCACGCCAGAATTGTATTGCCTCTTTACCTAGGTTGTGTGGGATATTGGAATATAGATTGATGACATCAAAGGTTACTAGTAGGGTATGTTCATTAGTAAGCGTTGTTGGGAGGTGGTTGAGCATGTAAAGGTGGTCCCTTATGAAGCTGTTTATCTGTTTTAGGAAAAGTTTAAGCAGAATATCTAGGAAGTTACTTAGGCGGTGGGTTTCACATGTGGTACCTGCTATTATGGGCCTTAATTTAAGGTCATCAGGAGGGGGTATATTGATGTAAATATCTGTGGCTTGCTTGCAGGCCCTGCCTATTACTTCGATTTTGTGTGTCTTTTGGATACAGTAGATATACGTGCATGTCAGCCTTTCTAGATATCTTCAGCAGAAACGATATACTTATAAACGATATACTTATACGTAAGCCTCACGTTTGTTACGTTCTCCCCTGCCCCATTAAAACAGCTGTAAAGTGAGTACCGTTCACGTACGCTTTTAGAACGTCGTGAGCGTTATATTTTCCAATTTCCCATTTCTTTTAAAATTTAAAGTCATTGCAACTAGTAAAACTGAGATGATGAAATAATACATAATGTCATGCTTATAAAGGCAGGACTTATAACACGAATACCACAACCTCGATAATTATTTCAATGAATGTAGTGTCTTCATACTAAAAAACATCACAGGAAAAACTTTTGAAAATCTTATCTCTCCTGATAAAGGATCAGAATAAAGCTAACAAAAAAAAATTATAACCCTTAACTGCCGACCGGACGTTATTCATGTACTAACAAAACCGCCAACGCTTATTTCAACATTGTTTGGCATGTTAAAGGACTTACGTAGGATTTCGATTATTTGTTGGTTTCTATATACAAAGTTTACTCTACTATTTTATTGATATTGTATGTCCTTTTTTCTTTTTCTTCACAATTTGCCGAATGAATCAAAAGAACACGAGAAAAGAGATAAATGAATACAACTGAAGTAAAAGCCAAAGAGCAACCTTCATAATAACATAAACACTTCAGCATATACACACAAAAGTATGACATGATGGTGCGAACTCTATCAAATGCCTCTGCTTAAAAAGTGATGGTACATAAAATATAAACAAAAAAGTAAAGCTAAGAACAATGGCAACAAGGGCAGCTCCAACATAAAGAACAATATTGAGGGCCATGGCAGCAACAGAGGTAGTAACACCAACGAAAAATAAATTTGACAACTGCACGAAGGTTCAGTAGTTCAGTATATGCTTTTCTGTTAAACTATTGCTATAGTTTTCTTTGCCTGGCATTTAGCCGTGATTTGTCTATACTGGATCAATGAATTACCTAGCCAGAAATATGATAAATCTTTAAAATTATAAAAAAAACAAAAACCAAAGATTTAGTATACTTTCTTTATTTTCTACTGTTTCTTAATTTTTGTTTGGATTTTATTTTGTAGAATGTGGACGAAGTGTGTTGCATTATTTGTTCCACCTCTTTACATTCTCAGTTCAAGTAACGCCGAAGACAACACAGTTCTCATCAATTCTAAGTGGGATAAAAGTCGATAGAATATAGTACCACTATAGTAATCGATAGTGACCTCCCAACAATATATATATATATATATCAAAGGTATATATTGAGTCAGAAACTCAAAATAGTCTCTTACAATAAAATAGCTCTAGGAAAGAGATTTTTCCGAGCCGTATATTATAATTGAATATAAAAGAAAAACGAACACAGATATATACATATCTGTGTTCAAATCGTAAGGGACCAGATTCGCTAAGGTGAAAAGAATACTAACTATACACAATATGGTTTGCCAGACTCAATTTAAGAATAAATCAAGAAAATAAATAGAAACCGGAATTGTGGTAACTACCAATCACCAGGACAGCTTTGGTAATGCTGTTTCGCAAAATTAATTGCGAAGAGGAATACCAATTATTGCTCATCAGTGGGTGAAGAATCAGTATCCTGGACACTTCTAAGTATATTAAAAAACTGAATAGTGTGCGTATATTTAGTAACGCACATGGCATCTGAACTTAGCGTGTCTCACACGACTAAATATAGCAGCCAAGTTTACTCGACATTTGAATTAGCTCAACAAATTAACAGAGCCGAGTATATTAAAGGTATATATTAAACTACAACCAGTGGCAAGGTTCCAGTTGGGGAGTTCAGGAGCTGTGGGGAATGTGGAGTTAGCCCTTAGTTGTCATAACTCCCAGGTCTGCTCTGGCCCGGAGTAGTACTACCTCTTAGGGCCTAATTTATGGGATAAATAATTACCTTATTCGAGTGGCGCCGGTAAGGTATTGTCAGCCATTGAAAATAAACATGGAGAGTCTATCTAACCGCCCCTAACTACACTGTTAAGGATCAGTCTCGTCGTTATGACTCTGCTGGCTTAGAGCCACAGGGAGGGCCAGTGGATGATGGATCAACTGTTTCCGAGACAAATATAAAGAATGCAGAAGAGCCATCAAAATGGGCTCTTTCAATGTGAGGACTATTCGGACGTTGGAGAAGAGAGAGGAGTTGGGTTATCTGTTCGAGGAGAGTGGTATACAGATACTTGCAGTCCAAGAACACAGGATCATACACGATGAGCCCGTGAGGAGTGTGATGATTGGGAAGGGGAGCCAGCTCATTACCACATCAGCAGTGAAGAACATGACCAATGCTGCAGTAGGAGGAGTAGGTTTTGATTTCAGCACAAAAACCAGTCTATTGGTGAGGGAAATATTGCCTGTCTCCCCGCAAGTGTTGAGGGTGACCTTCGATGGAAACCCAAGACTGACTGACATCTCAACCGATAGTCCAACCGAGGGAGACAGTGATGTGAGTGCGGAAGTGTTCCATGAGTGTGTGTGTAGAGCTGTCAACATCACACAAGCACACAACATCCTGCTTGTTCTGGGGCACTTCAATGCACATCTGAGTAAGGAGGGCAGTGAAGATCCTTACTGGTACTTTCATAACAACACCAACCGAAATTGAAAACTACTGAGAGACACCCTGCTGGAGGCGAACTTGATAGCAACCAACCTAAGGTTTAGGAAGAATCCGGGGAAAATGTGGACTTACATCTCAGATGAGGTCTGGGTGAGCTTAAGAAAGAGCAAGGTTCGGACTCGGAAAGCAATCTATGATTGGGGAGCTTTCAAGGAAGATGATAAGCTACAGGAGAGGTTCACAGTGGAAGTGAGAAACAGGTTCAGTGCTCTGTGTGGAGAGGCAGAGGAGAGAGAGATTGGATGGACTGAGGACAGTGTTACGAGGAGGTACGGGTACTTCACCAGTGCAGTGGCGGAAGCAAGTAAGACACTGGTGCCGAGGAGAAAGAGCAAAAGGAAGCACGTCAGCTCTGTAGACCCAAAAGTGTGTGCAGCCAGAGAACACCTGAAAGCTGCCAAGGGCCAATACTATGCTGATCCTACGAAGGAGAGGAAGCAGAATGTGGAAGTGATGAGGAAAGGACTCTGTACCGCTTACACTGAGGCCAGAGAGGAGGCACTGATAGAGAAGATCAGAAGTGTGGAGAGAGCGGTTGACAGGTCTGGATGTAAGGAGAGCTGGATGCTCATCAACGAGATCACAGAGAGGAAGAGGTGTTCGAGTCAGATCCAGGGAACAGGGTCCGAGGATAGGAAGGGGAAATAGCTAGCCCATTTTAGGACCCTAGTAGGAGAGCCGCCCTCCACGGCCCAGAACACTGGGGAGATCAGGCGGCTATATGAAGAACTGGATATTTAGACAGAGCCCTTCCCAGAGAGGAGCTTCAGAGAGCCAAGAAGAAGATCAAGGAGGACAAGGCTCATGGAGAAAAATGGAGTGGCATCAGAGGTGATGAATATGTGGGATTTTGATGATATCATCCTGGGGTTCTGTAACCAGGCACTGGAGAAGGGAGTTTCCCCGAATCAGTGGAGGATCAGTAACATCGTCCCAGTGCCAAAGAAGGGAGATCTCTCTAACAGAAACAACTACAGGAGGATCTCATTGACGTCACTTGTGGCAAAGACCCTCAACAGGATGATTCTTAACAGGATCCAGCCCGAGATGGAGAAGAAGCTCAGGGACAATCAGAACGGCTTCAGAGAGGGAAGATCAACCATCACTCACATCCTGATGCTGAGGAGGATATTTGAAGAAGCTAGAGCAAAGTGCCTTCCTGCCGTCAAGGTTTTCATTGACTTTAGGAAGGCCTTTGATTCTGTGGACCGTCACTGCCTGATGAAGATCTTACAGGCTTATGGAATCCCCAAGAAGATAGTGGACCTCATATCACTGCTCTACACCAACATCAAAGTCTATGTCATTACACCTAATGGGATGACAGAGTTCTTTGAGATACTGGCTGGAGTGCTCCCGGGAGATACATTGGCTCCCTACCTTTTTATCATCGTAGTGGACCTTGCGTATGCGCATTGCACTGGAGAAACACCAGGACTCCAGCTGTATTGTAACACCGGCTCAGAGCAGGAAAGTTAAGGCAAAAAAGATATCGGATGCTGAATTTGCCGACGACATAGTTTTGGTGACAAATACAGTGAAGGAGGCAGAGGATTTGATGCAGGAAGTTGAGAGTGTGTCGATGAGTGTGGGGCTGAGAATGAATGAGACTAAAACAAAATGTCTGGTAGAGAATGTTGAGAAGCCAGAGGGGATTACTAATGTAGGCGGGAAGCCGGTGGAATTAGTTGAGTACTTCCTGTATTTCGGAGTAAAGATTGAGAATACGGAAGATGATGTGGTTGAGAGGAAGGGCAAAGCCTGGGCGGCATGCTCCAGTTTGAGATCGGTGTGGAAGTCGGACCTTCGTAAAGACCTGAAGATCTGACTCTTCATTGGTGCAGTGGAGTCTATGTTGCTGTATGGGTCTGAGACTTGGACACTGACCAAGAAACTCACTCAGATGGTGGATGGGTCCTATACGAGAATGTTGAGGATGGCTCTGAACATTAAGCAGTAAACACTAAGGATGAAAAACTCAGCGCTGTATGGGAGCCTCCCAAAAGTCAACTCAAAATTGACACAGAGGCGACTGATGTTAGCTGGACATGCTCACCGACATCTAGATTTGACACTGCATTCAGTGCTCCTGTGGGAGCCCCTGCATGTACACACTAGAAGGGGAAGACCAAGGTTAACGTATGTTGATGCCCTAAGGACAGGTATGTTGGAGACGCAGGACATGGACGCGATAATGAGGGACAGAGACAGCTGGAGAGAACTCGTCCATGGATCTCGGGAATTTTGACCGCCCTAGATTGAGTTAGAAACACAATTTCGGTTTGTATTTATTTTCTTGATTTATTCTTAAATTGAGTCTGGCAAACCCTATTGTCTATAGTTAGTGTTCTTTTCACCTTAGCGAATCTGGTCCCTAACGATTTGAACACATATATGTATATATCCGTGTTCGTTTTTCTTTGATATTCAATTATATATATATATATATAAATATATATATATATATATATATATATATATATATATATATATATATATATATATATATATATATATATATATATATATATATATATATATACATATATATATATATATATATATATAAATATAAGTATGTATGTATGTATGTATGTATGTATGTATGTATGTATGTATGTATGTATGTATGTATACGTACATACATATATGTATACAGACGTACAGTAGTATGTATATATATATATGCACGTATCGGTTTACCGAACATTTATTATAATACTCGTACAGTGTTTAGGCAACTACGTCTCCTTTTTGTTCAACACTGGCACAGGAACGATGTACTAGTTTCAAGCTTATTAGCTATCGCCAGCATCGTAAAACTTCCTGCCAGATGGCTGAACGTCTGAAAGTATATACTTTCCTTATGCATATTAACGGCTGAGCAGTCTAATTTGCATATCGAGTGAGTTCAGTCGGCCGGGCACACCGAAAACGATAAATAGAATAGAATGAAACGAAATTTCATTTCTCACTCTTATTACGGCACTTACTTAAATGTAAGTTTGTTTGTATGTATACGTACATACATATATGTATACAGACCTACAGTAGTATGTATATATATATACACACATGCACACATATATATATATATGCACGTATCGGTTTACCGAACATTTATTATAATGCTCGGTTTGTTTGTTTGTAAACACACAAACAGCCCTAATTACACCGTACAGTTAATATGCATATTAACGACTGAGCAGCCTAATTTGCTTTTCGAGTGAATTCAGTCGGCCGGGCACACCGAAAATGATAAGTAAGTGCCGCCCTAAGAGTGAGAAATTAAATTTCGTTTCATTCTATTCTCTCTCTCTCTCTTTATATATATATATATATAATTGATAATTGTTTCTACTTTTGACACAAGGCCAGCAATTATCCCAGTGTATTACTGGTACTTAATTTTATCAACCTCGTAAGGATGAAAGGAAAAGTTAACCTCGGCGGGATTTGAACTCAATTATATATAATAATAAGTAGACGGACCCAGCATAGGTTTCAATGCTAGGACTGGTTGCATCTCAGCGTACTCAATAGGCAATGTAAAATAAACTTCCAGAGTATACACATAGTTATTCGCTTCAATACAACATACGTAACCGCGTACCTATAATAGTTCCCGAACCCGAGTTTCTGCCACACTTTATGCACCAGTAGGATGCACTGCACCCTCTTCCGCATATATTATGCAACAATGCATAATCGGCGCATGTGGCTTCATCAGCGGGCTTCGCCTAATCAATGACCAATCGAACGACAAAATTCGAATCCAGTCCGTGCCGGGTATGACTGCTTGTGATGGCCAACACAGTAAAGTAATTAGCAACTGGGTACGGATACAATGCTGTCACCCAACCGGCCACTGATTTATAAATTTACGTGATGGCAGGAAATTAGAAATCAAATAGTTCTGCTCCCGTCATAAGCATTCAGCCAACGTGTCTCAAACACAAATTAATAAGTTAGTGAAAAATTGGTTATTAGAAAAAGCAGTCACACATCGCTGTATAATAGAATCGTAGCATTCGGCTCTTGTCTCCAAGTCACATCGCGAGAAAATTTCAATAGTAGCCATGGTACAACCTTTCTGGACATTAAATGCCAACATCTATTACACAGCGATATAGAGTAGCGCGCTGGTTAGCGACCAGCCACGTGCGTAAACCAGTCTATTTCACAACTTATACGATTCAATATGTGAGTGAGAGAGAAAGTTTATAGCAGAAATTAGAGATCATATCAAAACAGAACACAATAAAAAATGTGAAAAATTGTTTAACTTACTCTCATTAATCTGCTAGTTGGGAGACAATAATAGTAGTTGACCCAGCATAGGTATCAATGCTAGGACCGGTTGCATTTATATATATATATAAATTACCTCTCGTTCTTTGGGAACTAATATTTTTCAAGAAAATGTCCACTGATGATTGCATCTCTTGGTTTCACCATTTGCCGGTGTTAATCAACGGTAAATGTTGATAATTTTTGCCGCATGAAATGGTATCATACAGGGCTTTTAAAAGCTTAGTTTCAGTGTAAATCTAAAACCTTTTCTATCTCTATATTTTGTAACCTAATTTCATTGGTCTCTGCAAAATATTAGATATATGGTTTCCCAGGAGATTGGCAGTATGCGATGGGCTTGGATTTTTAGCTCTAATTCTCTCATAGAGCTATCATAGAGTCACATGATCGTTATATATCATATATCGATCTCTTTTGTTATATATATAGGTAGCAATATATTTATATCTGTCTCATTCTCTCTTCTTTAGCTTTTTCTCACTCCTATTGTATCTGTGCCTAAATTTACAGTTTACGCTGGTAAGCTTTATTTTAGGCATCTCCCTTTTTAACCATGTACGTCTGATTCTCTCCCTTGTTTGTTTGTTATTTTTTAAATAATTTTGATTTATTTTTTCTCTCGTTCCCTCATATTCGTCTTTTATATTTATTCGACTCCTTCAGATTTTCTTCTTTTATCTCTACCATTATTTATTGATTTATTCCTTATTTTTCTTTACTTTCATTTCTTCTCTCTTCAGAAGTATAATTAATCCAAGTTTTTTTTCATTTTCCGTTTAACACAATCTCATTCACTATATGTCTCTTTATATTTATGTCCACACCCACTCTTCCGTTCAGGACTTTCGTCTTCTTTCAATGTACATATCTATGTATCGTGTTCTTTTATTTTATAACGCACACACACACACACACACACACACACACACACACACACACACACACACACACACACACACACACACATATATATATATATATATATATATATAAATAAATATATATATATATATACAGAGAGAGAGAGAGAGAGAGAGAGAGAGAGAGAGAGAGAGAGAGAGAGAAGAGAGAGAGAGGAGAGAGTGAGAGAGTGAGTGGGGGTAGGAGATAGAGAGAAAGCGAGGAAGATACTGTACGGCTAATAATTCGGGCTGTTTGTTTACAAACAAACCGAGCATTATAATAAATGTTCGGTAAACCCATACGTACATATATATATATATATATATATATATATATATATATATATATGTGTGTGTTCATGTATGTATACATACTACTGTTCGTCTGTATACATATATGTATGTACGTATACATACTTATATTTACGTATCAGCCGTACTAAGAGTGAGAAATGAAATTTTATTTTTTCCATTTATCGTTTTCGGTACGCCCGGCCGACTAACTCACTCGATATGCAAATTAGGCTGCTCAGCCGTTAATATGCATAAGCAAAGTATATACTTTCAAACGTTCAATCAACTGACAGGAAGGTATACGGTGCTGATGACAGCTAATAAGCTAGAAACTAGTTCATCGTTCCTTTGTCAGTGTTGAACAAAATGGCAACGATGGTTGCCGAACACTGTACGGCTAATAATTCGGGCTGTTTGTTTACAAACAAAACGAGCAGTATAATAAATGTTCGGTAAACCCATGCGTACATATATATATATATATATATATATATATATATATATATATATATATATATGTGTGTGTGTGTGCATGTATGTATATATATACATACTACTGTATGTCTGTATACATATATGTATGTACGTATACATACTTATATATATATATATATATATATATATATAAGGCCAAGTCTACGTGTACTTCCCTGTAAATTGAAAAAAAGATATTTCGAATCAATTTTCAAACATATGCTTCGGCTGCATATTTTACGCCGTAATATATATTAAAATTAACCACCCGCACGTTTGCGAGTAATATGCAAATTAGTACCCCCCGTGTCAGTGATATCTCTACGAGTGATAAGACGCTCAGTTACACAGTTCCTTTGTGTTGTTTGTATGATATTTTTCATCTTTCAATTTATAGGGAAATACGTAAATCTTAATTGTTTACATATCTGAATATTCAATGAGTAAATTTATATGAACATTTGCGCAGTCTCGGTTATATCTATTCTGTATATACATGGATATAAATTTGTTGTTTAATGTTTTATACATTTTTAAATTGCGTTAGCGTGCAGTTTGAATCAGATTTGATTATTTCCAGCCTGTCAAATGACCGAGTGGAAAGCACAACCGTGGTTTATTTTAGTACTTTGTTGTTATTTAGCCGCAGATAAACTATGATCAATTAGACTCTTGTTCAAAAGATTTCCAGCCTTGACCGCCCCATCATTCTACTCTGTACAAAGCATATATGACTATATTATTGGATGTGTCACTTTATAAGACGCCAGAGTATAATTTAAAGGGAAAGAACCTACTATTTGTTACTAGGTGAGCGAAAACGTTGTGACTTTCATTGCGGTTGTTATAATGGATATTGGTGGTGCACTCAGCTGGCGCTGAAAGGGAGATGCTGCACAACGTCGCCTAAAGAGATTCCATGCTTTCCTATTAGAGTGAGTAAAATCCAACTCTTACGCCAATTCCTGCCAGCGTGTCCATCTAGCTGAGTCAAGAGAGTCTAAGATTTTCGTAGCAATGTCTGGATCACCTCTGGTATCATAGTTCTTGAGAATCTCTTCCATCTCTGGGAGCCAGCACGGGGTGTAAGATTGACGGAATCATCGGGGGATGTGTTTTTTTTGGCAGCGTCCTTCAGTATCTTACGAAATAAAATATAATTCTTGGGAACTGTTTCCAAGTTGATGATTTGTTCCTCTCCCTCTGATCTGAAGGATCCCCAATCAGCTTCCCTGAAGTTCCATTGTGGTAGTGGCTCGGATTGCATAAAAGGAATCTCTATGCCGATGTGTATCACAGTTGGTCTATGCTGGCTGTGATGGAATTGAAGGAGTGTCTTGCGAAAAGCTTGAACAGGACGTCCATTGATTGGTTTGGAGAGGTAACAGAGTTTTGGGTTATAATTCCTCTTCCAGTGCCTAGATAGCGATCACAGGCTGAAGCCCATGCCTCTAACTGTTGACCAGCCTGGATGTTTTTCCACGGAGAGAAACTAAATGTTTGTTTTATGTATTTCAATTAGCCAATAGCATTATTGTATGCTATTGGCTAATATCCAAATAACAGTCAAGAGTCCCGAGTTAAAAAATAACGTGCTGTTATCGTCTTTCTATTACTTCCTCTGTGCAACCAAAATTACCTCTGCTCCGCCTAACACAATTTCTAGCATACAAACCTCCACGATGAACCGCACACACACACGCACACACAACACATACACCCACAAGTACATCTAAAACACACACAAACGCAATCACACACGCGTAAGCACACACGCACAAGTCTCTTCTCTTCTCATACGTATTGTGTCTCATATTCCCTTGTCCGCAGTAGAAAGTTCAATCAATTCTTCATATTTAGAACAGCAACCTACTACACCGCCTACATTTGTTCCTCAGCCATCCACTCCCACACATATTCAAAGTTAGCACCGACCAAATCTAATTTACCAGGACGTGTTTTATGGTGGTGATGTTGATGGTGTGGGGTGTTGGGGATAAGGTCAGGAGCACTGCCTCTCCTTGTCTGGTTAAATTCCAAAAATGTAAAGAAACAAAAGAAAGTGATACTGGAAGATGAAAGTAAGGATGATGATGCGAAGAAGAAAAAAAGATACCGTTGCTGTGAAAGTAATCACGTGTGGCTTGAAAGCTGACTCAAGTGAAATTCAATATGTTGGGGGTACGGAAGTAGTGGATAACTCATCAACTTCACGACCATTGTCACCTTAGTGATTATCAGTAATGTATGCTAATGTATGTAAATATATGCATCTTCTGGTCTTGGTGATAGCCATTTTAAGTGACTGTAAGATTACAATATAGTTAACAGACGTGTGACAGTCAGTAATTATCGCACAGCCGACCCAAATATATAGGCATACATAGGCACAACAAATAATTAGTACAGATACATACATAGATACGCACAGAAAATACTCATATATCCTGTGCACACATCAACACACACACACACACACACACATATACATATATATATATATATATATATATATATATATATATATATATATATATATATATATATATATATATATATATATATATATATATATACTAGCAAACACATGCCATGCAATCACATACAGATTCTCTCATCAATCTTTTTGAAACGGAACATAACATAGTAGGAACCCTAAACTTACATATATATTACAGATTATGCGTACGCACATACTACATCCCGTCACATACGCATACAGATTTACATACACAATATATACGGATAAATAACATTCTCATTTGATATACATAGCTGCGTAGAGGAAAGATGAAGAACTGTCAAATGTAAATGTGACTGGTGGCCTTATATAGTTGATGCTAGCGTTATCTATCTACCTTACTACTCTTCTATTTCTCTGTACATGTCTGTCAGTCGTCCGATCATTCACATTCATATAAATAGGTCGATATAAATAGATGTACGTATATGTGTATATATATATAGCTATATAGATATATACTCAGTATATATATATATATTGTTATACTTGGGGAGGGTCATATTTGTGTAATAGTATTGCCAGAATTAATAACAGAACACACTCACTGTTTGGTTGGTTTTCGCTTCTGTGTCTTTTATATCGGTTAATTTAATTTTTTCGGTCCTCAATGGTGCCATTGACTGACCAACGGTCAAACATACAGATACAATATAGACACAAACACATATATATATAGTCTATCAATATAGTCTATATTTAGATATAAATATATATATATATATATATATATATATATATATATATATATATATATATATATATATATATATAATTATAAGTTTGAAGAACAGTCAGATAAAATTTATCCAATTTTTTTCTTCTTAGTCAGTTGAAATCAGTTAGGTAAGTAATCATTTAAACAGAGCTAAGTTTAAAATGTAGCTTTGAAGAAATAACAGGTAAATGTTATTGATATTCCTTTATGAGGAGCAGTCAGACAACATTTACCTAGTCTTTCCTGTTATTCCTTAGATATTAGCTAGACAAATAATGAATTAAACGGAGCTAAATCTAAAATGTATACATATATAGCCACCCCAATGCAGATAAATATGGTAATAGTTGGTAACTGTAAATGATATTTGAAAAATTACTGCTAGCGATTATAGAATTGGGTCGACTATATTTTCAAATTTCAAACTTACCAAAACTCCAGTTGTCAAGCGGATGTTGACAGAAACACACTGTTTCTCTTATATACATATATCGTATATAAAAAAATGTTCGACTTCTTTTCGCTCCAGTGATGTACTGAGTCATACACCATTCGTATGATGGGGAAAATAGTCAATCAATATCGGCAATCATCAGGAATTATTAATTTATTTCCAGCCCGAAATTTTCGAATAAAGCCTTAAAATTGCCCACAAATCAGAATATTGTTCTCATAAGAAAGAATCATTTTTGGCTTGTACACATAGAAGAAAGATGTAGACGACCTGAAAGGTTTGTTCTTTAAAACAAATTGTATTTCATTAATATAAGGGATTAATGTGGACATATTTTCAAAAACTTCTTTAGACTCCCTTTCTCTTTAGATTATCATTATAAGATAATATAATTGTTTCTACTTTTGGAAAAAGGGCAGCAATTATCCGGTACATTACTGGTACTTTATTTTATCGACCCCGTAAGGATGAAAGGCAAAGTGAAACTCTAAGGGATTTTAACTCAGATTATAAAGAGGCGTAACTTTATGCTACAAAGCATAGCGTCCGACCTTCTACAATATTGACAATCCCCCGCCTATAAGATAATCGTTTCTACTTTTGGCACAAGGCCAGCAATTATCCCTGTGCATTACTGGTACTTTATTTTATCGACCCCGTAAGGATGAAAGGCAAAGTTAACCTCGGCGGGATTTATAAGATAATATAATGTAGTCACAACTTATATTAACATATTAACCTTTACCAGCAAGACGGATCACATATAAGGCAAATATAGAAAATCAATGTCTGTTTTGGTATATATTTAATCAATCAAGGATCTTATATTGCAATTGACAATAAGAAATGTGGGTATCTGATTTTTAATAGTAACGTGATAGTGACCTGCATTTTCATCGAACCCCCACTCAACACAACATGAACGCTTAAGTCTCGCGCAATATTTGTGCAAATTACATTATTTTGGGAGATATACATGTCATAAAATTGACTGGGGTTTCTTTTTGCATGTTTCCTTATAAAGGAATTTATGTCAGATAGGTAAACACAATTAAGTGCACCATGTAGCTTCAACAATTTCGAATTTACTTACTTGTAGAATAACACAAAAGAAAAGAAAACAAAGCAAATATTAAGATCATTGTTATTGTAACCGATTGCTGAATGATTCAGCGTCAAGACGTCTTGTCAAGGATTGGTATACTTGTGTTTTTAGCCGTTGTGTATTCTGTTTAGAAATAGGTCATTCTGAATATATCAAAAGTAAAATGGAGGAAAGTATATATAGGGGAAATAGCACGTGTTCTTTTTAGCCAGCTTTCTTGAAACAGGAAATTCACACACAGACACATAATTTCACGCGCACACATTCGCACAAACGCACACACACACATGCACGAACGCATGTGTATGTGTGCGATTGTGCAAGCGTGGGTGTTTTCGTTTTCGCATTAAACATAACAGGTTTTTTTTTACTGATATTAAACCTATCTGTCGATTTACTTAATTATTGCATAAATGAGGATAAGTAATATAATGCCAGATTGAAGTAATTACATCGATCAGTATGTTCGATAAAACTAAAAAAAAGTGGCCATTGTCTAACAGGAACTATAAACAGCCACATTCTAAAGGGAACTATAAGAAAAGATACACTCGCACAGACCAACAGACAAACATCTACATTTCTACTTCTTGCTTTCTTTCTCCCCATCCTCCCTCTCTATATATATGTACAATAAAATGTTTGCTTGAAGCATTGTATATAATATATAACGTTGAAAGAGATAGAAGGTTAAACAATGCAAAATGGACTGTAAGATGAAGTAACGAAAAGTAAAAGTAATTTACCTGGCAATCTTTGTTTTGTTGTTGATGTTGTTCTTTTATCTGTCCAATATTTCGGGACCTAAAAGTCCCTTCATCAAAGTTTAAGGAACCTTCAGTGGATAACGCTCCGATTTCCCCTATTTGGGATAACATTTTGATTTTGATTTACATTTTTTCTACACTTCAGAAAAAGAACATTTTCAGAAAGGGAAAAACAAAAATGCCTAGAGAAAAGCATAAATAGAGACATTTTGTTTGAAATTCTACCCTTGTATTGCATCAAAGCACGACTTGTGGAAGCAATTAAAGCCCTGTATCTCAACACAAGTGTGCCCCTTTCATCAACCCTGATGGTCCAATAGAGTTCTTTCACATCTCAGCAGGAATGCTGCTGGGTGACATTCTAGCCCCATTTCTCTGAGACTTTCGATTGACAAAATCAATAGCAAAGGTATAACATCAGCTCTAGGCACCCCTCTAAACATCTTACTGACCTTGACTTTGCGGATGATATTGCGCTTCTTGCAGATTTCCTAGAAAATGGGTAGCAACTTTCGACATCTCTCCAGGAAGCAGCTCCCGTCGTTGGCCTTTATCTCAACGAGGCTAAAACAGAGTTCATATCAAACCGTACAGGCAACAAAATCAAAGCAATCAACGGCAGTGATATCAAGGAAGTCGAGGATTTTAAGCATCTTGGATCCTGGATCATGGACTCTGTGAAGAATTGTGCCACCAGGAAAGCCCAAGCATGGTCAGCAACAAAGCTTTCCAACCATACCATAGTCTTCGAAGTAAAAATTCAACCAATCTTACTATATGGAAGTGAAACATGGACGCTTTCATCGAAACAACAAAAGCGCCTTGATGGCACCTACACTCACCTACTTTGACGCATTCAGAACATATGCTTGCGACATCTGACTTTGAAAGATATATATGCCCCCCCCCCCCGCATATCTGTCGTTGTACGTAAAATGAGAGTAAGATTTACTGGCCACTGTCATTATCCGACTTCAGAGGCTCTGTCCCCAATTGTGCTCAGGAAACCACAAGCAGGGGGCACAAGTTTTCCTATCACGTTATCATCACCAGAGATTTTGGTATTGAAATCCAGGACTTGCCAACGGCAATGAGCGATAGACCTACGTCGAGATCAATTGTTGAGTCGATTACGGCTAAGGCCGCCAAATGGTAATGTATGTATATATATGTATAGGTATGTATGTATATATATGTATGTATGTCAAAGGCCTCCAGTTGTTATCACAACACCTTTCTAGGAGAGGGAAACTCTGAAAAAGAAAACCTGTGGCTTCGAAAGCATCCGATGATATTGACCAGTTCTCCTTTTCAGGTAGTGTTTTCGATGATCAGAGAGTGGAATTGGTCGAGTGCAAGGCCTTTCTCCACTTAAAAACATTCAACGTGCAGGCATTGCTTGTTCAGGATATGTTACAGGTTTGTGTGACTGGTCGTATCCTAAAAGTGCACCAAACTCTATAATCATCCAATCAATTGCAGTACTCTCAGCAGAGTTTGCAGTCATCATGTATGTATAATATATTTCTGTGACAACAAAAGATAGAGAATACACGAGGAACCGTTCAGAATGAAATGTTAAATGTCACATTCTAAAGATAACGAGCAAAATAAAAATTCACTGAACAGACGTATTCCTCGTCATTCCAAAACAATTTGGAAATTTTGAAATCCCTAGATGCTAACAAGGGAGAGAATTACGATAGCCTGAAATGATTCAACTTTTTAGAAAATGTTTAGAAAATGCAGACTTAGTGCTTCTTGTAATTATGCCAACTAGGTGAAAGTAGTTTATTTGACCAGAATAATTATATATTTAGGAAAGGGGAACGAAATTGTATTCTGATTATGTTTCAACAATGTGTACAAGAGTGTATGGATAGCGTTCTACGTGAAATGTATATATGTACGTTAGTATGTATGTATGTTTGTATATATATATATATATATATATATATATATATATATATATATATATATATATAAAATGACATGAAACGAAAGGAGCTGTGTGTGTGGTTACTAAAAACAATGGTTAGGATGGTGGTTAAGACGGAACAGGAGGAGAATAGAAGAAAGGAGTTTCCATCGTCAGCTGTAAATGTTTCCCGACCCGATGTACGTTTACTCTTTTGTATGTTTCTTTCACCTGTGTCTTCCCACGATGGGACCTCTACACCTTCTTTTTCTCCTATTCCTTTCCTATTTTTTCCCCTTTTACATTGTCCCTTTCTCCCCCCCCCCCTGTTACTCCTTTCCCTCTCTTTCTTTTCTCTCTCCTTTTGTTTTCCCTTTTTCCTCTCTTTCTCTCTCCTTTTCCACCTGGCATTTTGATTAATAAAAGGCCTCGGGCGCACCCGAACTACACCGATGTCCTGTAATTCAGCGCCGAAACATCCGGTCAGGAAACATTTACTGCTGACGATGGAAACTCCTTTCTTCCTTTCTCCTCCTGTTCCGTCCTAACCACCATCTTATATATATATATATATATATATATATATATATATATATAAATCTTTATTAGCCAACAATGTTTCGTCCTATTAAGGACTCATCAGGGCAAGTAAAGCTACAAGAAGCACTATCGGCCAATACAAGCCAAAAACTCAGAAGAATATGGAGTATACATCTATTAAAGCTTAGGAAAGATATTAAGGAAAAGTTGGCTAAGATTAAGAGTGAGCAGTTACAAACATAGATATGGACCAAATAGCAAGGAAGTGATTAACATGTTGAACCCACATTGCAAATATTATATAATGCAAAAGTTTGAAACACAAATGGCAGTATAATGCGAGAATTACAGTACGATATAGAATATAATATAATATAATAGATTGTGATAATAAAAAGCTTAATATATGTATATATATATATATCTCAATACATATACACATTAGTACAAATACAAACTAACACTTATTAAGTATTTAAATATATATATATATATATATATATTGTTTACAGTATAATATAATAAAGATAAAAATAAGAATAAAGGTAAAAATAAAAATAAAATATAATATATAATTCCCTGTCAGTGTACATAAACAATATAGAAACATTATAATAACATAATAATTGTTTCTAATTTAGGCACAAGGCCAGCAAATACCCAGTGCATTACTGGTACTTTATTTTATCGACCCCGTAAGGATGAAAGGCAAAGTCAACCTCGGCGGGATTTGAACTCAGATCGTAAAGGGACGTAACTATGCTGGAAAGCATTGCGTCCGACCCTCTACCGATACTGCCAATCCACCAAACATAATAATAACAATATTATAATATATTGGCATCAAAAGATATACAAAATTACATCATACATATAATTCAAGGTTAACAAATAGTATAAAGTTTTACACAGGGTAAGAAAAAATCATATAGAACTAAATAGTGTTGAAAAAATTGTGTTGAAAAAATATCTATACCATTGTAACAAATACACGGAGGTCAAGTCATTATACATTGGCATAAGTATTACCAAAATATCACAAAATATTACAAAATATATTTACGTGGTTGACATACAGACATATATTAATGAAATTACATGGTCAGACAAACAGCGTGTGGTAGTAAAATAATAAATAAAATAAACGGAAGATCGAAAAACAAAAACAAAAATATTTACTTAGGTGTCACAAGCGGTTAAGTAAAAGAAAAAAGATAGAAATGTAGACCAGAGAGTTGACTAGAAAACCTTTTAAAAATTAATTAATATTAAAAGTATTTAAAATACATATTTAGTCACTTCAAAATTAGCTAGTGTTTAAGACATCAAAACCGTATAAGTTTAAGATATCTCAATAAAATTATCAAGAATAGAGTAAAATATGCTTCGTTCAGTCGAATAACGTTATCTAATAAAAGGACTCTAAATAGAACTACGGTAGACCAATGGGAACAGAAAGAAGAGAGGTTATGGAGGATAGGAAGGAGCATAAAAGTAAATTCATATATTATATAATATCATAAAAGGAGCATAAAGGTGAAATTTATATATAGTATAATAGAAGGGGCGGATATTAAGTGTGTAGAGGAGGCGGTACATTAGTTGAATGAGACTCCAACTCTGTTTAATTAGATTGAGCTATATCTTATACTGTCATTTCTATAATATGAATAGTATTTTAATTCTTATATATATATATATACATATTTATATATATATATATAGTGAAAAATGGAACGGGAACAAAACAGAGAGGCAGTACAAACAAAGGTTTATTAGTTTCACGCTCTTGAGGGATTGTGGGGAATATATATATACACAGAGGTATCCACTGTAAGTTGTGGGGGTCTATTCTGCATGAAGAACTCGATGTAATCCATATGTTGAAAATGTTGTAGGTTAAGATAAATCTCAGAATCTCAGAAAACAATAAAACATTAAAAGGAAAACAGAGTCATGGTATAAGTTAAAACAATGAAATAAAAAATGAAATAAAAAATGAAATAAAAAATGAAATAAAAAAATGAAAAAAAAAATGATAATATATATATAATATATATATGTATATGTATATATATATATATATATATATATATATATATATATATATATATATATATATATATATATATATATATATATTATTTCTCTTTCTCCATACCCCAACGGCTTATTCTAAATCTACTGTGATTTAAACATATCCGACACTAATTTGCATAATAGAATAAATAAATTTAATAACCCCACTATCCGGGAGCTTCCAACAGAAATGTTCGCATTCTTTAAGGGTATGTCAATATATATTTATAAAACTGATCTATATTATATTTTATCTGATCAAAGCACACCATAATTTAACTTTGTGTCCTTGAAATATGTATAATGAAATAAATATGGTTTTATAAATATAGTTTCCATTTGTTAATATATCGTATTTTTACTCCAATAATTTGTTGAGTGCTTTATATCAGTTATAAAAATATTTGTTTGTTGTATCCCAACAATTTAAATAGAACTTCTACATATATATAATATATATATATATATATATTATGGTTGGTGCTCTGAAATAGCGATGTATGCCTAGTATATTTGGCAATATACCGTATGATTAATATATATATATTATTAAATAAAACCGCAGGGAAAGATACAAGACGTAGAAATAACCTTTTATTTGGGGAAATAATTAACACCAATGTATTGGGGTTTATTTAATTTATTTTATCACAAGTTTAGCAACGGCGCGAATTATAGCGGGAGACCGGTGACAGATATGAAGGGATGCGAAAATTGAAAAGGAAGAAGAAATGAAATGGTGAAATGTCATACTAAAAGAAGGGCTGGATGAAAGCTTGCATGGAATATAATATATTGTTATTAAGTATTAGCTTATGGATTAATACTATTAATTGGTAGTATATTGGCGAAGTAGTTAGAGTTTAGAAGAAAAAAGCGTTGTAGTATTTCTTCCGGTGTTTTTAACTCTGCGTTCAAATCCCATCCGCGTCAATTTACTTTCTTCTTCCTAGGATTGAGAAATAATTTTCAGGTCCAGGATGAAGGATTGATGGAATTTTTAGAGCATCAGCTGAGATCCTTTGAGGTATCTGCTCCAGCACCTCTTATGAGTTAAAATTTCACTGTAACCATTTTGAGTAGTAGACTAAATCCGTCATCCAATTTCAAACCACTAATTCGTTCTTATAATTCCACGTCTTTGCAAACTTATCGATCAGGTTCGATAATATCTACATCTTACATATCGGTGGCCCTAAAAATTCCCATGATCATTGACTCTCCCATCAAAACAAAGCAGCAAAAATAAAATATATGAAAGCAGAATTCGTGATAACCCCGCTGCAGCCAATTCTAGTATAGTTTATCTAACTTCTAGACAAGACCGAGCATCAATTCACGGGTGTTGGTATTTCAGCTTATTTCCATCGGTAAAATATACGGAAAGAGTATACGGATTTAAGGTCTCGTTTCCCGTCACATAGAAATAAGAGGCAACAGTATGTTATTCCAACATAATCTCCGTTGAGATATCAATATATTATAGCAGACTAAATGCAAAGCCGAATATTCCCATAACGGAGTGTTTCCTATGCTTTTTATCCTCAAGATTATTAGCATGGAATATTTAATGAATCATTGACAACTTGGTTCCCCTTGATGCCCGTCATAATTGTGTGAGTAGAGATGCAATTTTATATTTTTCGATCCAGCAATGGAGTAGAGAGATGAGAAACCAACTGACTAAACAATTTCGGAATTTTGACGAGATATGTTTTACGATCTAAAAATATGTTATTTACTTATAATTTTAAGAATATAATTGAACTGAACTGAATTTCATATGTATTTATTATGGGTATCAATTTAAGATTGAACAGGAAATGAATGTTTTGATGTTGAGAGGAATTTTGTATTTTTAAAAGTTTAAAACTCTCTTTCATATGAATATTATATACCCAATTACCGTTCGTTTAAAAAAGATTTGAATAATGTATTTAGATGTGGACATATAGTTTACAATAAGGTAGATTATTGGTTGAAACGACTAACGTGATACTGCTCTTAGATCCGCGTCAATTTATATTTATTAATTAATGCAATGGCTGAATTCTTGTTTCTAATATATAATGGAGGTGTGTGGCAGAGAATGGAGCAAGGAAACATTGTGTTTCGTAGGTGCACAATTTTAAATTCCTCTGAAAATAGGGAAAACAAGTGACTGTCAAATCTTTGAAGTTAATTCAACTAATCTACAACACTTCTCCCACATAGACGTGTGGAGTTTCTCAATTGGAAGAAAGCAAGTTATATATTAAGCCTTTTGCAATTCCTTAATAAACAGGAATATCTGTCTATCTTCAGAATCAGGGAATAACAAATTATCAATTAAAATTAAGAAAGAGCTGGAGATTCTTTATTTCTAATAGAATAATGTATTATCTAAATATGCATGCAAGAATTCGCTTACATTAAAAGTTGCTTAAGATTCATCCAGCTATGAATAACGATGCAGAAAACTATACAAACTTGCACGAATATCTGAAGGTACACATAAATAAGAACAAAACATATTCAGATGCCAGGTATCCTTTGTATTAATATCTTTATAAATAAGCAACACAGTGTGTCTGTAGTAACATATTAAAAGCAAACTTCAGCGGGTTTCATATTAAGAAAAAAAAACAAAGAAAAAAAACGGACATATGTTTGAATTAAATGATATCTCTCTCTTTCACGTTATCACGAAATACAATATAATCTAATGAATAAATAAACAACGAAATAGTTTGTTTTCGGATATTTTAATATATAATGATGATAACTGTTTCTACTTTTGGCACAAGGCCAGCAATTACCCAGTATATTACTGGTACTTTATTTTATCGACCCCATAAGGATGAAAGGCAAAGTTAACCTCGGCGGGATTTGAACTCAGAATGGCAAGGGCCGTAACTCTATGCGTCAAAGCATGGCGTTCGACCCTCTACCGATAATGATGATAATGATGATAATGATGATAATGATGATAATGATGATAATGATGATAATAATGATAATAATGATTATCAACAAGTAGATCATGGCTCATTGATACAGTCGTATAAAAAAATAGCGCTTTCACTACGCCTGTCCCATATATATATATATATATATATATATATACCATGCTTTCACTTGAATTTATTATAATAAATTCATAAATTTAGGAATTTATAAATTTCTGGTTGGTTGGTTGGTTCCACAACCAGATAGTTGTTTATATATTGTCAAAGTTCTTTCGTCACACATTCTGTGACCTCTTCAGTGGCTGAGGATTCTTTTCTTTGTTTTTGTGCCTCTCCTTTGTTCTGTCCTACGCCATTTTGTTTCTGTGTGTGTGTTGTGTGCTCAGTCTGCGCATGCGCCACATCCAGGTGTCTGTGTGTGTTTATATTCGTTTATTTATTTGTTTATTTACATGTTACCAGTTGGTTGTTTGTTCTATGTGCGTGTGTGTTTTCATTTTGTCTTAATTGTAAGTTGTGATGTTGCTGTTCCACTCATATTTTCTTTTTAATTTTGGTTGTAATTCTTTTATGTTTATTGCCCCTAAACATAAAAGAATTACAACCAAAATTAAATAGAAAATATGAGTGGAACAGCAATATCACAACTTACAATTAAGACAAAATGAAAACACACACGCACATAGAACAAACAATCAACAGGTAACATGTAAATAAACAAATAAATAAACGAATATAAACACACACAAACACTCGGATGTGGCGCATGCGCAGACTGAGCACACAACACACACACAGAAACAAAATGGCGTAGGACAGAACAAAGGAGAGGCACAAAAACAAAGAATGGAATCCCCAGTCACTGAAGAGGTCACAGAATGTGCGACGAAAGAACTTTGACAATATATAAACAACTATCTGGTTGTGGAACCAACCAACCAACCAGAAATTTATAAATTCCTAAATTTATAAATTTATTATAATAAATTGAAGTGAAAGCATCTGGTGCGTGTGTTTCTTATTGGCAACATGATCCTCCCAAAGTATAACAATATCGGTTTCAACACACGTTTTCAGATAAAGAATCTTGCTAAACAAATTCAGAAACGAAATATATATATATATATATATATATATATATTTCTTTAAGTCGTTTGGAAGCCTCGACAATGCAAATGGGTAAACCTCCGGGTAACAAGATCCGGTGGTGGAGAGAGAGATGTAAGTGGGTGTACGTTGAGATGCGTGGCGTGTATAAGACGTGTAGAGGAAAGAAGGAAAGAGCGTAAAGGATAAAAATAAAAATAACAACACGAGAGAGAGTTACCTTGGAGAGATTTAATTGTCCCTATATATTTCGGATTCACATCCATCAACTGGGGGTTTTTCTGGGGTGGGGAAAGTTTGTCTGTCGGAAAGTTTGTCTGTCGAAACGTGTCCTCCGCTCTTCGTTGTTTTGACTCTCTTATATATATATATATATATATATATATATATATATATATATATATATATATATATATATATATATATCTGTGTGTGTGTGTGTGAGAGAAGGTATGTGTGTGTGTACGGTACGGGGTTAGTGATATATATATATATATATATATATATATATATATATATATATATATATATATATACAAAGATATTTATATACACACTACATACATGCACACACACGCACACACACACACACACAGAGACACACACACATATTTATATATATATGGGTGTGTGTCTTTGTGAGCTACTGTGTGTTCATGTGTGCATTTGTATGTGTAAACATCTTTGCATAATTCTATATATGTATATGCTTGATTCTCAGGGTGAATAAGTGTTGTGAATTCGAAATGCAAACAATGGTAAAAAAAAGTATTTGCTATATGTGGTAGAGTTTCTTGATACACCTAACATATCAATCAACATGCATCTGTATGTATGAATGAATGTATGTATGTGTGCTTCTGGTTTTATGGTTTCACAAATTTTTTTCCAATAGAGAGAGAGGCCATTTCTAACATAGACACAGGACTCTCTGATTGGAATTTACACAACATCAACTAGGTAGATATGTATGCATGCATGCATGTGTAGATATGGATGTTATTGTATGTGTGGATGTGGATGTTTTGAGTTGTATGTGTGCCTGTGTATATGATTTGTATCTGTACATATGTATATGCAGTTATTAGATGCACAATTTTTGGAATGTTTTACATATTTTTACTGTTCCGTTAATGGATTGTACTTGTAATTTCCTAACTAGTTGTGTTCTTTCTGTTCCTGTGAAGCCTAGCTTCTCAACATTTGTATTGAGGCAGTTACTAACATACCCCACTGCCTCAATAATCACGGCATAAATCTGAAGGTGTAATCAGGGTGGAGTATCTGCAGATTTCTCATCAGTTCTACAGAAATATTCTCCTTTTCGCTAATCTTTGATATTATATTGGCATCTGCTGGGCAGCTAATTTTCACTACTGTGCATGCTTTCTTCTCCCTGTCAGACATCATAATATCTGGTCTGTTATGCCTGCATTTTATTGGGGTTTTTACTGGAACATTCCACCAGTACTCTTTCATATTATGCACATGGATGTCTTCCACATTGCTGTAGCTTTTAATGTGATTATTATCGGGGCTATCTTTTTTACGGATTGAATTGTACAGTGTTTTGGCCACTACATCATGCCTCATAGGTAGATAGTAACGTGATGACATCTTTGGACAGCTGCTGATGACATGGGTGATATTTTCGATATTAGTTCAGCAGAGTCTGCACTTGTTATCACATCTTGATGTTTTGCCTGCATCCCAATCTCTTTTGTGAATCAGGTATTTCGTATTAATTTCCTGTTCTTGGATTGCAAAAGCGTATCCTTCAAAGTGGGAGCCAATATAGCGGTTGTTGGTCCAAGATAGACTACTTTCCTTATATATATTACTCTCACTCTGGAGCTTCCTGGCAACATATCCATGCATGATTTTTTTGATGACAAGCATGCAGTTTTTCATCCATGGATTCACTGTGATAGTGCTGAGAGACTTCCTTGGGTGTGAGCTTTTGATTATCACACAGGAAATATCTCTCGAGGAGTTCCTTCCCAACTCTCTTGATCTTATCTGTTTCATGCAGATAGACTTGCTCGAGAGACGGGCTCTTACGCTTAGATGTTCGTAGATATTGTCGGAGGGATATGATGCGACATTCATGTTCTGTCTGGACTTATGTTAGGCCTCTGCCTCCCTGCTTACGTTTCAAGTAGAGGCGGTCTATGTCACTGTTGATGTTGAAGTTTCCGGTGTTGTTTAGTATTTTTCGAGTTCCAACATCAACTGCTCGGATTTCGTCTATCGTCCAATTGAGTATTCCAAACGTTGGTGTTAGGACAGGCACAGCAAACACATTGTGAGTCACTGTTTTGTTTTGCGCAGAGAGTTGCGATGACCAAATCTTTCTTAATCGGGTGTAGTATTCCCTGGTTACGCGTTCCTTATTACAGATACCATTATAGGATATGTTCTCATCTATCCCCAGGTATCTGTAGCAATCCTCATCAGATATCGGTGAAACAGTTAGGCCATTGATGACAATGTTGCTAGAATGGGTTGTTGTTTTTCCCCGCTTTACAGTCATATATGAGCATTTATCTTGGCCAAAATCCATTCCTATATCCTTTGAGAACGTTGTAACCAGGTCAAGATTTTTCTTCCTCCCATCCATGTTCTTGGCATAGAGTTTCAGATCGTCCACAAAGAAGTTATGGGTTAGGTTCGTATTTCTGTCCTCCTGTGAGCGAATGATGTATCCTTCACATTTCTTGAGCAGAAAGGACAAGGGGTTTAATGACAAGATGAACAATATCACAGAGAGACTTTCCCCCTGAAATATACCCCTGCAATATTTTATTTGATCAGTGAGAATAGAGTCCTCCCTCTCTGTCTTTAACCTTAGATAGTAGCCCAAGAAGAAGACAGCCTCTCTATGGCTCTGACAATAATGTCTGGGACTTTAGCAAGTTGGAGGGCCTCTATCATCCAAGAGTGGGGAACAGAATCGAAAGCTTTCTTGTAGTCCAGCCAGACTGTAGTCATATTCCTCCTAAGTTGTCGCACCTCCGACATCGCAGTTTTGTTGATTATGAGTTGTTCAGCACACACCCAAACCCTCTTTTTCCAGCTGCTTGTTCATCTGTGATGATGTTATTATTTTCACAGTGATCTTGGAGGAATAGGTTCAGGCAGGCTGTATACATGTTATACATCAGGTTCTGGCATGCATGGGTCGGTAGTTTTTTTGCCAAGTGGGTGTCTTTGTTCTTGGGGACCAGTAACGTTTGTGCTAATGTCAACCGTTCTGGTATAAGTATATCTCCCTTAAGAACTTGTTGGTAGAGGTCAGTAAGATACCTCCGATAGAATATTAGTGTTTTGTACCAGTAGCCGACAATCATGTCTCTTCCTGGTGTTTTCTTATCTTGGAGTTTTCCTATCACAGTCTCAAGGTACCCTCACTTATTTCGTATGTTTTTGTTGTAGTGTAGGAGCAATAGTTCTTTCGGATTTCTCTTAGCCACATTGCATCTTGGTTGAAATTCTGCTTTTCACCCCATATTTTTCTCCAAAAGGAATCTATGTCTTTCTGGGATGGGGCCTCAGTGACACTTATTATTTTGCCCTTCATATCTCATGATGTTTGGTTTCGTCTGAATTTTTTATTAAGCATGTATGTATGTATGTATGTATGTATGTATGTATGTATGTATGTATGTATGTATGTATGTATGTATGTATGTATGTATGTATGTATGTATGTATGATTGTATCTATGTATGTATGTATATATATTTTTGGTATGTATGTATGTATCTCGCATGGTCGGGTCGTCGGCGACTAAACCCGCAACCCCACTAAGTTTACTTGGTGAGGAGGGTGATTTGGGACACCCTGCAGGACAAAAAATAAAACTTAACAAAGGGCAGAAGAACTCATAAGAGTCAACGGCCATCCAAAAATGTTTAAATATGTATATACATATATGCATGTATGTATATGTATATATGTGTGTGTATACGTGTATGCATGTGTATGAATATGCGCGGGGACATAGAAATAATCGGGCTGGATGCTCAATCGCACGGTTAAACCACCGAGAGTGAAGGACCCCTAGCCGTTGTTTGGGCATTCTTCTAGGAGAAGTCAACTCAGGAAACTGGGATAACTCCGACATAAAACATGCGGCTCAGTAGATACCGGCGATGTTGATCTGTTCTTCTTTTCGGATTATAACTACTGTCGATCAGAGAGTGTGATTGGCTCAGTGCACAGTATTTCCTCACTTTAAAAAAATCTTCACGCGCAGGCATTGCACGATAGCATTAATTAATTATTAATAATTGTTTCTACTTTAGGCACAAGGCTAGCAATTACCCAGTGCATTACTGGTACTTTATTTTATCGACCCCGTCAGGATGAAAGGCAAAGTCAACCATAATGTTATATCGTGCAATGGCCATACTCGATATCGAGGGAGCAGCCATCATGTATGTATGTAGGAATTCAGTAGAGTCAAAGGCCATATAATAAAGTATTTTTTTTGTGGTTGTGGTGCGAGTGACTCCTACTCTTCATTAATATCTCTCTCTAGGAGGGGGTCACACTTATATAAAACCTGCGACTTTGTTTACACCCAAATCTATGTTCAGAGAGTGGGATTGGCCTCGATGCATGGCATGGCTGGCTATAGGCAAGTCGGAATAAAAATCAACGGCCGCGATGCTCATGCTTATGTATCAAGCGTTGGCATTACTCGAAATGGGGTTGCAGTCATCATAATGAATATATATGTGTGTGTATATATATATATATATATATATATATATATATATATATATATATATATATATATATATATATATATATATATATATATACACACATATATATATATATGTATATATATATATATATAGCGGCGATGAATTAGTTTTGCGAGGTTTTTTATATGAAATCGTGTGTCGAAACAGATATTGTTATATTTGGGGAGGGTCATATTTGCGTAATATTGCCAGAATTAATAACAGAACACACTCACTGTTTGGTTGGTTTTCGCTTCTCGCTGTCTTTTATATATATATATCTGCGATCTAACTTACTCGGTCCTCAATGTTGCCATTGACTGACCGGTGGTCAAAAATAAAATAATACAGATACAATATAGACAAACACATATATATATAGTTTACATAAATCTTTCGTTGCACATCTGCAACATCGTCAGTGGTGTTATATTCATTGTTCCTCCTGTTGTGTTGTATGTCTACGCCATTTTTTTTGTTCAGTCCGTCTATATATTTATTTATTTGTTTGCTTGTTTGTTTATCTTATTTTATTTTGTCTTCTTTGCGCATGCGTTTGCGTGTGTGATGTGTGACTAGTGTGTATAGTGTTGTGTCTGCTGGGTGACTAGTGTGTGTTTATGTGCTTGTGTATGTATTTATTTATCTTATTTTATTTAATTTAATTTACTTATTTATTTATACTTCTCTTAGGTCAGTGTTGTTTGTTTGGGTGTTGTTGTTGTTCCACTCATTCTTTCTGTTTAGCTTTGGTCTTCTAATTTCTATTTCACTGGCCTCTCTGATTTGCCTATCTGCTGGGTCATTCCTATGTTTAGATATTATTCTAATTTCTATGTTGTCTATGTTACCGTCATGATGTTGTCTAGCATGTTCGTATAGTACTGACCCGTTTTTTCGTCCTTTTAGTTCCCCCCAGTGTTGGTCTATCCTTTCACCTATGCTACGAGCTGTCTCACCTATGTATGTTGTTGTCGTGTTTCTACAAGTACCCTCTGTACATCTTATGCTATAGACTACGTTTCTAGTTTTACAGTTTATCCGGGGGTTCACCTTACATATGATACATTTCCTATTGGTACAGTGGGTTTTCTTAAAAGGGTAGGTTTTGCTGATCAGGGATTTTATGGTGGTTCCTGGCTTTTCTACCACCTTTATTTTTAAGTGGGTCTTTCTCAGGGCCTTTCTACACTGGTTAGCTAATTTCCCTCCAGGGGTGGCGTCCACAAACATGACACTCTGATATCTCTGGTTGTCGTACCATGATGTGGCCTTCCCTATCTTATGTCTAGCCCTATCTAAGCTATTCCATGATTTGCTCCTGTATAGTGGGCAAATTCCTTTCATGTCCAGTTCTATGAGGGTCTTATACTTTTCCATGGCTCCTTCGTATACTCTGACTCTGTCTCTTTGGTTGTAGCCAGAGAACTGCATGCGGTTGATGAAGTGTTGGATGTGTCCTTCCATTTCTGTTGGGTCGCACATGCTGGACACATTCTTCATCACTCGTACCAAATCTGCGATCAGAATATTAAACTTAGCACTACTGGACATTGCTGAGTTTTTGAGTATCAGGTATTTGGAGGCCATGGGTTTAGCATAGTGTGAGTGGAGAATTTGGGCTCTCTCGTCTATAGTGTTAATCCAGAGTTCTGTGTCTAATACAGGTAGTCTATTGTTAGGGTGTTTGGAAGGGAAGTCTATAGTTACAGTTATACTCTGGTGTATGGAATTAGCTATCTGCTGGATGCTTTCCATCGTGCTACGTTCTAAATCAAACTTGTTAGTGCTCTCTAGTGGGGGTGTTCTTATAACTATATTGATATCGTCTACATAACGAGAGTACATGATGAGGTCTATGGAGCTTTCATTAAGGAGATCTTTAAGTCTCCTTTCCCACCATACCATGAAAAGGTTGGCAACATCGCCAGCTATGCTGACGCCGATGGCTGCTCCCTCATTTTGGGTGTAGATTTTCTCATTGAACTTAAATATGTGGCCCTTTAGGGTAGTTTTGATACTAGCCCCTATTGCATGTGCGACCACCAACAAGACCTGTATGCGGAGCTAATATAGCTAGCAACTACAGGATCTCCTACTTCCTCTCAATGGTTATACGCCCCATAATCAAGATGTCCCCAGATGTATGTGAAAGTACAGAGGACCTCCTCAGCAGAATCAGTGAGTGCAACAAAAACAGGAGCCTATCCAACTGCATAATAGGCAGCATGGATGTGGTGTCACTGTACCCATCCATTAACATTGATTTTGCTGTGAAAAGATGTGTGGAGATGATCATTGAGAGTGAGGTGGAGTTCTGCGACGTCGACACAGACGAACTGGGCCTCCTACTTAGACTTACCTACGACACTGACTACCTAGACAGCCATGACCTTAGATGTTTCTGCCCTAGTAGACCTATAAGAGGTAGACCCCCCACCATAACCTCAATGGCTAAAAAGACTCCCATAGGAAGGTGGATTGGGTGGACCAAAGCTATACGGACCCCCCAAAACACTGATCAGGTAAGAAAAATGGTCGCACATGCAATAGGGGCTAGTATCAAAACTACCCTAAAGGGCCACATATTTAAGTTCAATGAGAAAATCTACACCCAAAATGAGGGAGCAGCCATCGGCGTCAGCATAGCTGGCGATGTTGCCAACCTTTTCATGGTATGGTGGGAAAGGAGACTTAAAGATCTCCTTAATGAAAGCTCCATAGACCTCATCATGTACTCTCGTTATGTAGACGATATCAATATAGTTATAAGAACACCCCCACTAGAGAGCACTAACAAGTTTGATTTAGAACGTAGCACGATGGAAAGCATCCAGCAGATAGCTAATTCCATACACCAGAGTATAACTGTAACTATAGACTTCCCTTCCAAACACCCTAACAATAGACTACCTGTATTAGACACAGAACTCTGGATTAACACTATAGACGAGAGAGCCCAAATTCTCCACTCACACTATGCTAAACCCATGGCCTCCAAATACCTGATACTCAAAAACTCAGCAATGTCCAGTAGTGCTAAGTTTAATATTCTGATCGCAGATTTGGTACGAGTGATGAAGAATGTGTCCAGCATGTGCGACCCAACAGAAATGGAAGGACACATCCAACACTTCATCAACCGCATGCAGTTCTCTGGCTACAACCAAAGAGACAGAGTCAGAGTATACGAAGGAGCCATGGAAAAGTATAAGACCCTCATAGAACTGGACATGAAAGGAATTTGCCCACTATACAGGAGCAAATCATGGAATAGCTTAGATAGGGCTAGACATAAGATAGGGAAGGCCACATCATGGTACGACAACCAGAGATATCAGAGTGTCATGTTTGTGGACGCCACCCCTGGAGGGAAATTAGCTAACCAGTGTAGAAAGGCCCTGAGAAAGACCCACTTAAAAATAAAGGTGGTAGAAAAGCCAGGAACCACCATAAAATCCCTGATCAGCAAAACCTACCCTTTTAAGAAAACCCACTGTACCAATAGGAAATGTATCATATGTAAGGTGAACCCCCGGATAAACTGTAAAACTAGAAACGTAGTCTATAGCATAAGATGTACAGAGGGTACTTGTAGAAACACGACAACAACATAC